>VXAK01011591.1:26650-99584 GCA_013399435.1 Arenaria interpres | reverse complement strand
CCTCCCCGCACCTCGGCCCCGCCGCCGGTTCCCTCCCGGTCAGACCTGGCGCTGCGCTGCGAGGGGGCGGCGGGGGGGAGCTGCTGCAGCCCCGAGGAGGAGCGCCGGCCGCGGCCGAGGGGGCTGTCCCCGCAGGAGAGGGCCGCGGGGCCCGGGACAGCGGGGTGGTTTGGCTCCGACGGCTCAGCGCCCGGCCGACAGCATCCTTCCCCGGCCAGAGCCCCGCTCCCTTCCAGGGAAACGTCGGGGGATGGAAATCCCATTCCCCGCGCGAGGGATCTCCCGGGCCAAGGCAAACAGTGGCCGGTGAACCGGGCGGGTGTCCGCCTCCCCCGGGGAAAGCGCTGCCCGAGGCGTGAAATTAACGGGCCGGGTGGCAGGGACTGTCGTTCCACAGCTGTCACAGCAGCGGCGCGGTCAGCAGTCCTGCTGGGAGAAGCTGAGCGGGGGGCTTCCTATCAACACTTACAGTTTTATGATGTATGAAAAAGAAAAAAATAAGATTCCCGCTTTTCTCCAAAATAACTGTGATTTGTGTTTCCTGGATGAAAAGGCGACTCAACAGTCAAAGCCATTCCAACCGCAGACGTGAGCCGGGCTCCCTGACGTGTCCAACAAGAAAGGGATAAAATCACCAAGCCCTGCCAATTCCGGGGCACCGGGCGCCGGTGGGGTCCGAGAGAGATTTGTACCCCCCAGAGTTGCTGGGATGGTGAGAAAACTTTGGAAATCGGCAGAGATAATTGGGGTAAATCTTGTACGGCACAATTAGTTGTCTGTGAGATGGGTGTACAAAATGTCATCCCCAAAAAAGGGGGTACAAGTGGCAAGCAAATCTCAGACTGAAAGGGTCTGGATTCACCCTGTCCTTCATTCTGAGCACTGGCTCCTGAACCTCTCCTGTAGGTGGAGGAAAGGAAAAAATGAAAAAGGCAGCTGAAGATTGATGGTCATTATAGCAAAGCCAGCAGAGCCACGATCGGAACAGTTCACCCGTTCTGTTTCATCTTTTGTAATGTAGCATAAGATGAGGCCCCAACCACAATCCCAATTAATGCTCCATCAGCTCAAAATGCAGAATCTGTACCCCTGAGGATTTCGGTTGTCCTGTAGTTTAAGGCAACAGCTGAGTTGCCAGAGGAAGACAAAAAAGAGGAGAGAAAATGTGGTGGTGAGAAGACCGTGTGAGGGCACAGAGGCTCCACTTGGCAGGTTCAGCTCCAACTTATGCATAAGAAATCCCAACACCAGCTCTTCCCAGAGGCCGTGCAGCCTGCTGCTGTTGGCAGGTGGAACACACGGAAGGTATCCCAGCTGGAGACTGGAGGCTGGGCCATGATGGCAGTGAGACAGCACAATGGGGCCTCTATTTGTTTCATAAGAGAGGGATTTTTATTTGACTTTATTAATCAACTTTGCTATTCATTTAATACCGTACCAGAAATTCTGTGTATTCCCCACATTACAGAGTCTCACCGTCTCTTTGCCACTTGTCCTTCCTCAAATGATGAGCTTCTGTCCTCCACTCCCAAAATGACTTCTTTTTGAGTTAGGAGAGACATCGTTCAATCTCTCAATGTTTGGGAGGATGATAGAGGAAACTCAGAAGATGTTATGTTAGAAAAAAGCTGGAGGCTTCTATCAAGCCATGCTTTGATCTGCAGGCAATTATTAAGCTTCTTGAAGATTGCTAACTGGGTAGCAGAGGCTTTCTGAGTCTCCTCTTTCCTTTCCTGGCTTCTCTCAGTGCCTGGAAGGATAGTTCTCAGTCTGGAAGAAACTCCCAGTGATGTAGGCTGCTTTTGAATTATCACAGGCAACCACATAATGTAAAAAAACACATTTCAGAAAGTATGTTCCATCTTAAAAAGCAGGTGCTTCAGTAAACCATTAGTGAATTGGTGTTTCTCCTGCTGTTAGAGGACTCTTTCAGACCATCCCAATAGTTAGGCACTTCCTACTCATTTCCAGCCTGAATATGTTTATGGCCATTTTATGCTTGCTTTCTAGTACCAACATTGCCTTTCAACCTAAAAAGCTCTTTTTCTTCTCCAAGGCTTGTCTAGCTAGTGTATTTAGTGACAGCAATCATTTTCTCTTTCAGCCTTCGCTCTTGTTTTGCTCAATGAGCAAGTTCTCGCGGTGGATGTGCTGAGCTGGTTCCTGCGGGTGCGTGTGGCAGAACTGAACGTGATACACCCGCCGTACGAGCTCTCACCAGAACATTGCTATTTACTGAAAATACGTTGCCAGATGTGGTCTAGGATTTCATTATCGTTTTCATTGGCTGCATTACCATTGATGGCTGATCGTGTTCAGTCTATATATGCAGTTGCACCTGTTTGCCAGTGGATAAATCTTACCTAATAGATGCTCTTTTGTTTTATACTACAATATTTCATTTCTCTGCTAGTTCTTTCATTCTTAAGACCATTCAGTTCTTTCCAAATGAGATCCTCCTTCTCCTTTATAATGGCAATGCCTATTGACTCTCCTATGTTATATCAGAAAAACTTCTGCTTTTGCCTGCCAGTTTCGTGAATGAAAAAGTTAAATGTTGAATTAAATTCCCAAAGTGATCTTTTAGTAATTGCTAATAACTTTTTCTCTAACCTTCCCCTTTGAACACTCCCTCATCCCATTTTCCTATTGCCATGAGCTAGGTCCATACTTAGCTCACAGTCCTTCTCCTAGTTCCTATGTCAATCAGTAATTTCCTCCGTGGCAATGCATTTCTGAAGTGCAGACAGATCACACCTGCTGCATTTACTTTGCCTGAAAAAAGCAGGTTAGATGAGCACAACCTAATGCCGGGAAACTAACCCTGCATTTATCACTTGCTCATGTTTCACAACATCTTGAATTACTCTTTGCTTCAAAATTTGTTCTTTAGTGCTACCTGGATCAGAATAAAAGCTGAGATGGCATTTGTACGAATCAAGTTGCTCTAAGGTATTAATTGCTTTTTGTTGGGCACCATTTCTGACTCAATCTGATTGTTAAGAAAGTTTGAGATGATACCTGTGCTGTCAGTTGGGATGGAAATTGTCTGCTCCCCTTGACATGAGTGTGTTTTAAGGTTCACGTCTCCCTTGCTTGTAGTTGCTGCTGCTCTTCCTTATTATCTTGCCCTTGTCTGTGTTGACTGCAATAAAATATTTATAGATAGCAAAGTTTTAACACTGGGTAGACAAGCAGAAGCAAGGCAGGTTTCTCAAAGGCCCAGATAAAAGCATTGTTAGTTTCTGTTACAAACAAGAAAATATTTATACCTTAGTAAAAACGTTTGAAATAAATACATAAAAATGTTTGTTAATACAATAAAAAGTCTGTGGCTTTACCAGGGGAGGAGTTCAGCTTTTTATTTATTGACATGCAAGGTTTGAAATGCTTATAAACAAGATCATAAAGCCGTTGTACTATTAAGTGTCTTTAATTGTCTATAGAGAAATCAAGTCATATTTTTTAAATCACTTCAAAAGTTTACAGCTGACAGCCTTATGATTGGAAATGTCATAATGTACATGTAATATTACCTCATGAAGTTTATAAGCTATGCTGCACTGCAATTAATGAAACATAGTTTCCAATGCATATGCAAATTGGAGTCTATCAATGGAAGCATGATCCTTAGTTATATAATTAGAAGAGACACCCCTTCCTGGGTCCAGTGCTGACTGAAATGAAGCTGCCTCTACTCACTCCTGAAGTGCTGGATCAGCAGGTACTTGGTATCTTAAAATAACATACAATGCAAGTTCCTTCTAGTTACAGCAAGATTTTTAACATTTCTACAATAGCTCGAAGGTAAAACTATCAAACTTTCCTTTCTTTACTACGCTTCCTAAATAAAGACAAGATAGATTTTTTATTTTTTCTTTTTTGGCTTAGATGTCTGTTGTGGTTAAAACTACTGCCATGTAAAGCAGGTGTCTTACAGCTGATCAGTAGCTGTCAATTACTTTCTGATTCTCCATTGTTACCACTTCGAATCATTTTAATAAAAGGTAAGGATATAGGGTTATAGCTAATCTGTTTTCCCGAAAAAGTGAATAGATACTATGCTATATCTCATCATCCCCCCAAAACCATTATCCTTTTGCTATGTCCTCAAGGCCTTTCTACTTCAGGTGTGCTCTTAACTTCCCTTTTTTGCCGTTTTAAGTATCTCTTCCATAACTAGCTACCTCCTTGACACATACATCATTCTAATTTTAACACGATACACTATATAGCCTGTAAAAAGAAACGAAGAGAGATTTTTTGAAAAGTTTTTTGAAAACCCATACTGTTTCCTTACATGGATCTTTTCCATTCAGCTGACACGTTCCATAATTCCAGGAACATGCTGCTGGTTTAAAAAAAAAAAAAATCAGTAAAGATTCAAACACAGATGTAATGACAAAGTGTTTATTTCTCACTTGTGGTAAAAAGGACTCACCTGAGTGTTAGTGATGGACTGATGATAGATGGATTGCACGGTTCTGCTCACATTTTGTGAACTTCATTATATATATGTATATAAACCCAGGGGAACTGAAACAGATCAAAGGGTTTGAAGGACTATGAATTGGTAAAGAGTGTGCACTTCCTCTTTTTCCACACCTCTGTGTTGATTTTGCTGTGTTTTAGTTCCAGATGTTTGAGGATTGGGATCTTGGCTGGCTCCGTACTTAATTCTAAGAATCACTTCATATTCTGAAGGCATCTGAAAAAGGCAAATAACTCACTGGTGTGCACAGCCAGACAATATACAGCCTCAGTTCAGCCCTTTTTGCTTTGCTGTCTCCCTACCACTGCAGACTTCCATCTTTCTGGTTGCCATGGAGAGCAGCTAAAATCACCTGCAGTGGCTCAGAGAAATGGGCAGAAGGCAAAAGTGTTGCTTACTGAAGCCCAGATATTGCAATTAAGAAAGTTTTTCCCACAGAAATTCACCTGGAAACTCCATTTGACACTTTAAAATATTTTGGAAGAAGAAAATGAGAACTCTTGCAGCTGGTACCTGAAAAGTAAGCATTTGACTTATATATAGGTTACATCCTTTCTTTCTTTTCCTCAGAAGAATCGTGGGGTAGTTTTTGATTACTGTCCAGACTAGACAATATTTACTGTAAAAAAAAAAAAAAGATATGTAATATCATCAGAAGCAAGACTCAATGAAATTGTATGCTACTGAATTCATCTATTATTATATGCTATACTGAATTCATCTCCAGACAGCACTAACCTACTTTAACTAGCTGAAAAATTGTCCCAGGAGTACCACTCTGCCAAGTATATTCACAGGCTTTACTTTTGCTGTAGCTTTCAACATGTGGACAGTAAAATTGCATTTTCAGCAATTCCCTTGGTACTGTAAGCCATGCCATGCTTAAATTCAACTCTCCTTTCCTTCAAGATCCAAGACAATGTTTTTTTACTCAGTTCTTGGGGGGGCAAAATTGAGATCATATACACAAGGAGCTGAACTTGATCTTACAACCTGATCCAGAAAGCGTGCAAGTTGCTAGCTCTAAATCAGTCCTTGCACAATGAAAAATATTCTAAACGTAGTGATGTGTTTGAATTTTCACCCGTGTATGGATCTTAAATGAAATAACAAGGTTCTTCATGCATCTTACGTAACGGGTATGAGCTGGGAACCAGCCTGCTCAGCCCTCTCCAGACTGGTGGTGTGTTAAACATAAATATCAGGTCTTTTACCTTACTGGATGCCCTGGAGCTCCACAGGCTGCAGAAAACCTGGTGCACGATGCAGAACTGCAGGCACCAAGGGAGCGGTGAAACATCGAGCAAGTTGAAGTGTTTGTAAGGTTGAGCAGTCATTGAATATGGTGTCCAGATACCAGGTTTGGAATTCAACACCCAAGGTACTTTCTGAGCCTTCTACATACCAAAAGATGCAGAATTTCACTGAATTCATTAAATCCTGAATTAATTTATGAGTTGCTTTACTAAAATATTCCTTTATCACACAAAAAATTACCAAGGAGAAAAAAATCCCATACAAAATGTTACCAAATATGAGGGACAGAGATAGCAGAAAACCAGCTTGTTTCTAGTCTTATTTTTCTAGCTGCAGGTTTCTGTCATTAGGTGCTGTTACATTTCTGTTGGCGGCATTGAAGACACCTTTTATTAAAGTTTTTTTCCCTATGTACTTACTTATATAGTGTCCTTAAGTCACCTCCTAAATCTGAGTTTTTAAAGGCATTGCATTTCCTGAGTTTTTCGCTTGATGGCATATTTTCCAACTCACTAATGGTTCTTTCAGCTCTTTGCTAACCCACTCCAAGGTTTTTTGAACATTCTACTTGAATTACTCACAGCTTTAAGGTATAGGAAAAATATAAATATGTATATTTTCCTTTTTAGTGATGATTTGAAGTCAAGGATAAAGAATTTTAAGCACCATGGAGTCAAAAACCGATCCTTGCAGAATTTGTCTTGAAACACACTCACTCACTGAGAATTCTTTGCTCACATACAGCTGAGATTTATCAGCTGTTTTGCAATCTATTTCACATGTGCAATGCTGTTGCTGTAACATTCTAGTTCCCTAGTCATATATTGTGTTATATCAAGTAAAGTGCCTAAGAAATTTTCAAGTGTATAACGTTTACACTCAACCCCATATTGATCCATTTCATAGCCCCATTAAAAAAAAAGAAAAAAAAAAAGGGGATAGTTTGAAAAAGTCTATTTCTCTGAGCAGTTCTGTGTTCTATTATCAGTTTGCTGTGTAATGTACTAAATGACAGAATTACGGAAAAATTTAGGTAGGAGGTGACCTAAAAAAAATCCCCAGGGATGGTGTTCAGGTTTTTTAAGTTATAGCCCTGTATGATGAATCTTCTGAAGTCTAAAAATTCTAATTTGGGAACTCTTCACAACATGCTTTTTGATTACCACTGATGGTGGTGGTGGTGGTATTTGCTAATATTTTGGTTCTGCACCAGATCACAGTGCTTTTAAAGACTGCAGAAGCAGAAAGCTTTGAAAAAGAAGTTGTAGGGAAAGGATGAAGGATGAAAGACTTCTTGAAAATACTACTATACAGTTGTAGATATATCTTAATTTTATATATTCCTAGTAACGTTAAAAAAGTCCTCAACCCTCATTTTCCCTTAAACACCTGGAAAATCTATCCAAATGTAAGAAGGAGTTTCACAGAAAGAGCATCAGATAAAAATTGCAGTTAAAGTATGAGATGCCAAAGAAGATCTGTAGTAACCTCGATACAGTTTGTAGCTGAGTTAAACGTGGTGAGGTAGCAAAAGGATACTGCTAATACTGCCACTGAATCCAACCCAGAGGGAAAAGCTACACTCACAATAAGATGAATAAAGTCTTTTTGCTTCAAAAGCAAAGAAGAATCAATTATCTACTTTGTTATCTGTGATAAGTATAATGCAGGAATGCTAGTTAGGAACTAAAAAATGTCCAGAAAAGACATGTTGGGTGTATGTAGACATCACAAACATATGATCAGGGATCACATCTCAAAACTTTCCCAGCTTGTGACTTTAGCTGGTCTCATAATCCCTGAGGCAAAGCCACACTGCCTCAAACGCTCGCCTCCCTCCTTTCCTCAAACACCCCTTTTTCTAGCTCATCCGCAGGCTGCTTGTGCAAAATGAACTGGTCCCAGCTTGAATGGGACCGTGCCCGTGCAGCCTCTCATCAAAGGGACACAGATAAAGCCACTCTAGGGGCTAGAGACAGCCCACATCTAAATGCTGCTGCTGCCGCACAGCCACGCAGCAGCGATTACGGAAACGTATGTTGTGTGGCTCAGTGCTAACAGGAGCACAACAGTTGCAGACAAGTTTTTCTGAGCTTCACTTTTTCATAGGAGGTCTACTTTTCTAGACCCCTGGAGTGTTTACAGTGTCTGTTCAGCATAAGGACACTTCACCTTTATTTTTTTCAAACCACTGGGTCAGAACATTTTATCCAGGCTGAAAAATTGAATTGCAAGAGAGGAAAAAGCAACCAAAAGATAAGATAATACTTTGTGTTTGTGTTTGTTTTTTTCTTTTTTTTTTTTTCCTGTTAATTCACAAGATAAAAAATCACAAAGAAAACATATCATTGCAACAGAAACCAGTGAGTTCCTAAGATGAAAACGTGGCCACGGATACCTTTACTAAATACCTGTATTTAAAAGGAAAACATTTGCATTAAAAAAGAAGCAAACTTCAATGTTTCAGGAAAAAGACAAACCCAAAAGCTACTGTATCAACTAGTCTGGTTCAATAAATGCATTTTGAGCTTTTTTAGTTATTTTTTCTTTATGAGAAGCAAAGAAGCAGGATCATACAATAGCAGGAAATTTAAGCTGGTCTGTGCAACTGATAAAGCTAATTTCATCCTCTGCTCTAATGCAGTGAAGGAAATGAAACTCATTCCAATTTTCTAATAATTTGATAGGGAGAAGAATTCATGAACTCACAGAAGATAAATATTTGTAACTAATTGCCAGCTCTTGCCTTTGTTCCTTTACTTTTATTTCCCTTGCTGCCCCCAGGTGAGCATGTCTGATACTGCCACGAATGACTGTGTTCATATAAATAGTACTAATCTTCCAGAGTGTCCCATCAATTATTTATTTATCTATCAGTCTCAAACTGGTGTTCTGGTGATCTGCAAAGTAGAAGTGTAAAAGTAATTGCCCGTCCAGGCAGCTTTTCTCCATAAGAGACAGGATGCCTGTTTGTGCTTGTCCCAGGCCCAGAGAGGAGCCTGAAGCATCTACCATCCATAAAGTAGTACATATCTGTCCTATTAGGATGGTATCTATATTTTTAAGAACACCTTGCTCATGCTGACACTGAATGTCCTCAGAGGATTTGATGCTAGAAGTCTACCGATGTTGGACTTCTGTCTCTAATTGCATCCTTGACTCTGCTGTCATGAAGGGACCTGAAATGGGGCACTTTGGAGGTAAACAGTTTCAAAATTACAGGTGATCAGCTCCCCAGAGTTTCTGATGATGAAGTAGAAGTAATCTCAAACAAATCTCTCAGCCAGCAAAAAACACCCCAGAAGTATTTGGATACTTGGCCAAAGTTTATATCAAAACAGAAACCTGTTACATAGACTTATTAGCGGGATGCACTTAGGTACTGTAATGGGTCCCAGGTTCTGGGCTAAAAAGCTGTGTATGGCTCAACCCTTCTGTTGCTGGTCATGCTGACCTCAAAGAGCAAGCAGAAGTCCTCTGAAATGGCTGCGGAGACTCCACTGTGATGCAGCTCCCTCTTTCAGAGCGGCTTCACAGCTCTCCTGTCCCTGCAGGCCAGCATGCTTCTCCTGCAAGCCACGTAGCCAGCCCTACTGCACCTCCTGGCCGTTTGTTCAGCCTTCCAAGTGACCCTGTGTTCACTGCTCAGACCAACCAGGGCAGTCCAGCTCTGGCTACACAGAACAAACCTTTCCTGACTTCCTGAAAACCCTCCCGTTCAAAAGGTTGGAATAATCTGAAAGAAAAAAAGTAAGGTACAGCATTAAGTTTCACGTAAGTTCTTCATTAAAATAAATTACTGTTGTACTACTCATTGCCTAGGACATAGTTCTAGAAGTGCCTTTTTGCTTTGAAAAAAACTTTGGATCTGCTGGCTGCGTGGCAATGAGGTTTTCACTCCTGTTGCTTCCGTATCCCCTTCTGCTGGAGGTAGACAGAGGCTGCAGGCAGAAGGTCACAGATCTGGCTTCCACACCCTGCTGAGTTATTCAGCTGAAAAACTGGCCACGTTGCAGAACCATTTTGGGTCAAATCCATGGGTGTGGAGACATCATTTAGAAATACCAGAGTCCTTCCCTGAAAGAACTCTAATCCTGATTTGTCGGAGCCAAACCTCCCTTAGATAGCTATGGCTGCTGTTTTGGGCTTCCCGGAGCTGTGAACCGAGATAGTGCTGGAACATTTCCATAGCCATAGGCACCGGAATTTTGCAAGAAATGCTTTTTCATGACTGACTGCAATTTCTACAGCTAATAGAGATGTGTAAATGGGAAGGATATAACTTAGCTCCAGAGAAGCAGCCTCTAAGGAGAGAGCTTCTAAGGAGAGATGCCTCTAAGGGTATAACTTAGCTCCAGATAAGCAGCTTGGAGTCTTCTGTCAAATCAGACAGTTTGGCAGGAATTTAACCAACACTTCTTTAGGTCTAGAAAAATAAATCTGTAGATGTCTTTGCCTTACAACAAGTGAGACCAAGGGGTATTATTCAGTGATAAAAGTCTGAAACAGGGCTGGCACAAGAGCTAACATAACAAGTTACAGGAGCCATTTTCTTTCCTCCCGACCACAGCACAGGAGAAAGAGAGCACACAAGCCAACCAGGTTTGTAGCAGTGAGCTCTGCCAATGCAATGACATCTGTCTCTCTGTGCTGTTTAAAGGACGTACATACATGAACATTCCCCTCCCATGCTCTGTCTTCCCTCCATTCTGCCCTTACTGGTAACTAAGTCTTCCACCTTGCATGTTCCAAGCGTCAGTGCGCAGGCTTGTTGATATCAGCAAAAATTTGTTAAAACTGTCCATGGTATCCCTAGTTGCTGTGCTTTGGCCAACAGGGTAGTGGTGAGGAACGCACTATTTTGAAAGCACAGAATCTGGAATTTGTTTCAGACTAGTTACTGTTCCCCCTCTTTCCTTGCCAAACTTTTCTCTGGCCATAAATCGACCTGATATGGCTTCTGCTAATATATCAAGTCTGGATTGTTTTTACCAACAAGAGGTTTTCCCAAAGAAGTACAGACAAGCTAACACCTAAAATAATGCTAGTTAATAATTGTTTTAGAAAATGTAACGTACATACAAGCATGAGTCACCACTATGAATTCCTCTTTGCTTTCTCCCATACAATGCATGGGTGAGTGTACAATGAAGGGAAACTGCGCTGTTCCATCAGGAGTAAGAGCACCAGGCAGATGACAGAAATGGGATTTGTGCCTTAGTGTAGGCTTTGCGAAGCCTGCAATGCCTTCTAACAGATATTTCAAAAAACTAGAAGATTTCAGCAAAAGATTTACTCACTAGCTTCTGGTATCAAGGTTTAGATTCCTACTTACTGGTTTTGGCCTGATATTTATGATGTTCCATGTCAACATACCTTGAAAATATTTTGTTTCCACTCTTAAGTTACTAGAAATTTCTAATAATAAACTGCTATGTTAGAGTTTAAGATAAGAAAACCGGAGAGAAGTTGAGTAAGCAATATCTGGGAGAAAGGAAAAAATGCAAGGAATAGTGAAAAAAAGCACTGTTAGGAGCAAACAGTTCCCAAAGCAAAGAAACTTATGAAGCCAGGTTTTTAATGGGTTTCTGTGTCACAGATGACTGACTATTAAAAATGAATTATAGAAAAGCTGTGGAGTGAATTCCCCAGGATTAGACATGGAAATGGAGAATGGATTCAACAACTGAGGATAAAAACCCTTCAGCTGGAGTTCATGTCTCTTCATGTAGCCTAGAGAATCTTGTTTTCCTTTGGGAGCAGGAGAATTCATCTCCCACGTGGATCTTTTGATATGTCAGCAGAGTTGAACTTATATTACATGATCTGCTGCTTCCTACCCAGCTGTCTAGCTACACTATGTGCAGGAATGCCATGGTTTTGATACCATAACCTTCCTGCCCTCTGTAACTCAAATTGGACAAAATCCAAAAGGTATTAGGAGTACTGGCAGGACACATGCACTCGCACTTATGCACGTATGGTGTGTGTGAAGAAGACTTGATTCTTTAGTAAGACAAGCTAAAGTCTACAGCAATTTCATGTGAATTAGCACAACATTATCCCTATAATGATGTGGAGAAAAAGAAGCCCCAGATTTTGGTGTAGCTCAGTATAGCCCTGTTCTGTATTACACACTTCATCAGACATGGAAAACTGCCTGCAGTTCTGGACATTGAACTAAAAGCTTGAATTATCTCTTGGTTTTATTGTACAATAAATTACAGAACTTTTCTATTGTCCATTTATACAGTATGGAGGGAAAGCTGGTGAATGGACTGGTGAGTGGACTGAAAAACTGTTGTTTAGGTCATTTACAGAGAAAATCCTGCCTTGTCAGATTGATTGGACAGGAATTTGTGTATGTTTGTGCTTGGAAGATCAGCAAAAATGATTTCCGTAGTGTTGAGGAAAGACCCTTTATTGTAGAGAAGTTCGTATACACAGATGCGATGTATTTACAATCAGCTTTTCTCAAACAGATGACTGTTTAAAATCCTTCACAAATCTGTCAAGAATGAAAGAAAATGAAGCTCAGAAGCCCAGCCATTCAGCTCAACCACCAAAATCAGATTAATTCCTGAATATAACTGTGATGAGATAATAGTACATGGAGTTATTCTGAAGGAAGCAATAGGACTGTGACAGAGATTGATGGATGGACTTCAAGACTTTTTCAGTCAAAAGCATTGCTTAGTTTGATCTCAGAGTAGATGAACCCCAAAGTAAAATCCCAATAAGCAGATAGGGACGTGCCTTTTCCCAGGTGCGGAGCAGACAGGCAAAAAGAGTCTGGCCCTTCCTTTCCTGGCCTCTGCAAGGACAGGTCACAGTGGCAACCTCCGTGAAAAGAAGTTGTTGGTCCTGTGTTCCCCTGGAAAGCTCTTTTCCAGAAAAAGGCAGGAAAACCTCCACTCTTCCTCAGTCTGCAGAATGGAGTCAATGCACTGAGGGCGAGAACAGGTGTCCTCCTTAGGAAGGGTGTGGACTCTCATGCCGGCCCAGTCATAGAAGGGACGGCACCTTGGTTTCTTCTGATGGCCCTCCAAACTGTGGCTCAGTTCTGCACTGCCCTTTGCCTGGGGCAGTGAGTAGTATCAGTCCAGCTTCGGCCTGTTCGATCACCCCAAATGCAGAGGAGACAACACAGGGGGAAACGATGAGAGGTAGAGACAAACATTATGTTCCCTTTTCCTGTTCCTTTTCAATTAGAAGTAGAACTTTCATCAACAACAAAAAGTAACATGTGCAGGAGGCACTTCTCTAGGGAAGGAATAAATACCTCACACAAGCATTCATGGATGGATGAGTCTCATGACAAAGATTCTCAGCACAACCAGTTCAGTCATAAAATGAATCTAAAATCCCTGGATTGATGTATATGAGAAACACGAAAACATATCTGCTAATGCTCGAGGAAGTTACATGCATAAGTTTCCCATAGGTTGGGAACATATATCTTAGAATCTGCATAATTTAGTTCACACTCAGCAGAACATTGCAATATTTACAGGCACATTCCAATGGGAAAACATTTGCATGTTGAGTGCAAAAGAGACAGCTTTGTCACCTAACCACGGGACTTCAAAAGCAAGGATTTTGTGACCTCAAAATACTATTTGTGAAGTTGGTGGGGAAGAAAAAAGTGTGCAGGCAGGAAAAGAAAATTACCAGAAGTTGGTAAGAAGTCTTTTTTTTTTGAGCATTAGAATGGTTGCAGGCTGGGACAAAGTGAGTCCGTGTAGACCACAGGTTCTGGCTTGTTACACATCACGGAGTGCTTTGTCTGCTCTCATTCCCCATACTTATTCTTCCCAATTAAACTAGTTTCCCATAAGACAGGTTGATGAGAATAGCACATAAGACTCATTCTTCTTCTTGGAATCATCATCCTTCATAGCATAATAGCTTAATAAATTCTTGCAGAACAGAAATGAAGTGGAATGTTACTTTTTTAGACTTGGTCTGTATTCTGATGGTGAAAGTGGGCATCTGAGAAACACATTTGTAATGCTCTGGAAGTTTTACAAACAAAAAAAAAATAATTACACTCTGAACCTGATTGAAGATGCAAAGTTCTATGTTCTCTAGCACTGCATGTCAGAGGTGATGGAAAAAGCTATTCGGTGACTACTGTAACCTTAGCGCTACCCAGAATTATTCTGAAACTAGTTCACTAGTTTCTGAAACACTACTGTAGTTGCAGCAAATTATTAAAACTATCTACAGAATTTTAATCATACAATTTAGGTTTCAATATGTCAGCAAAACAGCAATGTATAACCCATAGAGGTTATATCCTGGAAGTGAAATTAAAACTATTGCTCCGATGTCTGAAGAGTAAAGCTATCCTCCCTAGGTACACAGCACTCTCTCACTTATGCTGACACGTAAGGTGGTGGTGGATCTTTAGCAGCTCCGTTCGCAGGATCGTCATATGGTGGCAACAGAACCTGCAGGAAAGGAAAAGAAGGTTATTTCTTTTTTAAAAAGCTAGCTGATAACATTTACAGAAAAGAAAACGCTTAAGGCCTTGTCCTAAAAAATAACAAAAACCAGTAAATTAGTAAGCAGGAGCAGAATAGTTAGAAAATGAAACAGTATTAGCTTGAAGTTCTCCCTTTTCAATTTGTGTGCCTCTTTTCATTATGAAGGAAAACATGATTTCTTCTCATTTCTTACTGACTCCGGTGACAGCTTGATTTCAGCCAAAGATCATTCATTGCCGGGACCAGAACTTGTTCAGTCTGGCAGTGACAGTAGCTGCTTATTCTGCAGCTCTCCTCTGTCAAGAGCTCTAAAAACATGTCTCCTGGAGGAGTGTTCAAACTGCTAAGCCAGAGTGAGAAAAGTCCCCAAACTCTCTGAGGTCTCTCTGGAATAACTAATAATTATTTTGGGGTGGGGATAAGAAAGCAAATGGAGAACAAACTCCCCAATGTCTAAATAAATTTCCAGACAAACACATCTTGGGCGCTCAGCTGTGAGAAGGAAGATCTACATTCCCATAAGTCCTTCAGTGAATACTTAAACATCTGATAGAAGTTAGGACAGCTTTAATCATATATCAGCCCCATTCATAGGAGGCTAGACAGCTTCCTTGGAAAGGGAGATGCAAATTTGGGCCACACAGGGCAGAGGAGAGATTGGAAACAGGATTTCTACTTCTTTAAGCAAGCATGCTAGCTATCATGCAATTTTTAATGGCACCAGCTCTGACATTAATTAGCTTGCATGTGAAAAGGCAAAGGAGCACTTGGTCTGTGAATCCCAGCAGGGACTGAGGATAAAATAGATGTCTGAGTAAAGAATGAGTGTACATTGCCTAAAATATCTCGATATTGTGTAAGAATATCAGCTGTAATACACTGGCAGAGATACTTTATGCAGCTGAAGATAAATTATTCATGATGGAGTTTCCAGATTTATCAGCACTGCTTCTTGTCATTAAAGAGCACGTAAAGCTGGTTGTCTAAACATACATAGGGAAAATCCTGATCTCAATGAAGTCAATGGAAGTTTTGCCATGAGAGCGTTTCACCAGTTCTTGAAGAAGCTGATAACCTGCCTTCTGCAAAGAAACATCTGTAATCATCCCTTTTGGACCTCATCCACAACATAAACAAAATCAGTGGAAATCTTTCTATAGTTTTAAATAGACTTTACATCAGGCTTTTGTGGGATAGTTCCAAGGGTGATTCACATTATACTTATGTAAGTTTACAAACATGCGTTGATGACCATGTGTTCAAGTACATCTGTGCACATGTTTGTTAGATTACAGAGTGGCTACCTTGGCATCTTCAGCCCTTAATCAAAAATGTTTCATTATTTAGAAAAGGAAATTGTCAGAGCTGTCACTCTTTATTAATACCATATGTTTGAGCTTGTAAATGAAACATACTATCCATATGTCCACTACATAATCTAAAAAGCCTTGTATCAAAAAGCATTTAATAAATTGTGTCAACTTTAAAGGATGCAAACATCTTTTGGCAGACTACTTATCTAGTGAAATTAGGACGACACATAGAACTTCAAATAAATATTGTGATAAGAATCATAAATGTATTTTGCAACGTAGCCTCAGTAAATCACACTGCTAAAGCATGCAAGCTGTGAAAACAGTACAGTTGAGATCTTCTCCCTGGTGCTGATCATTAGTTTAATAACAGGGTTTCTAGTAAAATCCTTGTGTTACTAAAAAAAGCACTAGTTTCTCAAAGGTACTGAAACACGTTCATTAGTTGATTGTGAAGCAATATAAATAGTAATTAAATCTGATCTACAGATGCCTCTGAAAACGCATCAGGTTAACTTTGTGAAGATTTAGCCATCTTATTGCACTCTTGCAATGCTAAGCTCCAAACTCCAAACTTTCAGGTTCAGAGTCCATTTCATCAGGCGTGATAAGGAATGACAGCAGACCCAGTCCAAAAAGCTGTCCATCTTCCAGGTCTATGAGCTGATTAATAAAGGACAACACCTCTTCCTGTGCTCTGATCCTCTTTCAGATCTATGTGTCCTAAGACTACTGTAGTTACATCAACATTACTACTTTAGCACTGAGGTTACTGTCATTTGTAGTAGGTCTGCTGGAGGATTTACTGATCTGAGTGAGCTTCTTCATTCCCTTCACTCCTGTATCAATGGCCCCAAGGAACCTTTAGAAGATGCTTTATCACTTATCAACAGTTCAACAAGAAGTGAGGGGAGATAGGAATACCTACAGGAGCCACTTTGGAGAAGCTGCTGACTAAATCCCAAGGCATACAGATTTCAACAGGAATATTCAAGGTATGTGAGGTATGAACTGGGGAGACCACTAAAAAGGTTCAGAAGTTTGACAAGAAAACATCTACAGTGGAAAGCTAAAGAGTATTTGCCAAATGTCTGCAAGGTTTAGGGTCACTGTATTGCTGGAAAAAATTATTTGTCTGAACAGTTCTATCAGGATGACTTTACAGGCTTACTCCCCCACATTTTTGTGTTTAAATATTTAAATATCCTGATCTTGCATTCCCTGACATGAACAGAACAGTGACAAAAAATTTTGAGTGCAGAATGACCAGAATTCAAAATTACTACCGTTTCCTAGCAGTGTTTGAGTTAGACAAAGAAAATGTGAACAGGATATTAAGCAAAGATTAAGATGAATAAATGTGATGGACAACACCTGGAAGAAAGCACACGGATTTTGTGGAATACATGGCGCTGGATGGGACCCCAAATATCTCATGCCATTAGTATAGTAAAAGTCCTTGCAGCTAATTTAACTGTTTTACTTTCAGTCAGTGTGGTTTTGTTACTGTTACTTAATCATCTGTCAACTATAAGTCTAAATAATCATCCTTCAGCTTCCATGACAGTCTGAATAACTCTTCAACCACTCTATAATTACAGATCTTGCAACTCTTCCTCTGTAAGACTACCTTTTAATTATTTTTGACAAGAACAAAGTTTCAGGCCATTACTTTCCCTTAAAGTTTTTTCCATCTTTTCTCAATTAAGTCTATTTTGGCAAAAGGGAGAAATATGATAAAACCTGAATTATCTCAGCTTTTAACTCTTTACTGTTGAAATGGTTAACAGTTTACAAAAATCTCAAGAAAAAGAGAATTCCATTAGAATTTTAATCTTGGATTTAATACCAAAGTAGCTGAGATGAAAATCTGGATCACTGTCGTTTTCCTTTCTCTCGTGTTAATTTTAAATCTCGACATGCTTTAATGGAAGCAGATAAGTGCCTTGGACATAAAACAGCATAGTTATTCAGGCAATACGTTATACTCTCCAGAGACATAAACTGGAAGACAGTCACTGAGCCAAAGGGTGAATTCAGAAACTGGAAAAATAGAAAGAAACTCACAATACAGTCTTGTCTGAGAACCTAATTAGAATGGATGCAGTCTAAAATAATTCATGAAGGACAAAAATATATGCATCCTTTAGGTCCATGGTATCCCCAAGGCAGAATATGCACTAGGACAACTGACGCATTTTGCTTCCTAAGCACTACATTTGAGCATTTCCTTGCTTGTTTGTTGTGAATTAAGAAAAATGTATGTTAGCTCCCCTGGATGTTTGGGGACTAATGTTTACAGAGTGTTTGAGATAGATTGTCACTCACAAGTTACTATAAAAAGTAAGTACGAAGCACACCTATTTTTTGTAACTGAGTGATCCTGTGAAACGAAGTTCTGGCTTTTCATCGGTAGACCAGCAAGCAAGCTTGGAAGATGATTGCAGGGCTCAGTCCTATAGGGTGCCTAAAATTTAAAAGACAGAAGCTCCTAACTTCTTTCACAACCCCTAAAATGGTTGTGAATGTAGCATTTTAACATCATCCTTTAATATACAGCCAGAAGAGACTGTATATACAAACAACTTTTATAGTTGGTGGCACGGGGACTCTGATATCAGAGCTCTAGGAGCTCTATCTGCCATATGAATTCTTCAGACACAAAGTTTTCAGATGGGTTGGAAGGACCATTTTCCACCCTCCTGTTGTCACAGTGAAGCCAAGTATGCAAGAATCCATGGAAAAAGAAAGAAAACAGGAGAAAATGTGGCTGTGTAGCCCAATGGTTAGGGTGCTCAAGTGGGATAGAGAGCCCTGGGTCCTGGGCGTTGCTCCCAATACCATTTAATCATTTTGTGATAAGCAGTCTTGTTGTATAATGCACAGAAATAGTCCAGAACTGACCCATAAGAAATCCTGGTCCTGACTTAGCTGGTGTCATCCAAATGGTTTGGATAATTGTATTACATAAACATCTCTCTATTGTAAAGCAGATGATACAGGATGACCTTCTCTGGAAGAAATAATTACCACACAAGTTTGCCAATGGCTATAACATACCCAGTTAATATAAGCATATGTCATTTCTTATTTTTTACGTCCCAGTTAACCTGGTTTTGGAGAAGAAGTTTTTAAAGCCATTGCTAGAAATACGCCTAAGAAGAAAGTAGGCAAGTATCTGTACATTCAAACAGTTTGGAATTAATCATGCCCAAAGGTAGGGGCGTTTTTTCTTTTTTTGGGGGGGATTGCATAATTTCAATAATCACTCCATATTTTTGCAGCTGATTCCACATTGACCTGAACTTTCAGTAGAAAATTTCCTTTCTTCAGCATATGTGCAAGTTCTTCCATATTGCTGCAGTTGTTCCTATTTGAACTCAAGCTCTTAGATCTGTTTGGTGTCTAGTCCATTTCTAGAGGAGAAGATGTGTTTAGTCCTGTATGAGTAAACTTAAATATTTAATTAATTGATTACTTCTGCATTCCTAAGGGTCTCACACAAAACTCACTGAACTCAATAGAAATCTTTCTGTGTCTCCAGAGAGCTTTGGATCACTTTTTCCCACAGTTTTTTTCTATTCTCCACTGGGTGGAATGGTACAATTGTCACATAACAGCTTTGAAAACAGCTTGAATGGCATTTTGGCTGGCAGCTGTATGAAACTTTTGTGAGCTCCCGTGGCAAAATACCTTGTTGATGTCTTGTTAGAAACAAACATTGTTAGAGAGAGCTCTAACGTACTTTTCTCTAGCACTTTCTGCAACAGAAATGGACTTGATAATGCCAGAAAAACTACAGATTAAAAGTCTATGGTAAGTGCTGATGGTTGTGGTGAGCATTCAGGATATTTTCTCAAACTTTAGATTTTCCAATAAAAACTGCAGTCCTTTATGCTGAAGGACTTCACATTGCATCAATACACAGTATATAGACAGGGACAGTGACAATGAATAGTTGGTTAGAATTATGGCCATCGCTACCGCAATTTAATTCTGGTCTGACCCTTTGAGCTTTGACAAATCATTTGACTTTGTCTTAGGAAGATCTCCCATTTGTAAAACACGTATTTTATTCAAAACATCTTTAAATATGTTGGAAACCATAAGACAGATTTAAAACTCTGTTGGATGAAACTTGTATACGACTATATGAGACAGGAACTAAATTGTGGAAATACTTGCAAACTAAATATACATTTGCTGAAATTTCAGTTTATGCCTGGAAAAGTTTACCCCAACCTCTTCAGCATAGCTATATATGCATTACATATAATTCTTCTGCAGAAGTGACCTTTACATTTCAGACACCCAAACCAGTACTAGGAATCCTTACGGGAGGCCTGTACGAATATGCAGGAAGGAAAGGGAGAGAGGGCAAAAGGAGCCTTTTCTTTCAGACAGCTCACATACAAAGTGTTAGTGGGTTCAGGCCTTACTCTCTGTTTACTTAAAAAGGGGAGGGAAAGTAACCGCAAAGCGGTAGGCAGATGGCGAGAGTATGCCAGAACCAGTGCTGGACCGTTTCACAAGTAAAAGTGCTGAACCACAGGAATTTCCTCATCTGGGATCCTCTGTCCAACGTGCAGCCCTTGGTGACGGGATGAACAGTGACACAGCTGCAGGCTGAAATACAGTCACCACATGCCTTTCCTTTCCTAAGTCAGGATAAATGTTTTCCTCATAGCACAGGGCTGATACACCAGGTCCAGAGACAACTGAAGGGAAAGATGAGGTTTTAAGCGGCACATGCCTGGTGGTACCAGTTCTCTACTCGGGGTTCATTTCGTCTCAGTGATTCCAGCCCAAGACCGATCACCGACTTGTACTGGTCGGATACTATTGTAAAGTTTGGAGAGGGTTTAATGCTATGCAATCACATTTACTAATTTCATGTTTACTTCCCTGCTCTCCTGTCATTCACCCAGCCAAGGGGGATGGAATTTCCTCCCACAGCTGCGGTGCTTTGAGGAGCCATTAACCGCAACGTAAACGATGCTCAGCTGCAGTGAAGCAAGCAGGGAGCCCACAGACAGCTCTAGAGGAAAGGCTGCTGACGTGACCACCTCTCCAGTTCAAGATAGTCCCAACAGTCCACATCTACTGTTGGGCTCTTGGCTACAAAAATATAATAAAGATCACCTGGGGAAAACAGAAAATTGCTGTGTGCGTAAACAGCTGTGGCCTGCTGATTGCTTTGCTCCGTATGCAGGAGAGGCTGGGAATAATTTTCTCTTTGCAACATCTTCCTGTCAAGTTTGAGAATGTGTTTTTCTTCGGAGAAGTCTGAGATTGCGGAGGAAAATGTAAAATTAAGATGGGGTAACATGGTGGTTTAGAGTGATTATTAGTGTACTGAGTAGAGTTGGCTAAAAATACAATTTTTGGCACAGAAAATATTTTATAAGAAACTGTTGAAATATTTGGTAAGAAACCCTATCTGAATTTTTTGCTTAAAATTTTCAGGAATCCAGGTCTTCTCAGTAGAGTCCTGTTTTGGAGACTTAAGGCACAAGGTGGCAGCTATTTCCTTTAGTACTGTGTATGACAATGAGCACTGGAACACATGTAAATATCAGTGATGATATAATTAATTTTGTATTTGGATTATTTGAAAGGAAATAAGCCTATTAATGTAACACGATTTATTTCCTGTACAAAATTTACTGGAAGGTACCATATATACTGATTTTACTGAGGCAGACTCTTTTCAAAAGTTTCATTTCTCTGTGCGTAGTGTGGGAAGAAGTAGCATTTATCAAGAGTTTCTGAAGAAATGTGATTTTTCTATAATAGGTGCCCAAGAGTTTTTAGGCCCCGGGCTTGTCAGAAGTCTCAGAAGTGTGTCACTCAAGGTCTTCTGCTACTTTTAAAAGTTCAGTTCGTAAACTGCAGGTGCAAACAGCACCTTTGTGTCATCTGGTCTGGTCATCTCTGAGGTAACTTCAGAAAAGCAGGTAATATTTCGCCCCGAAGAACAGTAGATTACGCACACTCAGATTATCCAGGGAGAGAGGTTGACTGAAACAGTTAGGAAGTATTAAAACTAAATCCATTGGGAATTCAGAGTTTTCTCTTTAACCCCTTAACATAAGGACACACTTTACACCGACTACATGAAAAGACTGACAGCCTTCAGGGAAGAGGAAGCTTTTTACTAGTAGCGAAGAACCAGGAATAATAATAATTCTGTGGTGAGAAGCAGTCAAGTGTTGCATACAAGACAAACGCAGGAGAAACGAGTAGGGACAAACTTTCAACACGCTTCAGCTAAGCATGTGCATGTAGGGACAACTCTACTGGATCAGGTGAAAGCTCCATCCAGATAACAGCAATTAGTGATGGATGATGACGGATGATGAAGAAAGAGAAGTGCAAGACAGAAGAATAAGAGAAATGAAGAAAGAACATACAGTCACGACTTGCCAAGAATGTTCTCCAAACTGTCAGAAATTTGAATGTCAAGGACTTGCTGAATTACTGGTCATGTCTTACAGGAATTTTTCTTCCACTGATTTTTCTAGCCTGTATTTGAGCCCATATTGACATTTAGCCCCTGCAACATCCTGTGGTACGCAGTCCCACAGATAATCTAGGTGTTATGTGAAGAAATACATTCTTTGATCTGCTATGAAACCTGCCACTAGTCATTTCACTGAATGTCCCCTGGTTCTTTTGCTAAGGCAGTGAGCACTTTTTCCTCCTTTCTTCCTCTGCCACTCATGATTTTAAAGAGCTTTGTCATATTCTTTCATGTTCTGTCCCTGCTTCATCCCACTAAGGATCTTTGCTCCCTTGCAGTGCATTCCACAGTTAATTTCTTCATACTAAGAAACTCAACAGTTTTGGGTCCAGGCTGAAGAGAGAGCTCCAGGACCAGGCATGTGGAGAAGCATTACAGTCAGGAGAGTGCTGGGGAGGGAGCTGACCTCCACTGGGATGAAGCTTCCTTCATGCTCCGGAGAGCAGCAGGGACTTTCACCTATCTGAACTGTGTTAGATGTTCTTCCAGATGAGATCAACTGCCCTTTAAAAGCAATTCTTATAAAGAAATGCTTATAAATATCTGCTTCAGAGGTGGATTTTTACAATGCAAATGGCTGCTCTGGTCAAATGGGTCCAGTCAAAGCAACTGTTTCTGAGGAAGTCAGAAAGCAATGTTTACAAAATCCTTTCCCATCATTTTTTTCCTTCCCCCGTTCCCAGATAACAAAGCCCTGGGTATAGGGCCAAACCTTCATATCTGAGCCAAATCATATTTAATATGAAATGAGAGATGTTTTACTTTGCCTTATGCACAGATGCTTTTGCTTGAAAAGTTTGTCCAAAACGTGCTAGTTAATTACTATTTAAGGACTTCATGATCTATTGTCTGTCAAATAAATCCCAAGAAACCTTCCTCTCAACATGTACAGGAAGTATTTTCATGTTTGTGTGTATGCATTTCCTTTAGAAACCACACTACGATGATCGCAGATGGAGTAACTGGAAGCAGAATAGCTCAGAGATAATTTATAACCCCCTTCAGCAAAGAAGTAGGACTCAATGCTGCAAAATCATCTGTGCAAAGTTTGAGTTGCTATCTTTTGTTTCCCTTTGATAAAAGTGCTTGTTTATTCCAAGCCACCAGCTCTCCAAGACACTATTTAAGAAACTTTACACGAGTTTATGGATTTCTGTAATGAAGCAGCACAATGTTTGCAGCACTCCAGATAGAGGAATAAATGTATATATTACTACGACACAGCAATATTTAGGGACAGATTGTGATTACCCTTGCGTGGGAAGAAAATTGGATTCAGGAAGCTATTGTCTTTTTCCATCATGTGCAACCTCATAAAAGTCATCAAGAATAATGGTGTAATTACCCTCTCCATTCAAAGGCATGGAGGAATAGTCCACCTCAGGCCACAAAAGTCTTTCCTACAAGAGGCCAACCCTAAACAGCTGCATCTCTAGTTGTGCATCATGACTCTGTACAGAAGACAGAGCATGGTTTTTTTTTTAAATTTTTCCTTCTTCTTTTTTTTCAAAATGAGCATTTGGTGGATGAGCACATGCTTTCTCAAGGGGCACTTGCCTGCATGTCATCAGTACTGATGACTTGGAGAAGTATACTTTGTGTAACAAACGGTTGATGTGTTGGCCTGAGTGCAGAGGCTGTGATAGTGCATTTGTCTTTTGATGGACTTTTTAATTACTAACCTGCATCTCTTTCTAACCTAACCTCCTTTTACAATTCACTGTGTATCCCACTCAAGAATAAACAAGGCAAGAACCCATGAATAGCTCACACAGGGCAGCCAAATTGTTTAACAGGACTGGTCATCTCCCAGGAGTGTGGTTATCACAGCCGTGCTTGTGTTACAGATATTGCTGGAAAGTCTTCCATCTTATCTTCTTCTCACCAGATGGACCATTTTTCCTGATCTATATACCTAAGGACATGGGGTAATCCAATGTCAAGTCTTTGAGCACCACAACAGAGATGGGCCAATTATAAATTTGGAGGTAAATTTTGAAGTCTCGTAACATTTGGGAGCAGTAACATCTGGGATTTTGAGATGAACAATGTCTAGTTCTGTCTTCCATAAATATTTTTCACTAATTTTTATTTTCGTACAAACACATTCCTTTGGTATCAGTATTAAAAAGTAAGGTATAATGCTGCCATGTAAAATATAATTTTTCTTGCACAGTGTATTTAGGTGTTTCCTAGTGAGTGCTGAAGCGAAGACTTTGTTTATAACCGAATCATTATAATACCATGTTAAAACTACAAAGTACTAGTGTCATGAAAGGTGACGAGCTGATGGCTTGAAGGAAAGGTCTTATGTTTATATAAAAATCTGTTAATGTTAGTAAATCACATCTGTAAAACATCTGTCAGCCAGAAACTCCCACCAACTTTTGCAGATCTTCTAAATTTGGTACATGAATGCTTGTTTTTCCGAAGTTAAGGAACGTTTGGCACAAAGTTCATTTAAAGCAAACCTCACTTGTCTCACTGCTGTAAGAGAGAGGACCGGCAACCGCAAGTGCTGTGCAGCTCAGGACAGACTGCAGCGGACAGTCAGTCCTCTGTCCATGAAGAGTCCTGAGGGATGCTTGGGAAGAGCACAACCGCTCTCTGGGACCCATTAAAGTGAATTTAGATCAGACTGGTCCAGAAATCACCAGAAGCCATTAATAGCTGCAGGAAGCCAGACCTCTGGATTATTATCACACCCTCAGCAAAAAAAACAGCAGCTGGGTGCTCCTCCCTGGTAGGGAGCTGAACTTTGCTTTCATGCAATCTCTAGGAGAACAATGCCACCTACTGAACCACCAGCTGCAGCGGCTCCCTCCCACCTAACTGCTGGCTGATCTTTCTGCGTACATGTAGTTTGTAGTGCTGGGTAGGTTTTGGCACAGAGGCTTGGGGCTGGAGGAACGTGTGAGGAATTCCTCCTCCGCTTGGCAAAGGCCAGGCTTGCGCCATGCAAGGGGATGGGATGCAAAGATACCAGAGGAGCTGGTGCTGATGCTGAAGGCAAGACCGCCTCTGAGAAAAGCAGCTTTGCCAAAGGGCAGGGCTTCTAGTGTGGGCCAACTGTATGGCTCTAAAGCCACAGCGTGGCTCCCTGCCACTGGGACGTGGCCTCTTGCACCCCGCTGCATTTCCCGGTTTGAACAATACCTGTCTGAGTGAATTCAGGCCTCCCTCCATCCTTCCTTGCACGGTGTAACTACGGCTTGAGCCTGACCTGGAAAATTGACACACGGCTCAGCTTATGCACCCATATATCCTTGGCAACAGGGATTTAAGTTGTCATCGGCTTTTGCCGCACTCATACATATCCTTGGAATTATACCGAAGACTTCGACTCGTTTTTTTGAAGCCCACAGAACAGCAGCTGTCAGATGGTAATGAATCAGCCCTGTTAGAAAAAAAGGGTCTGTAACGAAACACTGTGAATTTATAAACACTCTTCTTTCCTACATTGCAACACTCCCAATTAGTGAATCAAAAAGATTTGGAAGATTTAAATTACACATCCCCATTTCGTGTCTTCTTTTTAATCTAATTATGAACACTGAGAACAGATTTGTCTATTTCTATTGCAAATCTCTTACGAATTGTCATGTACTAGAATAATTCCAGTATTTGAGCTGCAAACATAAATACAGGTTTTTTTGTTTAAAATTAAAATCTACTGGGGAAAATAGATCAATATGTATCTTTTGTTCTTGTAATTGAACTTGTAAGTAAATTTAATGACTGTAATGGCAAGTGAAAATGATTTGGAAACCTTATTTTTAAGCTTAAAAGGGTATTTGCCCCAAATTGACACCATTAATAGCCTGTTCCAAACAGGCTGACTTAGTAACAGGTGAGACCTATAACAAGAAGTGTGATTAAGAAATAGCACTAAGGAACAGAGCAGGCAGAATGAAGCAATTCAGACCACAGTGCATGCTGGATTTTAAGACAAAATCCTTCCATAAACAAGGAAAAACAATTGCTTTGCTAAGATTAAAGGACAACTGACAAAATATGGGACTATGCTGCAGGTAAAATGTGAAATGCTGGAGTAGTTGAACAGCTGTTTGTTGGCAGACACAAACTGTCATGATACTTTTCTGCAACTCAAAATCAAACAGAAGAGGAGGAAGTGCACACGTTGCACATGCACTCTAGTTAGACGTGAATGCTGACATCCACGTGGAGCCTGAGGCCTTTGAAGATTCTCCCATTAAAGACACTGCTTTGGGAATGTTTATAAGCGAAATTCTGCAGAAAAACAGATCCAGCATTGAAACCACACTCCCAGGTCTCATGTAGACTATTGCATGTCTTTTCTTCATGCGCTGGGTAGTTCTGCTTATATCCATCTTTTTTTTTTTTTTTTTTCTTGCCCCAACTTCTTCTTCCTCTTCTCTGCCTCCCTTTTTAACTGCTTTCCCTCTGGCAAGTTTTATAGGACATTTTCCATTGGGAAGGTCAGAGCTCCTCTGCCTGGACTCGGTTGGAGGCCCTGAGAAGGGCTCAGAGAGTGAGTCATGCCGGGGTTATTCATTCGTGGTATTCACTCACTTTAAAGTATATTCTGATTAGTACTCACTGGAAAAAGATGCTTCTGATCTAGTGCCCCAGTAATAATGTTATGCATATGAACTGCCACACAAGACCAGCTACCTGGTGAACATTGCCAAGGATTTTTATGCCACATTGTGGAAAATATCTTTAAACAAGGATTTTCCTCCAAGTTGTCTTCTACTCTGACATCTACCATCCCAAAACTCAGTAATTGGAAATCACAGGTAGGTCCCAAAACACCCGTCAGAAACAAGAGCTCCTGCGCATCGTTTGTCTGCCTCAGCTCCATCTTGTGCTTCAGTCTGTTCAATTAGAATGAGTCTAAGGGTCCTTCTCCCCAACTATAGACAAACTAATCACCCATCTTTCATGTAGAATAACACCATAGGACAAAGAATGGCTCTTCCAATCTTACCAAAGAATACTCCTCCTCTGTACAGAGGAATCAGCCAGCAGGAATGAACGACCTAACTCTGCACTTCTCAAGTATGTCTCCTATTGCTTTGAGAAAGGGAAAACAAAAGTGTTGTAAACAAAAGTGTTGGCAGATTAATTACAGGTTATTTAGGTGATGTCATGTCCACAGAAGAAACATATCTGTGCTGAAAAAACAAATAACTTATTAACTGTTGTGGATAAATGTATGTCAGATAGGATCCATTGGAGTGATTTAGTAAAGTACGCAAGGATGTAAATCCCACTTTGAAGAGAGATTTAGGGCTTTACATTTTATCTCCACTGGCATCATGACCGGAGATGAAACTTCCATTGATTGGCTTCAGTGAGAGTTAAAAATAAACAAAATTAAATCCCCTGACTATTGAAGAGCACAAAGGAGCTGTTCCTGCTCTGGAGAACAAAATGTCTAATTTTGGGTTATCTTCCATACTCATACACTGGCAATTTTTCCAAATTGGATGAACATTTCCATGGCACTGCTGTCACAGCTTAAATTTGTGTAGAAAATTAATCTTCATCCATGGTCTGCTTGAAGCGGTTGGCAGGAAAAAGCAATCCCAGACTGGGAAAGTGGATAAAAGAATGTTCAGGTTACTATGGGTCAGTGTGGGGGAGCCACCTTACTGCCATGCCAAAATCTCCTACCTCCAAGAGGAGGGAAGTATTGGAAAAAAAACTTAGAGGGAGATGATAACACATCCCTAAATAACTCTGCTGCAGTTGTGACTAAGGTACACAGCTGGATCCCCAGGTCCTACTGTTATCAGACCCTGGAGCATAAGAAGTTCAGGTCTTCCCATCAACAGCACCAGCTGGTCCCGCACCCCATAACGCAGTCTGTTCGTGGAGCCAAGCTGGGGACATTCATGTGGTGTCAAACTTCGATCAAGGACCACAGAGGGAGGATCTCTCACCTAACAGGGGTATCGGGAATATCCCGTTCACAGCCTGCAGTGGGGAGGACGTTTGTTTGTTCCAGATAGCAGGCTTACCAAAAGGGTGGCTTAAACCACTTACACTGAGTGACAAAAATCAGATTATCTGGTAGGCAATAACTGTAGCTATCAGGTTAGTTACAGTTCAGATCTATGAGCATTATTTGTAAGAAGCAGTTTGACCAGGGGGAACTAACTGGAAATTTCTGTCCTGGGAATTTCCCCCCAAAATCAGTGCACGCTTAAGTTGTTCTCATGGCTTTTAGTGGTAGGAAAATTAGGCAGTTAGTAGGAAGGCAGAGAGACGGGTGAATATTTTTAAAAAATGAATTGTTACTGAATTGGGGGCTGGTAACAGAGAGGAGTCTGTAGAGAGGATCTCACGAGGAGCGTGAGAGAAGGTACGACAGATGCAGAGAGTGCCAGTGACTGGCGTTGGCAGAGCAGTCCTGTACGAGGACAGAAAACACAAAAGCTCATCTCTTGGGAGGACATATCAGTAGATTTCCATCACGTGACCAATCAAGAAGACGCATGAATACTGCTGTTGGGACCTGTACACTCTCAACATGAATTTACAGAGTCCTGATGGTAGAAATAGGGGAAACTAATTGTGAGACCCACCGAGGACTTCCTGAACACAGCCAGTCAAGGAACAAGAAGCAGGCCCCCGTGGCTGTGCTTAAGAAGTTATCCATTCTCCTAATCGAATCCGGATCTGATGTCTAAGTGTGTTTACACACCTTTCCAGGGGTAAGTTAAGAAATGCAGTAAAACAAAAGATAATCTGGTTATTATTTTCAGAACAAATTTCTGGATTGCAGAACCAATTATATACAATCACAGCTTCTTACTCTTTTGAACCAAATCCTGGTGATTTATATTAAAGTTTCCTTCTTTCCTAAGAAAGAGAACTGTAATCCAGACATCTCAGAAGGGTTAACAGCTGCTTCAGCCAGTAAGTACCTGTCAACTCTTCCTGTCTCTTGTGCCACAGCATCCCAGTTAGTAAGGATTTGATAGTTCTTCTCAAGAAAAGCTCAGTCATTAATGTCACGTTTCCATTTAAATTCAGACTCTTGAATATATCTTTCAAGGGTTCTGAGCAGGTAAAACAGGCAACTCCTATTCCAAAGTTAGAAGAGGGAAAATAATGATCTTTATGAAGATACAAGGAAATTTGTATTTATCTGGCAATGGAAGACCAAGAATTCCATTCTTCCAAGATGTTCATAGATCAGAGATAAGGAGCTAAAAATAACTCTTGTACCTGACGTCTTCTCTTACAACAGACAGGTCTCCCTTCAAAAAATGGCACACAACAATCATCAAGTAATCGTAACACGAATGCGATTGGTTATAGCTCTTTAACTGTCTGTTATTAGAGGACATTGGTTTACCCATTCCTTTTCCATTTTCAGTACAAATCCTGCAGGTATATAGAATTCTGAATTCAAGGATGTTTTTGTTGATGATTTGTTATTGAAGGCAGAGATTTCTTTTTCCCCTGAGTGCAAATTATAATAGAAATAAGGTATACATTTCATTTTTAAGATGTTTTTCAAAGACAGCTCTCCAAAAAAATTGTAAGATGCAGTAACAAAATGTTTGTACTAATAAATTTCTTAGATTCATTGAAAATATTTATGTAACTGCAGAAAGATTTTGAATTTCTAATTATTCCAATATATAAACTAGATATTTTAAGTTTGGCAGTAAACTAACCCAAACTCTACCCCACATCTAAACTCCATACTAAATGTTTTTTGTAATATAATGCCTAGCACTTGCAAACCTATTAATGTTAAAAAGTCTTGTGTGTAGAGTGTAGAGGAGATGCCTTAATTACTATGAAGTATAAAGGATATTAGCAGGTAGCAGCTGGGATCCGATCTCTAGATTTTTGAAGTGTTGGGTTATATTTAAAACTTGTTACTCTAAATTGTAGCTATTATGCCTAGTCCCATATTTAAGATTAGATTTTCACTTCCATTTGTACAGATTGGTATTATTTCAGCTAATGCTGATGATAGGCATATATCAAAAAACCGTTCCTGAAGATGCGAACATGCCCTGCACATATGACCTGCAGCTCTATTGGAATGCAGTTAGCAGGTTTGATTCTAAAAATGACACATTTCTTTCAAAGCAGAGGGAAGAGATTGACCCACATTTTTTAAGAAACTTGTAAAACTTGTAATGTGACATTTAAAGGCAAGTTGAGGTGAAGGAGCCCTGCCGAGAGAAGTTTCCCAGCATCAATAAGAATGAAAAAACATTGTTTTAATATAAAAGTACACCTGAATGTTGGAAGAGTATTATACAGTTCAACAGACAGCAGTGACCTATCACAGAATTTCAAAATTTCATGAAGTTTCTTCAAGAGTCCTAAACTCTCAAAGGTCTTCAACACTCAACTGTCAAAGTCCTATTCTTCCACACTTCATTTTGAAACCATTTTTATCCAATTGTGTTGAGCTTACTTTTTTTATAGTCATGTGAATAGTGGTTTTTGCTGATGCCTCTCAATGTAGACATAGAAAAAAAAACATTTTTGACACTGTGATTTGGGGGAGTGAAGGGAGAGAATAACAATCTTTTGATTCACAGTGGAGAATGATGAGGATTTAACCCTGCAAACTCTGTTGTTCTTTGCTGAAGCTCAGCAATAAGCAGAAGAAAGAAAGGGATTGCTCAGGAGCACGTCAGCTCTTCCATCACATCGCTGAGTGCATTCTGCTGGTGAGTGTCCATGGATCTTGTCAGGGAAGGATGAGCAAGAGAATGAGACTGACTGCATCACCTAGGGATACAGGAACTCATCCTGACTGGAGAGAAGCAGCTAGACATGGGTTTGAAGGAAGCTTGCCTCCACACCGAATAAATAATTAAAACAACAGGCTGTTATTGACTCTCTCTCCTCCTGCCTCTCTGGCTGGCCCTGAGAAACTCTTCCCCAGCAGCATTGCTCCGGAGCCTTTCTGTACTCCTGAACAAGAATTTTTGGGTCAATTTTGTGGTTAGCTGATAAATTCCCAAGCAGCTCTTTCTTAGGACCTGATCTAACATCATCTCATTGAACTTACTTAGAAAGAATGAACAACATACCTGAAAGCAAGGGATTCTGACCATATTAAAATTTAGGAGGTGTAGATATTGAGGAAAGAAGTGGAGGCCAGTGGTCAGGGCACTAGCTAGGAATACACAGCCTTTCTCAAAACCTTCCTCTGCTGCAGCTGTCTTGTAAGATTAAGATAAGCAGAGTTAAATTAAACTCTCAGTGCAAGAATATGTCATCTTTAAGCAGGATAAAAGGGCTTCCTTTCCTCACAGAAACACAAGTGCTTTAAAGACAAGGAGTCAGCTCACAGCACCTTCGTAATTGCTAAATACAAAATTATTTAAAAACACCGAAGTCTTCTGCTTTGTAAAGGCAGCAGTGGAGCAGGTGGGTTAAATGCAACTTTTAAAAAGCCTTGGTAAATTTAGTTTCCCAGATAACCCAGCTGCACTCTCCAACCACTGAGCCTGCCAGTTCTGTGTGCTAAAGAGTTAGCGAAGTTAACTCAGCTTCAGTTTGAAGCTGAGTTACAGCTACCCACAGGTTGAACAAAAGAGCTATCAAAATTATTTCACGTAAAACTCCTGGTTTTACTCAAAGTAGGTTCCAGTAAAGAAAGCAGTAATACTTCTTAGCTTTCAAAAAACCCATATTTTTATACTTAAATATCCTGGTTGCCAGCTGTGATCGTAGTCTGTAAAACTTCTTATGCTTTTCTTAGAGCTCCAGTTATTGAAGAAAAATAAATATGCAAGAGTTACAACTTTCATGTAAAAGTAGTAATAGTTTTCTAAGCCCTTGTGGCTGCACAGGAATCACTTATTCCAATAGTTTAAAGTTGATGGTCTAATACCTCAGTGTGTGGAGACCACCCACGATTAGGAAAACCTGAGGAAGGCAATCCTGAAATTTTACCCAGATGATCCAAAGGACCAAGTTCATGCTGCTCTCATTCTGTTATGTAAGCCATGTAAAGACCCTCCTTACATCAGCCAGTGGAGTCACCCCAGGGAAAGATTTGGCACAGCGCCCTCAGTGTGTAGTTTAGTTTGGGTGGAACTGAGCAGCTCCATGGAAATACTGCTGCAAACAGAACTGGCTCTTTCCAGGGACTCTTTCTTCTGGTATTCCTTCAGTATCTTCTGCAACAAGCGAGGCATTGCTTAGCAGTTGTGCCCTGAACATATGCATGTCAGCACTAAAGTACTGTAAAATGAGCTGATGCTTTCCATTCTTTGAGGTTAAAATCTGGTTATTCATTTCTTTCATCTTTGTTTCATTCTGTTTCCTTACTATACAAAACCCATCATGTGCTGGGAGATGAATCACTGAACTTTTGTTGCCTTTTAGCTCCTCTCTGTGAGCGTGCAAAGCACTACACCAGATGTTGAGTGTCCTAAATCACAGTTTCCATAGCTAAATCCACATTTCTCAGTGGGTATAGACCATGGCATCCCTGGGTCGTAATCAGTCCCCCCACTGTCCACACTATCACACATCTGGAGAGCTCAGAGACGGGGTTCATTCCTGAGACCACAAGGTAAGCTGTAGTTTATGCTTAGCACAGGTTCTTGAATAGATTATGCATAAAATAAAACTAGCATTTTAGCAATAGATGTTATTTGTAACCATGGCACACCACACTGTTGAATCTCAACTCTAAACATAACCAACAGATGAGGACTCTCGAAGGAATTAGATGGTTAACAAAGCAGTCAGAAATTAATATAACATAAAAATATTAAATGCATAACATTAGACAAATGTTTGTGATCTAACACCCTTACCGCAGTGTCATTGGTGGTAATGTACACCAACACATCCGAGTTGTTTCTGCCATTAATGTATCGGTAACAGTTCCACACGCAGCTTATCAAGTAACCCTGCAAAGAAAAGGGATTTATTATTCTATGCAGAAAATAAATCACATACATTTTTCTTTTAGAGCATTTCTATTTTTATATAAATAAGAATATGATCCTGATAGAAGCATGGGATGGTCACTTTGCTGGTTGTGGTGACTCTAAGCATGCATAGGTGCTCTGTGAGTAATCCAAAACCATTCCTCGTACTGATTGAGTTGGAGTTGTTCAGTCTTGAGAAGAAAAGGCTCTGGGGAGACTTTACTGTGGCCTTTCAATATATAAAGGGGGCTTATAAAAAAGAGGGAGATAGACTTTTTACCAAGGCCTTTAGTGACAGGACAAAGGGCAATGGTGCTGCAGATACAGAATGTCTCAGGGACAGCAGCAAAAAGTAAATAGAAACCAATTTTGGATTCCTCCATGGTAAGTATGTTTAAATGCTATCAACTGGGTGTCATTAGTATTAGAAAGTGGAAGCAAACCCCAGTAAAAAGAGCGCAAGCACACTGCGGAAATTACAGGAAATCCACCTTGTCTTGTGAGTGGAAGCCTGGCCATTGACTGTTTTACGACTTTATATATCACCTGCATTGTTTCAATACTCTGTTTCACTTAATCTGATGTTAAATCAATGTATTCCATATGACTGGAATGGTCTGGGGTCTTCCTATTATTGCCTGACTAGAGAAAAATGCCAGTGTAAAAGTTTTTATTGAAATATGAAATTATTTCTGACCTTTTAACCATTATTAAAAATACCTCATTTTTTTCAGTATAAAACAAAAAATTGCTATTGCAGCAATAATCCTGCCACAGGAGCATAAACTTCACTAGTTTTGTTCTTGGAGCTCTCTTGACTCTGGGTAGGGTTGCTGCCTGGCAAACAACTAGTCATCTCTCTGTTTTTTGAACTGGCTGGGCAAAGTGCTCACATCTATCATCTCCTTCACTAGCAGGACTGATTCCATTCTGGCAAGCAAAGATGAGCAAAGTGACTGGAAGGAAGACAGGAGGCAGTAACACTTGTGGAGGAGCAGGAGTTAGATCCTCAACATGCCAGGGACAAGGCTGGTGGGACTAAGCAGTTCCCTCTGGAGCTTTCCACTTCCCACGTAGTCACACATGAGAGTGATGAGGAGAACAATGTGTTTTGGTGGTCCCCATCTTATATTTTACTTAGTGGGTCCTGCATAGCAGTTCTTTCACAAACCTAGAGTGTGCAAATTAAACTGCCAGCACTGATTGGATTTGCATGTGTGTCTCACTCTGAGTGAGTCATGCTTTTGTGACTCACTTGCACTGATGACCTTCCAAGAGCTTCTTATCCTTTTGAGCTGCCCCGTGCTTCCTCCCTCCCCGGAGCTGTCACACATGAGCTGTGTTTTTTGGGATGCCACATGACTCCCTGATGGCTCACTTGCAGATCAGGAAGAGTTTTTTTCCACCGGGACTGAGATGGCTGAAATCCAGTAAGTTTGCTTCCTCTTCTTTACGGCGTTTTACAGACCCTGGATGACTTGGAGCTGTCACAGACTTTGACAATACTTTCTAACATTAAATGGGGAGAGTAAAAGGCTTCTGGAGGGAGCTGAGTCTTAAGAGAAGGTTAGGCTGGCTCTACAGCCTGGGCTGCAGGCTCTGCAAGCCTGCCCTAGGCTACTGAACCAAGTGGTGTAAAGGCATATATGTGTATACACATACGCACTTCTGGGGGACACTACCCATCTTGGTAAGAAACCCTTTACATTAAGACTACCTATTTGCAAACCGATTTCTATCCTCCTCCTGTTAAAAATCCAAACTGAGGGAAGCTTTGTTTCTGGTAATGCACTCCTATCTGGGAGAAGCTAGTGGGAGATTTATTTCAGAATGCTCCCATTCTGTTACAGGCGGGGAACAAAGCACATTTAACCGCCCAATGAACCCTTACAGCTCACCCGTCGCTGCGCCCTCGCTCTTATCAGCCCTGCTCCCGCCTGCACGGGCTGTTTCTCGGTGGGTGAGGTCCATTCCAGCCTTTGAATTAAAGAGGTCATCAGCCAGCACACACCAAGTAATTGGCCCGGAGACACTGACCCACATACGGCTGAGCGCGGCGGCCGCTCGGAGCATGTCTTTGTCCAAGCGCTTCGGATACGCGCTGCTGGCCTGCAAATCGTGAGTCACGGAAACTCGTTTCCTCAACCTGTAACTTCTTCTTTAAACTTGTTCCTAATTGATGTTTTCTACTGATACCGCTGAACCGTTAAATGGAACTGCTGATTCAATTACCAATTTTTTTTTTTTTTTCCTGAAAATCTTGGCTGAGGTTTCCAATACTGCTTTGAAATACGTGGCTGGACACGCAGTATATAAATATATTGATTTTTCTCTCAGGAGACCAATGTTCACAGTTGGAATAGTCCCTACATAAAAGGTGTTAGAGTCATTTCAGCCTAACCCCCCCTTAGTGGTATTCCCCCATCCACAGCACAGGCTGCTGACACATGCCTTTTTGGCGGGGGGGGGGCAGCCCAGTAGCCACCACGTGAAAGGATGGGTGCACAAGAAGGGCTGAGCGTGGAAACAGGCACGGTGCCTGCTTCTACCAGCTTTCAGTCTTCCCCCCTGAAGGTTGGTGAACGACTTTAGTCCCTAAGGAACCGAAACCCACAAAACTTTATAACCCTGCCTCTCGCCGTTGGTATTGCACACGCACTTGTGAAGCTGCAAAACAACAGGAAGGCTCTGCACGACTTCTGCTCATCTGGCACGTGCCCAGCCAGCTGACTGACCGGCGTGTTTGTGGAAATTAGAGGTTGCTGCATCCTGCCGTTTCTTGTAAGGCAGCAAGGAAAAGTCTGTGGCGATCTGGGTCACGGCAGCCCTCCGGGCAGCCAGCGCAGGGTGAACGCCGCAGACCCGACAGAGCCCCCTCGGGTCAGGAGCCGTCTGCACCGAGTCCCGGTTTATTCTCCAGCTGCCTTGGATTTTCTATTTACAGAGCTGGGCTGGCTCTCCAGTAACTGGCAAAAACGCGATAAAGATTTCTACACAAACTGAAAAGTATATGAAGATTTCAGAGGGATGCAGATCAGTTAGCCACGTGTATTTCCCGTCAGTGCTGCAGAAGGAGAAACAATGGGTTGCTGTGCTGATGAAATCTGCAATTAAATCCATTTTCTCAGCACACTAGAATGTGTATTTTCTGAGTATAAAAAGGCTGTATAAGATTTACCTCTTATAACTGCTAATAAATACTGTGACTGAAAAGAATTAATGGTGTCAAACCAAACTACTGGCCTGCAACACTTTAAAGACATGTTATATAGGCCAGGACATCCTCTGTTGGCTCACAGTCACACGTACTAGGGTATGCAATTTAAAGCAAATGACCCCTGCTTTAGAGAGGGGTAAGTCAATCCTCTAAGTACCCTGCCACCAGCAAGCCCAGTGCTGAGACCTGCCCCAGGTTTCTGTGGAGCAGATGGCAACCTCATGGCTCTGTGCTGGGAGCAGGAGTTCAGAGCTTGGCTGTTGGGGACGTGCTGGTGGTCCTGACTGCCGCTCCATCGCCCCTGTGGGAAGGCAGCATGACACTGGGGCAATGTGCTGCAGGTCAGGGTTAGCCCTGCCAGGAGGCATCCCCCTGGGCTGAGACACGAAATCTCTCAGGGTGATAAAACTCCTCTCAGGGTCATAAAACTTCATTCTGCATCACCCTTTCCCGCCTGCTGAGGACACCTGGACATGCACAGTGGTCTCATTCCCAGGCTCAACACCTCATACACAGAGATTGTGGGCATATTAGAGAGACCAGGGTTAATATTCAGTTTGCTGAAGATCAGCCTGCCTCACTGAGCTGGAATACTGTTCAGCTGCCTCACTGGCAACCGCCTCTTCCTACCTGCTTTCCAGAAAAAGAAAGGCCAATAAAGAAGAGGAGGCCATACTCAGCAGCTGCAGAGTGCTCAGGGCAGCTTGGGGAAGGGTTTCTTCTGGTTGTGTCTGTGCTCACCTGAGCCTAGCTTATTTGGGTCTGGGGGCTTTGCCTGTGGTGGGGAGGTTGAAGTCTCAACCGTTCTGTCTCAGCAGCTGGGGCTGGCTAGAGGAAACTGCAGCCCTGTTCCCCAGACCAGCTGCAGAGGAGGGCACGATTTGAAAGCCACTGTGTTGGCTATATGCCATTTGAAGTCCGGTGTACATGTATATAAATGCATTTATACTGCTGGATGTCCTTCCTCAGCCAAATAGGAAGCACCTATATTTCATGGTATGTGACTCTGGTTCAGTTTCTAGACAAACACAGTAAATGGAACAACACATTTTGGTCTACTTTGAAAAAGATTCTACAAAAGCACCTGAAATATCCATTAGCTGCTTCAGATCCAAGTAAATCCTAAGGACTAAAAAGACAAGTGTTTGTGTGTGGTTAACTAGGTCGCTTTCTTACTGCCCTCTCTTGTCCCCCCCCTTCCCTTACCACAATCCCATGGCTGCAAAGCAGAAACCCACCACCTAATGCCGCTATATCTTGATTTTTTGCACAATAGCGTTTTCCTTTGCATGTAGCTTCATCCAAAACAAGAGTGTCATAACACCAAATGTTTCTGAGGAATTATGTGATTATGTTTAATATTTCCTGAATGCAGCTTTTCCTAGGTTACAATGTTTTGGTTTCTCTCCCTGTTTCTAGTCAAACTCCAGAGGGAGAGGGAGCTCAGGCATATTTTTATGCACAGTACCTTTTCACTTTCAGTATATAAATGTGGTACCATCTGTTAAGTCTATCAGTGATAAAGTGTGATGCATCTGATAGTGTCCAGCTTTCTTTTCATGGAGCAGATTCCATAAATCTGCATAGCAGCTCTTCTGGAAACACAAGAAATAAAATGCTAACTGGAATTTAGCATATGTTTCTGTGTGAGCCACATTTTTTGTGACTCATTTGCACTATAATATGTTGCTAGAATGAGCATTTTAAGAGCCACATATACCCCTGGAAGAAAACGTGTGTTAGCCACTTTAAAACAAAGTAAGTCTTTTGCACTATTAATTTCTTATGTTTCTTTTTTCCTGTAGTAAGTTTTTTTGCCATTCCAATTTTAGTTGAATTTTTTTCATAAGCTTGAGACTTCCTTGCCATACTTTCCCCCCCACCTACCTGGGGTAAAAATGGGCTAATGCTTGCATTTGAGAAATGTAAAGGCACATACCTCATGGCACCTGACAGATCTATGTATTTACTACATTCATATGTATTTCTTAAAAGTGCAAACAAAATCAACTGTACAACTGTGAACATACAAAGCCAGAGGGCTAAATTATATTTCTAAATCACAGAAGAAAAGTGGATATCACTTCCAACAGCACCTTAAAATACCCTATCTGGTTGGTTTTTTTCATTTTTGTAGTAGCTTCAATAACCTAACCACCCGCTTTTGTCACAATAACTTTCCCTGTCCACGTTGTCAAATGTGTTGTCTGGAAGCAACATCCACGGTGCCACTGTGGCTCTTTGGGACTTCTCTAGTCTAATGCATAATTGCTCTGCAGAGAAAAGGCAAGAACTATTCTGAAATAAAACCCAACATGAGAAATACAAGACCAGCAGCACTGTGCTGCGATAAATGTGCAGAAGAGTGCAAGAAGAGGGCAAACAGTCCATCATACTTTCCAAGAGGTTCAAGACTCAGGGGACTAGTTGTGCCACAGGTGGTTATTTTTCACACATTGATTTGTTTGATCTTATTCTGAGCTCCTTTTGGACTCCTGCCCTGCACAGCCGGTGGGGGCTGACCTCTCTGGAGCACAAACCTGGCTGCGGGGGTTTCACATGAGCCCTTTCTAGCGGTGCTGGGTGATGCTACAGCTCCCTTCGTCTGGTACCTGCCACCTCCAGCCCTCCCACTTGTGAGGTTTGCATAACAGCAAATAAATCATCACTCCCTGTGCTCTTTTGCTGCCTGGTGTGACAGTCCTTTATGTTGTCCCTCCCAGGAGGGATTGTTTGGATCTATTTCTAACCACCTCAAGGGAGGTGATTCTGTCCCTCAACTCTGCTCTTGTGAGACGCCAGCTGGAGTACTGCATCTAGTTGTAAAGACTGATAATTTTTCCTTATTCTCTATTTCCTAGTTACAGTCTGTGAGATGACCTTTCCTCTTGTCCCTACACATCTTAGGGTGTCTTTTAAAACCTTTGATGAGAGATTCTGCCAAACACCTTTTGAAAAACCACAAAGTCTGTATCAACAGGGTCTGCCTTGTCCACTGGATGATGTGCTCCTTCAAAGGATTTATGTCATGAGCTCCCCCTACAAGTATCATGCTTCCCTGTTGTGGCCTATATGTTCATGTGTTTGTTTATGAGATTTTCCGCTTTTTTTGAATAATGTCTATCACTTTGCTTTGTATATCTGTCAGGCTGCCTGGTCTGTAGCGCCCTAGATCTCTTCTAAAGCCAGGCCCCCCAGCAAGGGACGTTCCACCCATGACCAGAATTAGACTTTATACACAGTAATGCACTTACCTTAAAAGCCAAAATGATACTTATGAAAAGGAGGATAATCACAACCAGACACGTAGGGTTCACAGACATAATCTCTTCCTTGTAGGGAAAATTGGTGGGCTGCATAAGCAAAAATAAGCAAAACACTGTAAGTTAATCTCACAAGTCATTTGAGAGCCATTCAATTACTGCACTCTATAATTAACAGCTTAAAAAAAACTTGCTGTGATCTACTAAATCTGGAGCTCTCTGCACCAAGAACCATTTTCAGTGAGTTTGGGTGGAAGAGCCATCACAAAAACTCAGCTGCCGAACACTCACCGGAGGGCTCTGGGATTTGTGTTTGCTGCGTATCTGGTGTGGGCTCTTTTCCTCTCTGCACAATGGGTTTGTATCTGACACAAACTAGCAAAGGACATTTCTCTGGGAGCTTTGCAGCAGGAAATCTTGGGCAACAGCAGGGAATTCCTGTACTTATTAACTAAGCATTATCTTGTACTGGCACTGGTTGCCAAAGACAAGTAGCAGATCCTTCCAGAAAGTCAAAGCAGGAAAAACTGGACGTAAATATTTGACCAAAAGATATTTGGTTCATTCTGCTCTATCTTATTTTTGGCTAAATTTGGACTACTTCTCCAGGAGCACTTGCTAGTGCTGCTGAGTGCGTGCCCTCAGGCACGGGTCCTACAAGAGAGCAATGCCATGATTTCAAACCGAAATGTGCTCCAGGTCCTTCTGTTATCTCATACATGAAATAGAGGTGACAAAATGAATCTCCCTACTCCCTACTAGAGCCTAGCATAGGCTCTAGTGATTTACAGTTGTGAAACAGTTTTGGATCACTGGCTGAAAAACAACCTCTAAAAATATTTCACTGTATTTGTTATTGCTTAAAGAAAACACACCCTTTAAAATGAATGTTCCAAATCATTTTGAAATATCACAAGTTCCTGTTTCAGTTAGAATAAACCATTGTTCACAGACAGAGCTCCTCTCCACAAAAGATAGCTCTGCTGCAACACTCGCTCATTATAACTGAATGCATTAGCTCCTTCCACACACAATCCCCTTTTCCCTTACAGGTCTAATTACTTAACCAGGCCAGCTCTACATCCTTGTCAGGACAATTAACTAGACCGAGCTATAACTGTATTCTTGGTGGTGATGGTATAAATCCAGAGTAACCTCTTAATACCCCTTATACCAGCACTCGGCCCAGTGCATCAGGAAATTCTCTTTTTTTTGGGGGGGGGGGACACGACAGCTGCTGGTGAGAATAGCTCTTTATTTAGCGCTTCCATGAACTGTTCAGAGTGGTTAACATCAACAGCAGCTGTAACCGTTTGCAGAAAAACATTACATAAGCACATTTTCCGCTTCTTGACAGCAATGCTTCTCTGCCTGCACTGAATTTCATGGCTGAAGTTTTTATCACGCTATCTTCTTTGTCGAGGTACAGCTTTTGCAGGAAACTAGCTTGCTATAATTCAATAAGTTGCTGCCTTTTTTTTTTTTTTTTCCACAGAAGGTTATTGCTAAATATAGTGGATGCAGCCACCAAGAAAGCAAGAGTATATGCCAAGAAGAGATGCACTGAAAAATAAACTCAAGCCTTATGTGGAGAAAATTTAAGTATTAATGCCACAGTCTGCCCTCCTGCTTGCAGGAGAGAGGCCGTGCATGAGGTTAGAAGGTCCGGTCAGTTAAGGCCAGTTACAGTGACACTGCCCCAAAACAATTTTTTTTAGTACTGACCTACCATTAAAAACCTAGTCAAACTAGTTTGTGACTGTAATAAAAAGATTCCTAGCGAGGCTTTCATCCTCCTACACGTTGTTTTTTGGGACCCAGTCAAAAACTGGATGACTGCATGCTGGGGTCTTGGCCATAATGTAATGGCTTGTTTCCAGACACCAACTCAACTGCGATTTGCACAGGGGCAAGAGGAGGGCAGGAAAATGACCAAGAAAGTTCCTTCTACCTTGAAGAGCATGAAGATCTGCTGGAACCATGAGCCCTGGCCAAGTCTGGGAGCAGCACTGGCCAGCAGAGTAATGCCCGGTCCTCTCTTACACCAGCAGTGTTTCAGGTGAAAAGACAATAATTCAAAAGCAGCAAGCAAGGAGAGCTTGTGAGGGGCAAATGCTGTGGTTTGTCCCCTTCGGGGTCTTCTTTCTGTGTGTCTGGCTCCTGAAGAGATGAGGCGTAAGCAAGCCCCAGCGAGGTGGTGGGTGTTCCATCCACATAGTGGGCTGCCCCCACCGCAGGCACCTGGGAGATCTCGGTGCGGGGCATGAAAAACGAAGCTCCCTTCTGGAGCTTCCCGGCTTGCTGTGTGGGAGAGAGAGCTTCCAGGTCTGTGATGAATAGCCATGGGGCATTGGGTCAGCATGGAAGAACCTCCCTTTGTTTGCTAACCAGGCCAGTGGCACCTGCCAACCAGAAGATGTTTAACACTGGCTTGGCTGGGCTGGCCTATGAGCAGCCTGATCTTGACTCACAACTACAAATCCCTTCAGTACTGTAGGAAAAGCAATTTATAAAACCTGCAGCTTTTGCCAAAGAAGCAGGAAAGCCAATAAGAAGTATCTTGTCTTGCTCCAGGCTCTTCGGGTGCAGGCACCATCACGGATCTGGTGCCATCAGGTGGCCCTTGGGGTCCACACAGGGCAGCAGCTGCTCCCAAAGTCTCATTCAGTCCCATGGAAAATGGGTACTGACAGCGGCTCAGATAAATCAAACACCTATTGACCTCCACTGGCTGTCGTGGTAAGCCTGAACACCAATGTGGGTGTACAAGGTGTGAAGAGAAATTCTGCTCCCATGTGTGGGGTTTGCTCGCTTGTGGGGAGACCAGTAGCTGAAATCCTGCTCCCGGGAAGGCCCCAGGCTCAGCGCTGCAACTTCTGGGAAAAGCTCAGTGTCAAACGTTGTGCAAGATTTGATGAAGCTGAGACTGAAATATGGCTGGGTGGCAAAAATCAAGCTTGTTGCTGGGAATACAGGAGTGATTTTGCAGCAGGACATGATGAAATTTTCTATACAAACAAGAGGTAGTTGTAGTGGGGTGACACTGGCATGCTAAAGTCATAATTAAAATGTCATTTATAACCTTTTCACAGACACAGAGCAGGCTGCATACATACCAATACACCCAGTAAACTTTCAATTTAAAAGAAAATACTGCTTTTACATAGAAAAGCTCTATCAGAGACTTTAAAAGAATCTAAAACTTGTATGGAAAGTATATTTCTACACCATTGACTTTTTACAAATACACAAGAAGAATAAGAAGTCCAAGGCTGTAGCCCTTTCTCATTCCCTCAGCCTGCTTGCATAAACTCACGTTTTCCTCCCCTTGGACCACAAAAAATGCACTTTAAAAGATGGTGTGGATTCTCGTTCAACAGTTACAATCCTCTGAAAATCCAAATCTTACAAAACTGAAAGAAAAAGTAATGTGTCTGTAGGATTTTTAAAGCTCTGCTATGAAGTTAATAGTACTTCTTCTTTGGAATTACAAAGTGGCATTAAAAATGCCAGAAAGCATATTCCTTTCTTAAGCTTTAGTTTATAGGAATAATTTCTTAAGCTTTAATCTCTTTTATGTTCTCTAGATGTTTTCCCTAGGATTTTAAAGAGTGACTGATACCACCTGAATTTTTAGACAGCAGCATTGCAGGTAGTGCCATACTAAAGCTATTTAATATACTTTGAAATTTTCTTTAGATGAGCTGTAATAGTCCTGTACTTTAATAAAAAACAAGTTTGCATAACGCAGTTGCAGACTAGCCTGTTCTGCACCTCTGCTTCAATTCATTCTGTGTACTGTTATCAAATGACAGAAGATGAAGCGTTTAATTTGAAGGCTTTAGAAAGCTCATATATCAAAGATTTAGTGAGGCTTAAGAAAATAAATGTGCTTTAGGTCAAACTGCTTTAGACCACTGCTGCTCCAAGAACTAAAATTATTTTTATTTTACACATGTTGGATTTACTGTATGTGTAGGTTTTTGGTTTTTTAATGACAATGATAATGACCAAGATGTCCAATATAACCCTTGGAAAATTTTATCATGTGATCGCCACACAACATTTCAAATGCTAGATTTGTAACGTCTACTTATTTCACATGAGCCTTCATGCTAAGATGCTTTTGCAATTTATGGGAATTAAGTGGCACACCTGTGCGCAACTGTGTATTAAAAGGCAACAAAAAGTTTCCAAAGACACTTGTGCCTCTGAAAGAAGCAGCCAGTAAAGGCTGACATTACCAAATACCCTGTGAACACAATGTTCTCTATTTTACAATCGCAACATTTTCAGCTGGGGCTCTGCCTACCCTATTGATGGTACTCATTTATCATCCTGCTAAAAGTACTTGGAGGGTTTCACAGTAGCTTGCAACTCATCGCTGATAGACTGAGATCTGGCAGATGTGCACCAGAAATGAACAGATAACATAATTTGAGATACTAGTGTAGGGAAGTAGAAACGGTCAAAAACATGGGGGTTTCACCTTAGAGCAGGAAAAAAAAATGTTCTTCTGAGACTGCCAAATATATTCCATTACCTAATGCATACCTTCTTCCAGATATTTAATAGTGGATTTGGAGAATGATTGGGATTTTTCATTTCCCTTATGGACCTGTGCTCCCTAAAATATCGTTCCCCAAATTCAAAGCAGCTTTAGAGGACCAAAAACTGTAAGAATGCCAGGAAGAAACACAATCCCCTTGCTTGCTTTCTGCCTATCTTGGCAGACCTCTGCAAAGGGGGTGAGGGCAAGATGACTCTACAGCTTTTTTATAAATCATCAGGAGGGATCACACCCAGCTGGCATGACTCAGGTCTCACCTACAGGGACAAAGGTATTAACTGCAGTCTTGTTCTAAACGCGGTGTTTGAGATGACCAACCTATTTACCCTGAGTATTACTAAAAGACAGGGGAACAAGTCCATGGGTACAAGCTTGTTTAACAATATTTGAGTGCTAGCACTGCACTGATGGCATTATTGCTAAAAATTTCAAAAGCTTGATTTTAGTTTCATCGCATTGTGTGTCTGAGCATCTGGTACCAGTGGATGTGAGCTTCACCTCTCCCTTTCGCTTTTGGCCCCTCAGACGGAGTGTATTTCCTCTGAACCAAATGCAATAACCTTTTGCCAATTGATGTGGCCCTTCCAGGTAAGGACAGGAGGGGTTCCTGCTGGGCCACTTGTGCCTGGGACCACAGCTAAGACACAGGAGGCACCAACAGCTTCAAAGCTGATACAGAGCAGCTTCAAAACTTTGTTGAACAGGTGACATTAATTGTACAAGATTCATCACAGCTCTTGCTAGTTTTTGCCAATCACTAATCTCCACTATGAATGACAAAACAGAAATGACTCCCTGTTTCTAAATGAACTTCATTTAGATTAGCTTTTAGCTACTCATTATCATTAGGCCTCTTATCTAACTTAAAAAACCTTTAAATACTTCATTATTCTGCATATGAAAACTCTAATGGCATCACCTCTTGGTAAACGAAGCAGGAAAAGCTGATTGTCTCTCATCATACTACAACGTATCCAGATTTTATATAGTTTTCAGAGGAACTTTTCTGCATGTTCTCTGACTTTTGAGCATTGTTCTTTACTCCCAGAAACAGAAAGATGAAACCTAGTCGTCAACTGAGAAGGAAAGTCTCCTCTACATTACTATTCATTGCTGCTGTTTTCTGTCCACAAAGCCCATGAGCAGTTTTGGGCAACAGCAAAAAACCTGGGGACTCTTGTTTCGGCAGTTAGTTCCCTAGACTGCTTACAGGGTCACTGCACCCCAGGTACAATTGCCACACTGCATGCTCATTTATATTCCTTTTTTTTACATCTTTTTGCATTTAGCAATGTAACACACATTAATGACTGAATTCAGATTCTCAATCAGTCTAGCTCACACTGATTAATGACTCTGTCCTTAGTGTTATTTACTTCTTCATTAATCTCTGTGTCAGCCACAGGTTTTATCAGCAGTGATTTTGCTGGGAAAAGGCACAAGCACTGCTTCTGGGAAATGCAGATATGTCCTCACTTTGGGCAATAGGGTCTTTCAAAGGGTGACACAGAATAGCTGGATTAGGCTCCTGCTCACAACCTCCCACTAGGGGACTCGATTCCTCTGGACAGCGAGATTGGGGAAGCTCTCCCAAGGCTGACATTAGCCTTTGTGAAAGGCTTGTTGGGTACTGAGGTTATTAATGGAAGTCAAGAAGAGCATGAGACCCAGTGTCCATTCTGGGAGACCTTCCTCTACCCAAAACAGAAACTCATTGGCAGATGGTCAGCTTGGTCACAACCAATGGTCACAACCCTTTGCAGTCTGCCAGCTACCTTCTCCTAATCCATTTGATACATCCTTTATTGATCTAGTGCCTTACTGTTGCTCTGAGCATCACGCTGCGAAGTCAAATGTCTTACAAAAGTCTATTATGCCCCTGCCCCTCTTTATTGACAAAAGCAGTAATCCTGTCAGTGAAAGAAAATGAGTTTGCCTGCAGGACTGATTTTCCGTGAAACTGTGCTGGCAGTCATTAATCATATTCCTCGGGTCTAATCCTTTATCAATTGAGTCTCATCTCAGCACTTCTGTTATTCTGCTTGGTAGCAATGTCAGCCTAAGCAGCCTATAATTATCCTGGAAATCCCCCTTGCCCTTTTGAGCACTGACAGTTTAGCACTCCTGAAGTCTTGCGGCATTTCATTACCAATCCAGAAAATGATTTACAACAGCAAGACAAAGACGTGTGTGCAACCAGAGGTTTTAATGCTCTGGAGCAACAACGTGGCTCACAAAGTGCTCTGCTGCACTGTTCCCAACACCTTCCAAGGCCTGCTCCTTGTATTTCTGCTTGGGAAAGGACTGTTTGTATTTTTACCTGCAGGAACGACAGTTATGTTTCAGCAGACATTTTGAGAGAATCAACTTCTCTCTGTCCTCCTGGTGAGCCACGTCCAGATGTGGCACCAGGTTTTCAGCAGAAGAGCAGGGGCTCTCTGGTGGGCAGCTCCCAGCCTGCTCCCTTCACGTTCTCACACAGTGACCAAGGTTGAGGAAAACCTGGTCACGACTGATGCTCTGGGAAGGTGGGGGCGTTCCTGCAGCCACACAGACACTTGTGCTGCTACGAGATCAAGGCTGGCACTGATGCAGAAGCAAGGGACTGCAGGGGAAGGACTCCAGTCAGCGGCAGTGCCAGCTTCAAGCACTCACCAAGCTGTGGCCGTAATTTGCTCTTTTCCACTCGTATCTCTGAGAACCTTTTGAATTATTCCTCTACTTCTCTTCCAGTGCAGCATTGGCCATGAATGCAGGCGGGTGTTAAATAAGGCAAAGGATAACAGGCCCCTGATGCATCCCAGCTCTCGCTGGCTTGACAGATTGCCTCTTCCCGCAGATTTGTGCAGCTACTTATCTGCCTGCTGTTTCTCATTACCTGTTATTTATACTGCCCTGGCTAGTTTTCCATCCACATAACAAAGTTCACAGCCAAGCTAATCTGTATTCAGGTTCTTAAGGCAGATTTTCAGACACAACAGCAGCCTTTGCTTCTCCCAGGGCTCTGCAATTCTGCCTGAAGTTTGCCGGACACGGCACATGGTCCTGTGATGGCACAGGCTGGTGGGCTCTTGTCTTTGCTCTATGTGGTTGCAGTCACGTCCTGTAACCTTGCACAATACTGGGAGGATGTTTGGCAAAAGTAGACTGTGGCAAGAAGGCCGCCTCTAATTGTCCCTAAGACAGAATTCAACAATATTTTCTAGCAAAAATAAACCTTCATTGAATCAAACTCCTGCCTAATGAAATCTGTGTTAATGTCACCAAATAAATTGAAATGAGCAACAAAACATCCTTGAAATAGCACCAAAAATAAGCCACTGGATATGAACGCATTAACTCTGAATCCAAAAGCAATTACTTATTATCTATGTCTTGCAATATGAATCTCATTCTAAATGAAGTAGTGCTGAGAGCTTCCACAGCATTGCAAAACTCCAGAGCTCTGCATAAATACTGTAATAAGTTAGTAATGTAACCTTGCAAGGATGTTGAACACAGACTAGCAAAGACTGAGAGGGCTTTTCAAGAGCTGCATGGGAAGTCAGCAATAAATCGTTGGCTAAAAATACAGGACAGACAGTACACCTTGCACAGTTTCCTCCCCCCACAAAGGCTTGTGAACATCCCGTGATTTACCAGTTGGCGGAGGTAGTCCTGAATTGTGCTGGGATAGACGAGTACACTGATGGCAACCAACGTGTTGAGAGCAAAGTCAAAGATCTGGTAACAGAAGAAAGGGATGATCCAAGCTGCATGTTGCTAAAAAGGAAATAAATTAAAAACTCATCAGCCACAAGTTAAAATAGAAGGATATATGTCTTTCTGCACTAAAATCTAAGGAATATCTGACCCAATGCATTACATTTCATGAAGCCATAAGAGAAAAGAGCTTGTTCAATCAGCTAAAAGAAATATGACATTCAGCCAAAAGGGTTGGCCAAGCCAGCTTGGCTGCTGAACTGCAGTAATACGTGTGGTGTAAGTCAGTCCCACGACTTGTTATACTGGGACATTTAGAAACCACATTACACTCCTTTTTCCCCTAATTAATAGGATTAATATTGCAAAAAAGCACAGGCTTGGGAGTTGAAGGGAAAAAAAAAATCCTGTTAATTTTGGTAGGAACAAGATTTAGTTCTCTGAATTCACAGTTTGCCCAGAGCTTACTCATATGTGAAACTGCAGGCAGTCAACACAACTGGGCAGTCTTCCTGCCTGCAGCACGGGGCCCTGGGGTACCACTCATCTAAGCAATCAGTTCTGCTGCCTCTGACTTTTTGTTTTCCCCCCTCAGTTTTCAGCTAACTAACTAAACATGAAATTGTCAGAAAGCAATTGTCTTAATTTTCTTTCTACAGAGTTGTATAGTTCACTTGATTCATGTCTTCACCTAATAAAATGAATTACCTTATATGCGCCATATGTAGCCATTGCACAGATCAGAATCATAAGAAGAGAAATCGCAGTGGCAATGCACATATCTGGAAGAGAAACACATCAAAATGATTGCAGCTAAGTTCAGAGCTTGGTTCAGTTATTTTGCCATCTACCTCGTGCAGAGCATCTCAAAGGGCAGGGTGGGAAATGGGTGGAAACGGGGTCAGGTGCATTATTCAGCCATTGCTGGAGGAAATCTCTGGGTTTTGTGGAAAACTTCCTAAATATGAGAAGCACAGACAGTGATCACACTGTATAAACCTCTGCAGCCTCGATGAGGCAGTTGAGATGCCATGAAAGGTTTAATTTTTCTGAAGATTTTACAAAATCAGAAACAGTCTTGACTCGAAGACTATTTTGCTGGTGACAATGACATCTGTAGTCAGAAAGCGTCTGCTTTTCTGCACTACAGATTGTTTTTGCACTAACATTGCTCACATATCTCTAAAAACTCTAGAAAAGGAGAAGCGAATGTTTAAAAGCAAAACTGGCAGGTAGAGGCATCTTATAGCAGATATAACATCTTGGAACTTTTCATTTCAACCAAGAATACTACAGAGATATACCATTTATTAATGAGTATATAACTGTCAGGAAAGGTGAAGTAGTAAAGGAAGGAAAGTATTCTTTAAGGTTTTGATCCGAGTAATTACAGGAATCCTATCTTTTTTTTCTATAGTTGCTCAGCTTTCAATTAACTTTTCATTAGATTGAAGGAGTTCCTAAGCCACAAACAGCTGGAAGGAGCTCCTGAGGGAAAAAATTACATACATTTGGTCTTTTTGTCCACATCCACGTGGTATCATTACAGGCCACAGTCAGGACACCAGAAGTATATTTCTGAAACCCGGCCTTTTTGTGAGTTTGGGAGTGCAACTGGACATTGCAACTACTTTTCTGAGGCTAAGCCAGTGCACAAAGAGAAGAGAGGGCATGAGGTATATAGGACATCCTACCTCTGTTGGTGACTGTGAGGTACCTGCTGGTCACATTGCTGTCACCAGGTGCATTTTAACTACCTGCTTTGATGAGTGGTGGACTTGAGACATACAAATACATGACAGTGTTCAAGCTGTTCACTACCCATAACTGCCTGACTTTGGAGTCACTCAAAATATGAAGATGCTTCCATTTGATCACGGAGTTGTCACAACATCCAAGTCCAGCACATGATGAGAAGCATCCCACAGTATGGGAACATCCCTCCACCTTCCTGGCTGCATCAAAATGAAGTTCTGGGTAGGTGCCCTGGAGCCTGCATCAAAGTCCCTGAAAGGTCCTCATCTGATGATAGCCGTGGACAGGTCTCACCTACCGCCACCAGGCAGCACTGCAGGGTCATGTGGGTCATGGCTGAAAAGGAAGGACAGACACTAAGCCTTGTCTGTCATTTTTTTCCAGCCTACCAGTACAATCATCCATGTAGAAGACAAAGGACCTAGTCCTTGATCCCCCTGTGCCTGAGGGAACACAAACCTTGCACTAGCACAGAGCTCCTGCCAGCACTAATCCAGATTTTTGCTGGCCCTTGATGCAGAGAGGAACCTGAGACTTGTGAAGCTGGTGGAAAAATGAGCAAGCAGTGACTGGCTGGTGAGGCCACCTCCAGAGGTTGCTTATGTACATTGGGCTACAGGCTCCTTGGGTATAGAGCTTACCAACAGCAGGATGAAGGATTTAGGAACCCAGGTCTCCCCTTTCCAGAAGGCTGCCTGTGTCCTGGGTTTCAGGATTCTTGCTCTCTCTCCCTTGCCCCCAGATCTTGTCATTGTGATTGCACAAGGACCCAAATGCAACAGAAGAAGCCCTATTGCAAGCTACTTCCTAATTTAATGGATGGGCCCCCTTTCCTGGGCACCTGGAGGAGCACATTTACAGCACTGCACTCTGAGGAGGAGTCCAGCTGTCCTTAGTTGCAGTGCAAATGCTTGAATCTTTGTCTTATTGTCAAAATAAGCAGGTCTCAGCCAGGAGAGGCACCAGCACTCAGCGTTGAGCTTAGCTGCACCCCGGTGCTCACCGCTTCCTACCCGATGGCTTTAGGCAGCTGAGCTTGTGGATGCTTGGTAATGCCATCAGGAGGCAGCTGGGCTCCCTGCTCATAATTCGAGAGGGAGTGACATCTCGGTGCATCCCAATTTGCTCTTCAGAGGCACCTCTTTCTCCTCTTTGACTGTGTAGAGAATGAGAATCCGGACATCCAGCTCAGGCATCTGAGCTGCGGCGCCATGATCAGTCTCCAGCTTCTTAGGAGCTGTAAGGCTGTGCCGTGCCCGTCAGAGGTGGCCTGAATTCTGCCCTCAAGAGGAAGAAGCACCCACAAAACAAACCTTTGCTAATAAAAGGTACTGCAGCCTCCTCAGACATTCTGAATTGTGTGGTCATTTACTCTGGCTGCCCCCATACATCCTGTGAAATCAAAATGATTTTGTATAGCCCAGGGTCCATTGAGGTAGTGAAAGAAAAGAAGCGGAAATGGCTGCCTGCAGCCACTAACCTCAATTGAACCTCCTGTAAAAGAGGCTCTTGTATCCATATCTTTATTTTAACCATCATTTTGAAGGCACTGCTCATGTATTTATCCTGTCTGTTCTTAATCCCAGTCACCCACTCACTGTATCCAAGGGGAAGCTGCCGTCGTTGTCATTTGCAGCAGATGCGGCAGTGACAGGCCTCGCCTTGCCCATGACCGTACTGGTTCAGAGCCAGAGCTCAGCAAACTGCCACAAACTTGACACTGAAGCTCTGGTCTGACCCACTCGTACTCCCCGACTCCGGTGTCTCTCTCGCTGTGCTCCGCCGTGCCAAGTCCTAGTTGGCTCAAGCTGGTTCTTCCTCATTTAAGGCTTCATTGGGTTTTTTGAGCTGTGTCGGCTTCAATTAATCACAATGAAACTAGATATGAAGAAGTTAACAGGGGTGTGTAAATTTTTTTCCAGCAGTGCTGTACGTTCTGTGGTATTCATGGCTAGAAGGGCTGTACTTGGACCACTGCAGTAGTTATACAGCCTGTTGTCCTAGATGGATTTTTGAGTTTTCTGCTTGAGTTGAAAGAAACCGGTTGGGTTTTTTTCCCCTCATAAGTTGTAGTGGGATCCTACCTTCCTGCCACACTGGGGAGAAGATGCTGCTGGGGCTGGGCAGAGCTCCTGCCATGCGAACCTGTCTCACAAGCATTTCCTTGCTCCTCTCCTCGAGGAGGCCAGTGGTAGGTGCTGCAGGGAGAGAGGGAGGAGCAGCCAGCAAGGCTGGTCCCTGAGCTAGGACCTGTCTGGAGTGATGGAGACCTCAAATCCTCCAGCTCATCACCTGCCCCAGCCCTGGTGTTAATCCCTGTCTCACAGCTCTGACAGCAGGGGCCAGAAAGCTGCTGCTGAGCAGCCTGCAGCCCTCAGGCAGTCTTGCCCACCCTCCTACCCTTATCTATCCAGCAGCCTGTCCTCCTTACTGCCAGCTAAGGATTACTGCTTGTGCAAGCTCGGTGCCACCGCTGCCAGCCGCCGTGCAGCCTCCTGGGTCACAACCCATGCGGTGGTGGCATTTTCCCTCTGGAAAAGGAAGGAGGCCAACGAGAAGGAAAGAGTTTTCTGCACCTTTGAGCCCAGCTCATTTCCTCCAGGTGATAAGGCTAGAGGGGAAGGTGCAGCCCTGAATATGCAACGCTGGGGCAGGGATCTAGTTTTTTTTATCCCCTCCCTGTGACATGAGGGTCATGGTACGTGGGTGGTGTTGATGGATTGGGGCAGGAGGAGTACCTGCTCTACCACTTCCATTTATCCCCCAAAAGAAGTCCAAGCCTGCTGTCTGTAGGTTTATTAAAATTTTTCTATTTGAAGTAATCTTTTTAAGGCCTGTGCATGTCACGTTTGGCAGAGAGACCATCCATCACATTATCCTGCCCTGAGACCTCTGCTTGTCTCCTCTGCCCATCCCAGGGCAGGGACACAGGAGGATTTTTGGCCTGAGTTGCTGACATTGGTGTCGAAGTTCCCCTCAGTTTCTATGGGGCACACACAGGATTTCAGTCCTTGTCATCATATGGCTTATAAAGTGATATCATGTGTGTGATAACACACGTCTGTGACATGGTGAAGGCAGTAAATAAAATCAAGCAACGCTTGCTGCTTGTTTGGGCTGTTGATCTGTCAAGGACCACGGTCTGTGTATCTGGAGAAGCTGAGCAGGAGGCTCAGGCAAAACACTCCAGGAAGTCAAAATTATTAGATTTCCATCTCCTATCCAGAGATTATTAGTCTTTTAACAACAGAGTATTGCATTGGGCAGCTCACACTTTTCTAATTTTTCCTAGTGCAGCTTCTAGTTCATAAACTCCCTTGGGCCCTAAGGAAATAATAAAAAGAAAGATGAGACTAAACGGGCTCAGCTGAATATCCAGCACGGAGGAAGCCCAGTGTTTTCCCCAGCTCCCAGATGTATGTCTCAGAGAGCCAGCCAAACCACACACTCTGGTGTCTTCCAGTACCTCCGTCTGACACATGGCAAGTCTTGGCAGGCTTTTTTCCCCCCCTTGTTTCCTTTTCTAGAACAGAAGGGAAAAGCTACAACCTACAGCTTTCTCTAAGTGCTCAGGTAAATCCTTTCTCTGCTTAATCAATCAGGCATTTTGGAGCCTCTGGCAATGCCCTGGGAACCACACTAAATCCCAAAATTGAGGCTGAGCAGCCATTCACAGAAGCACTGATGCTGCACTGGCATTTTCAAGCAGTTTGCACTAGACTGGCTCTGGCTCTGCAAGTGGCAGGAATTTTACCCACTGCTGGAACAGAAAATTGAAAATTCTCCATAAATCAAGCCAGAAATAAATATAAATATGAATATTGGCGGAATCCTGGTTTCTTGGAAATCAAGGGAAACCTGTCATTAACTTCAGATTAGCCATAATTCCACTATTGTGGCTCAGCTGATAAGTTTATTTCTAGCTGATATTTTCAGATCTTTTACGGAGGAGCCAATTTGAGAAGGGAGGGAAAAGGAGTGACAATATTACATGCAAACTTTGTGTCCGCATTTTTTTTTTAATTTTTGCTATTGATAGGAGCAATAAAAGTAGTAATAATGGCTACTAGTATTACCATCATTATTATTGATCAACATAAGTACATATAGATAACAACTTTGGGACCTTAATTACGATAAAAATTAATATATCTTCCTGTATTTCATACACATGGTTTCATGTCTAAGAATTTCAGCACATGCAGCTAAAATAAATGGAAAATATTTTTTCAAAAAAAGACAAATAAAAGTAGGACAAGAGAAAAGCATGAGGAGGTTTGTCTGATGTTTTCTCTCATGAGAAAACATTTCCTCAGATTTAAACAAATACAGTCATACTTAAAGAAAAAAAGAAAAGAAAAATTCCTGCCAGCTATTTCTACTAACTATAAAAGCCAGTAGCTTGATTGAGCTGCCTTTACTCAGTAAGGTATTAAACCAGAGGGAGTCAAAGAATAAAAGGAGACATTAATTCAAATGTTCATTTGTAATTTAACTGCCTGTGAAATGTTCCCTTTACCGAATGGAAATGAGGTCGCTTGGCCCACAAACCATCCTTTTACAGTCTTGCAGGGTTCACTTCAGAAGCCTTGATAAAAAAATACAGAAAATACAATTTTCAAGTGTAGATGGAAATCCCCAATGTACTTGATCTGACAGCTATTGCATTACAAAACAGAATTACTATTTTAAAGCCTTGGGCACTGGCAGGCCTCTGATGTCGGCTATATAAAACCACACTGACAGACAGTTATTACCAAGGTTAATCTCTGAGAATTAGGACAAGGCAGTCAGTTTTAATATGTCAGAATCAGCTAGGAGCCCATCTGTATCTACTATGGTCCTTACTTTCTTAAATCCAGTTATATAAAAAGATTTTTAGTGGGAAGTTGTAGGTGGTTTTTAAACGAAGACACAATAAAGTAGCAATTGCCCCTTATTATTAATTAAATGTAAGCCCTCAAGGCATATCTGTACTAAAGACCTTGTAGAAATAAGAATCCCTTAACTGATACCCAGCAGCTCTGACACACCATGGGTGCAATTATTTTTCTCACGTGCGGGGCTAGTCCTTTTCTTACTGATATTTTTATTGACTTCAGTAGGACTGAGGAAAGGACTTTGAGCTTTTTGCTGTGGATGGGTGTGATTCTGAGCAGCAAGACACCAGTGTAACTGGCAGGAGCCCTTGTTTCAGATTAGTGTGAGAAATGTTGAAGGTAACAATCTTGTGAGCAGAAATGAAAAAAACAGACATTTTTATCAAAATCACATCGAGGGAAAACTTTCATAGATATGAATTAAATGGTTAAAGCAAATCAACAAACCAAACATCACCAAATGATTTGAAACAGTCATGGAAGAAAGAAACATTTGCAGAGGACAGGAGGTTTTTGCAGGAGACATGGCTCACCCTTCCCTGAAACTCTACTGAAGATTTTCTGTGATGTCCTTTGGTGAGAGAATGAAGCAGCCCTGTGTTGTTGCTAATACCCCTACGACTACACAGCTAATATTTCTACTTGCGTCTATCTCAACAGGTTTGTGCAAGTCATGCCATGTGCACATGGAGGGGGTGTGTAAGTATGTACAACATGAAGGAACACATTCAGACAGTTACATAAATAGCATTATGGGTTCTTGTGTGTGTGCAGGCACTTTGGGACATGGTGCTGGGAGGTGCAGAGACTCCATATCTCCCTGTGTCTTGCAAAATGCCCCTGGGGCTTTCAGCATCATGCTCAGGGATAACATCTCCATTTCAATGGCTGGCTCTGACCCTGCCAAGCCAGGGCACAGCAGAGCAGATGGTTTACTAATAAAAAGATTACTAGTATACATTACTAATATTATTAATATTTATAACTAATAAAAATGCACCTGTAAGATACCAAGGTGAAGCAATAATTAAAGGACAGTAATTAGCGAAATGACAGGAGAGTTACATAAATGCTGGAACAATGAGTGCTAGTATTTAGGCAGTTTGTACTTACTGGCATCATCCATGAATTCAAATTCACCCCCTAATTCAGCACTGGTTAGGTGGTACTGGTCAGGATCAGTGAGGGCGCTCAGCAGAATCAGCAATACCACCGAATTAATAATCTGCAGAGAAGAAAAAAGGAAAAGGGTCAGGCTGTGAAAGTAACCTTGAAAAACCTCTGGGCACCGTATACCCATCACGGTCCATGCCAACCACGGCAGAGGTTGTTTTCCAAATGTACAAAAGTAGCATTTAACTAACGCTGCAATTAGTTTCTCTGGATTTGTGTAAACGGGAAAATGAAACAACACGTGGATTACCCCTTTTTGTTCCGACTCTCTCCCCCACCATCAGAAAAGTTACTGCTGCTGTTTCAGATTGTAAAACACGTTAGTACATCCACTTCAGTTTGTTCTGTTGCAAAAGCTAAAATCAATTAAAACCAACCATTTTGAGATTACTACAAACGAGTGCTGTGGTCAAGCTTTATTATCATGGCCGAGCTGGAATTGGGGACAGCCCCTGTGAAATCGCTAGATGATCAAAGAGGGGCTGATTTGCTGGAAGAGGCTGAATTTGAAGAGGCTTTGAGTGATGAGCTGATTCACATTTAGTAAATGAGGAGGCCTTGGCAGGGGCAGGAGTAGGTGGCAATGTAAGCCCAACGTCTGATGCACACATTCCTGTGTCATATGGCACAGAGAGACATTCACATACACTGAGGTCTTGGCCATGAAATGCAATAAGTGAACTGACCGCAAGAATATACTATAAGTGCTTTGGTAGAAGCGGATTTCGAGTATGAGAGGAATGCAGAGGTAGCCAAGAGCTGTATTTTAAAACAAATCTGAATCAAATGCTCATATCGCTCTGAAGTGAAGAGGGCTAATTGCAGACAAGAAGATTGCTCAGCATGAAATAATGCAGCCTGGCTAAAAGATTATTCTACCGAACGAGGAAGATAACGGATGAACAGGAAAATGGAAAGAAGGAAGCTGATAATAGAGTGCGTTGGGAAAGAAAGATTTTTATTGCTTTGGTTCTCACTTCAAAGGCATCCTAATCTGATCGCAAGTTACTAACAGCAACAAAAAGGTGTAGAAACACAGGCTATTTTAAGACCTAACAGATTAGAGAATTTCTTTGGTAAGATAAATGCATTTTGATAGGCAAATTCCATTAAGTTTAGCTGGTATCAGATCTGTTAGCAATGATCTTTGAAAAACTGTTGAGAATAGGCTGAGTTCACAGGATGGGGAAAGAGCAAGCACAGGTTTTGCCTTTCCAAAGCAGGAAGGGCATGTCAAGAATTTCTAGCCAGATTGTGAGGTTTAAGAACAAAATAAACCCCAGAGCAGACAATCAAGCAGTCTCCCCATTAGCACTTCAAATTTTTATGGTCATAACCAACAATCATTATTGGCTTGTCAAAGACAAGCCATAATTAATTCATCTTATTTTCCTTCTCTGACGGGTGAAGTGGCCTCGTGGACAGAGATGAAGCAGTAGATATCACGTCTTTGCATCTTAGTAAGCCTTTTGACATTATGAGATTCTCATAAATGAGCTAGGAAAATTGGGTTTGGTTGAAAGTGCAGAAAGGTGAGTGCACAGCCAGCTGGATAGTTGTAATGAAAGAATCGTTGTCAGGGATTCACAGCCAGGGCAGAAGATACATTGATTAGGGCTTTCTAGTATCATTGAAAGATTTGGTATTTCAAGTCACTTTTGACTTGTACGTTTCTTCAATTTTCAGGCAATGCCAAGCTGTAAGGACTTTAGGAGATAAGATTAAAAAGCTTTTCACCACTTATGGCAGAATTCAGACAACAGAGCACAATTCAGTACCAACAAGCATAGAACATCAGATTTGTGACAAACCATGGAAGAACAAGAGTAGAAATAACTGGTAGGTAATGGTTCTTCAGAAAGGAGTCTGGGTATGACAGTAAATAAGCTGAATGTGACTCAGTGCCACCCCATGAGCTCATCTTTGCGGGTACATGGTGGTGGCCAGTACTGCTGAAACCTGCGCATGAGACACCCAAGTCATCCTCCCACTTGCCCTCCCCAGGGCTTCTGAAAAAAGGTCAAAGAGAGGAAAACCCCGAGGAAGACCCTGCAGCAGAAGCAAGGGTGATCAGACATCTGGAAAGTGTGACTGACAGGGGAAAAAATGGAGCTGCTTAGCGAGGAGGAGCAGGGTGTTCTCAGTCTTCCATGTGCAGAATGGCAAGGAAAAGAAGGTAATAGACTTTGCTCCAGATCTGCTGGGAGATGAGTAAAGTCACAGATTTAAATTACAGCAAAAGGAAATTTAGGTTAGGCAGCTAGCTGAACAATAAGAACAATCAGACAGCAGAAGAGATTGTCTGGAGGGGGTTAGAGATCTTCATTACTGCATTTTTCACAGAACAGTTAAATGGCTTTGTGTTGGGAATGCTGTAGTTGTAGATGATCTTTTCTTGGTTTGAAGACAGATCAGATAACTGTCAAGATTCAAAGTTGCATTATATAAATCATACTAATTTTTAACACGATATGTAACTTCATACTGCAATCCAGTTCTTGCTTTATACTCCTTTGAGGAAGGTAAAGGACATATGCCAGTAATAAACATGTTACTTAAGAGGAGTACTCAAAATAACCAAGCAATCAGAAACTATAAATGTATACCGTGTTGCTATTTTAAAGGCATACAAGTTTGATCTTTTGTACAGATATAGTCAGGAAGATTCATAAAATATTGACCTAGGCACTCTACTTTCTCCGTGTGGATATGTCCAGATTCAGATTACGTTTGTCAGCATTGCCTTTAAGTCTCTGTATAAAACACAGATTGTGTTTGCCTGATCTAAAGTCTGCTGTGGTCAGGAGGAATCTCTAATGCTCTTTAGGCATCACTTTTCTGTTCTATCTGGTTGTTCTCTTGAGATCCTCATAACGATCTCTGAGCACCTTCCAACTGTGCTGTCAGCAGTGTACGTGAAATACACCATGTGTTTATTTGCTTATCCTCTTTCTCCAAGAGGAAATGTGTGCACAGGTGGATGTATTGCATTTGTTAGGGTTTTTCTTTCTTTTGTTTTGGAAATGATGTGACCATTGAACTTTGAAAAATCCTTCAATGCATACATTTAATGTGTCTAAAAACCTACTGATGTAGCATCTTCCAAGGACACATAATCAAGGACAAGAGCACAAAACGATTCCCTGTTGATATAAGGAGTTGGAATGAGAGTTGAAATCTCTGTTCTAGGAAAAGCAAAGGAGATTTTTCTGCTCTCTCAATAGGGCCGAGATTTCCTTCAAGATGCTTTACATTCCTTCAGCAACAAATAATGTAACAACTAATTAACAATGCTTATGAAGCATATCCATTATGCAAAGTTTCAATAGGGAACTAATCTCTGTACCTTCCCAATGAGACATGTTGTCCTCCTTTTATGTATGGAGAAACAGAAACATGTTCTTGAATGTGCAGCAAGGTGGTGTTCAGTGATAAGAGTAGAATGCAAGATTTTGGGCTGTCGGAACCATGACCACTGGGTCCTACTGCTACCCAGAGTTAGAAGAGAGCAGTCCAGGGGCACTAACAGGCCTTACTGGCCCTGCCCAGTCCTACCTTGGGCCTCCCCACACCCTGCCCATGGCCCAGGACCCCATTTCAGCTCAGCCTGGGGTCACCAGTCCCTGCCCCAGTGGCACCACAGGAGTGCCAGTCTCCCGTCGTACTTCCTGGATGGACCCCTTGAATGCGTGGTGTAGCTTCTCTCCAGTTTTGTCCCTGGTCTCATCTCCTTTTGCTCCTGGTTGATGCCCCTGGATGGCCCCTGGACCTGGTTCATCACCTGCTGTGTTGAGGCCTGTTAATGGACCCCATTATCAGCCCCCAGTTCTGCACCTGGCCTCAGCCCCTGCAGGATGGTGCCCAGAGTGTCCTAACAAGACACTGGACAAAGATCCCACAGAAAGTCCTAGAAATGCCCAACTGTTCTCTTATACTGATACAGAAATAAAATAATAATTTTTAAAAATCCCCAAATCTTGCTTCTCTGACAACCAGATGGAATACATCCACCTTCTCATCAACGTAGAGCAGGAAAATAGCTTGGCTTTTTAGAGTTAATGAAATGTATAATGAAAAGGGGGAATCGGGAAATGTTACAGAGGAGATAGCTGGTCCAAATGTTGGAGCATTAGTTGGATTTCCTGCTCTGGGCTTAAAAAACACAATTTCAGATTGGAGTAGAAGATATTTTAAACGGCAGCCACTGTGTGAGAGAAGGTGCGTGAGGGAGAAAGGCAGGACGTGCTGAGGCTAGGACCGCTGCTGCTGCTCCTTCCATCTGTACCACGATAAAGAACCAGCAGCTTATGTGCCATGTGAGGCAGCTCTGCTAGAGGGAACGTGCAGCGTTTAGGATGCAAGGAGGCAACCTCATGCCTCCCACAGACAGCATCCAGCGTTTCGAAGCCACGTCATGCGCTAAGATTTCAGGCCTCTGCCACCAAGGAGTGAGCTGCCTCCTTTTCCACATCATTTGTTCCAGAGATCAGCAGTGAACTGCGGTGACCCATGGAGATAAAATGCAGGGGAGGGAAGGTGTCAGGAACCGCTGCATCAACAGGTGATGAGAAAATGAGTACCACTATAACTTCAGACCCTTCACAGAAGTGCAGCTGCATGGTGTCTATCCCAGCTTGTCTAAAAATCAAATTAGTTCCAGTAGCTCCTAAAAGCATGCCATTAACACAGATCTTTTGCTGATTCCTAACTCAAGCAGACAGAGAAGTGCTCAGGCCAGCCACTTACATAGATGTCCATTAATACTAAAAGAATTTTCAGGAGTTAGAGTGGCTTAAGTTGTCCCTGCCTTCCTCCAGCTTACAGTCAAGTGTTGAAATAAAATTGCCCTGATAAAGGAGCTTAGAAGAGGAAACATTAAACTTACTTTAACTCGATACACTGCATTAAAAATACACCAATGTTTCTATTGAAGTCCACAGGGTCCCCTCTACAAATATTCTCCTGCAGTTCTCCCAAGACTTCCTCATGCAGTGAAGAGAGATCCTTACACTGAGAGTTCAATTTATAACTGAGTCCATGCATGTAACAGTCTGGGTGCTGTCTGTGGTGAAAGATGTACACACACCGTTAATTCCGGGTCTGTTTTCAGCCTCACTGAGCTCAAGAGAGATCCACTTAAGCACGCTCCTTAAATCTCTGCGTTGGTGGAGCACTAAGTCGCTGCCTGTGCTCCCTGTCGGGGGCCCTTTACAGTTCCAGAGAGCTGGTTTAATGACAGCGAACATCCCAGTAACCACCTGGGTATAAATCCCCCACAATTTTCCATAAGGGGAGAAAAATAGAAAGCTGCAAAGATAAATTTTGTTCTTATGATATAGAAAATAATGAAAAAAAATACATTTAATGAAAACAGTCATTCTGTGTTAACCCCCCAACTTTCTGTAATCTATATTAGTGAACTGCAATACTGGGGTTGATATAGGCAGCTAGTTACTACATCACTGTAGTTTACTCTATAGTCCTGTACCTGACAAAGTATGAGCTACCAGATAAAAGAGGAGATGATGTTTCTGAACAAAAATGGTTGTGACTGAGCAGCAAATAACAGCAGATTTCTCTGAGGACTTTGGACATAGAGTTATCTCAAGGTGTTGTTGACCAAGGCTCCTAAACCTTGGCCAGATTTTGAACTGGTGCACACAATTCTAGCATGTTTTAAAAACCCACAAAACTTGCAGGCTTTAGTTTGTTGCCCTCTACAGAGATATTATTCACACAAATCATCAGCGACATTAATTTTACTAGTAAGGAATCCTAAATGTTTTTAATTAAAGCGAAGAAACTCTCAAGCAAAACCCTATACCCTCCATCCCCCTTCAAAAATCTCAGGGTAAATTTATGACTGTAGGTATTCATTCCCTATAGAAAGAAAATCCCAATCTTAAAATATTTTGCTTCTTGAAACTAAACTAACAGGAGGAAGTCTGTAAATATTTTAGAATACTTGGATATTTGAAGTCAGTATTACTGTTAGAAAAAGTAAGAATGTATCGAAAATACATAAGGCAAGTCAACAACCTCAATCCTCTCCATCTACCTTTGCCTTCCCAATTGGCAAGTTCTTTGCACTTTTCTTGCTTTTTTTTTCTTTGCATAGAAGACATAAATAAAGGCAAGAACACTTGTGCCCATTAAGAGGACAAAAGAACCCTACAAAAGGGAAAAAAATGTCAAGTTTAACTCAATGATTCAGGGTAGATTTGTACTATCTGGGGCACTTTTCCCAAAGTTCTTTTGTAAGCATTGATGATGAGTTAAAAGTTTATGATCCGATGCCCCATACAGGCAGATTTTTCTATCTGTTTTCTCTGTCTCCCTGTTAGGCAAAGAGTATTTTTTTTTCCTGAATTCTGAATAAGAGAAAAACAAGGAGGCAATTTTAGCAATAAATGTTTTACAGCTGTCTGACTGCTGTGGAGAGCAGGCAAACGTGAGAAGGAACAAGGTGTCCTCCCTGTGTGCCCAAGTTTCTTTACAGATCCCATGGCAGCACTTCGGTTGTCTCCTCCCTGGCTCAGGGCACACAGGACCCCGGAGCTACATCTGAGCACGTGTCATGGAGTGGCTTGAAGTGCTTGGAAAGGAGGAGCAGGAGAACCGTGGCTGTCAGAGTAGATACCTTTCTCTCTCTTTTTTTTGTGCTGTGTAAGCCGCCTGCCTCACGCTAATGAAAATGTTTCAGCTTTCCAATGCTGGGGGACAAACAGCAGATGTGTTAGCGATGCACAAAATGATGAATGGTCAAAGGAAGGTAATGCAGCCACACTTAGCCATCTTTTCACCCAATGAAACATAACAGTCTGAAGGGGAACAGAAAGATGACCATGTAAAGTTAGGTTAAAAGGGAATCCCTCACTCCTTTCACTAGTGAAACTCATCATCAGACATTATTATTGAAGCCGAAAGGCTGCAGGAGTACAAAAAAGGATGGGCTGTTTATTCAGGAAATGCAAGTGCCTAGGTGTATTAAAAAGCATCTTAAAAACAAAACATAAGGCTTAAAATAACAGGAAAATAAAATAAAATAAAATAAAATAAAATAAAATAAAATAAAATAAAATAAAATAAAATAAAATAAAATAAAATAAAATAAAATAAAATAAAATGTCTTCCCTGCACAAGTTGTCCTTTCTTCCCTGTGTGGTTACTTAAAGCACATGTTTCTGGTTGCTATCTGAAATATTGCACTGGAATAGGGAGAGCATTACTCAGATCAGAAGTAGCAATTAAGTTTTTATGTTCTTTACTCTGGAGAAGAGAGGGTAGAGTTTGCAATTCCTGTTGCTAATTTTTCCATATTACTCATGAGAAGTCAAAGAACGATCCAGGCAGGCTCAGACTGGGATGTTACAGAGTGCATATTACAGAGAGCATGTAATAGAAATCTGTATAAAATATTTTAATCAGACTTTATATATAATCTCAACTTTGATTATTATAATGACAGTAAGCATTGAACTTTAAAGGCTACCCTGATTAAATTGATATAGGAAGTCCAGCATCATTTATCAGCACTCTTCTATACAAATGACTCAACTACTGCCTACTGCCAGCCTTTTAACAGTCCTAAAACCCAAACCACAAGAGCTCTGTTATTAATGAAATATGGTAATGACTAAATTTATTAAAAAATATAATAGATGGACAGACTGTGCAGGATGCACACTAGAGGCTTCTGTCTCCCTAGAGATAGAGTTTAATTTGTTATATACTTAATCTTAGTCCTTTCATGGTTTAAGGAGATAGGATATTTGTATGCAAATTTATCAGCAGATTCTTTGTTGCTTTCTCATTGTATTTAAAGAAAGCTGAACCTGTATCTGAGCAAAGTCCTGAAAATGATTGCTGAGGTCTTCTGCCCAGCCCTGGGGAAATACAATCATAAACCTGTGTTCAAGTTATAACGTGGCCAGACCAACTCGTAATTTCTGGTTCAGGATGCTGTGGAGAGCTAGCAAAGAATTGGTATGCATTAAAATCTTATTAGAAAAGAGTTGTTCGACGAGTCAGTTGGGATTTGTTTAGTTTCTGCATTTGTCCTTGACTTCCAAAAATGGATTTTTGACTCTTGCTGGTGACTGTGAAAGGTTGAGGGCAGACCTGCTAGAGTCTTGCTGTTGATATGAGCTGTGGCAGCTCTCATGGGTCTGAACCTTAGTGTGGACTCATGACAGAGGACAGGCCAGTCAACACGGCTGTGAGTGAGTACCTGGGCTGGATTGTCCACGGCAGCTGGCCCTGGCCAGCAGCTACCCTCTTACCCACGCCAGCCCAAGATGCTGTATATGCCCACTTAATTAAGAGAAACCACCAAAACACACCAGATCTTTGATAACTATTCTTATGTAGTCACCACAGGCAATATCTACAGACGCCATGCGAGGGACCAGGGCTGTCAGTAGTAAACTGCATCCTTGCATCACTCTGCAATCCAAGGCAGGGATTTAGTTATGCATGGCAGAAGTGGGCACACCACAAAGGATGGTACAGCACAGATAATTACTGAAATAGTAAACAACAGGATCACCCGTATCCGATCCGCCTGGGCACAGCTGCTTCACAGTGGGGAAGTGCACCTCCACAAGGTGAAAATCTCCCACAAACCTGTGTTTCTGCCAAAAGCATTTGTCCTGTCTGTTTTAAGTAGCTTAATATATCTCCTGACGGAACAAGACCTTGCTCAGCACAAGCCAGCAACGAAATGAAAAACAGCCACAGCACTTTTGAAAAGCTCTTCTGAGGCAGAGGACTAGGATGCCGGCAGTCAGAGCTGACTGCAGACATTCGAAAGACAGCAGACCCACAGGAGGTCCAGGAACAGCACGTTAGGCTCAAGTCCAGATTATTTCTTCGGTGATGCCTTGCTGACAGAGGTTTTGTCTCTTCCCATTCTGCTCTTTGGAGATTTAGGGCTTGCAACCTGCAGCCCAGCTGCAGAACACCCCAGAAACTCCCCTGCACATTTCCAAGCCTCGGCCACTTTAAGCTTTCAGGGTTTTACAGTCAAAACAGGAACCCCACAGTAAAACCAGGGAAAAATAAAGCAATCAAGGAAATTAATTCCTGGCTATTTTGCAACATCCGTTCCATATGTCCAGGAATATATAAGACTAATTGCATTTTCACTGACGTCAGTCTAATCAACGATCAGTTTACGAAGCTTAATGTGTTCTCCTCTGGCTCACTAAGAGATACATATTAACCTTCAACAGAACTTCTAAACACATTTTACTTGATTAATGTAATACCTCCTCTCCTTTCTATAAATACATTCATGATTTTTTGTATAAAAAACAAATGTAATTATAGCATACTGGACTCCTAATGGGTTTCTTCCCTTTAACAAGCATTTATGTAAACTTTGCTCCTCTTACAACCAACCATCTGTTTTCTCACTGGAAGGAGAGAACTGTTCTTTGTAATCCCAATTTATTATCCAATTGAAGGCCTTAATATGAAAAAAAAAAAAAAAAGGGTATTTTACAAAAATTTACATTTTCTGAATTGATAATGTGTTGATTAGAAGAGACAACTGTGTCACTCTCCTGGACAACTGATGCAGATTATCAGCTGTAGTTGCAACAATTCATACACTCTGTGAAAAATCTTACTGTAGTTACTGGGGATATAAGAAAACTTGCATGTGTAAGGAGATTAGAGCTTAAAGAAGTTTTCAGAAATCCTTGTGTTGTTTTACAGACTAATAAACAGTGCAGCAAATGCATGGACTGTCCAAAAGACGTTGACAATAAAATTTAGCCTTCCAATGCCTTAAAAAGCTTCTAAAAGAAAAACATTAATAAGCACACTGGTGTGTGACAGAGTCTGGGGAGGACCGACAAAATGCTTTCTGTTCCTTTCTGCAACACAGCAAACACCCAAGCCTTGCTATTTTCTTTCAGAACAGAAAGTACAAATAACCCCTATCCATCCTTTTTTCAGATAATCTTTCTGGCCTGTTCGTGGATTGATTCTGTCACCCAGAGGTGAGCAATTAGGGTCTTTGCAAGCTGTCTTATTGATTGTATGATTTAAATTCCTTCCATATGGTACTTTATTTTGTAATTTAACTGAAGGCATTGAAGTATGAACTGGAATGAGGAGGGGAGGAGGCGGGATAAGGTCCTGCACCGCAGAAACCAACCTGGGTTTCATATGGTGGGAAGGAGTTATTTAAGAAGCCATTCTTGAAGGAATGAGTTGTGATGTTATTTAGTGCTGTCGCTCTAGATGAGTTACAATAAGAATGTATGTATCGAGGAGGCCCTTCAGACAATATACATTTTGTTCGTGCTAATGATCAGTGGTGGTCTTTATTCTTTGCTGTATCATGTCTGAAATACATACATATATTTCCAGTTTCTTAAGAGAGTGCCATGCAGGCCCTGAGCAGTTATTGTGTGCAGGACCTGTCATTTATTTTCTGCTGGTCTTGAAGAAGATAATGGAGTGGATGCAATACACTCCAAGAGCAAGTACCCTGAACCTCCTCTGATTTCCGCCTCAGTTGGATATTCAACATGTACATCAATCATACAGGGAAGTCTTTGAAAGTAGGCTTCATATTTTTCTTTATTCATAGTGAATTCCAATTACCCTCTACACTCTCCTCAAAAACAAGCATGCCCACAAAGCAGCAAGTCTCCAATGAGTTATTTGGGAATGCTACTGGGTTTTTTTCAATACGACCTTTTTTTTTTTATTATTTATTAAAGGAGGTACAAAAAAGCTAATGATAAATTTATAAACATGGGACTTGGGATATAAATATTTAGTCACCGCAGCCATTTCCATTACAAGAATCAGGATTCTCAAGTAATTTCAGATCATATCCTGACTACCTGCCAGTGGAGAAATCTCCCCGGCTGCTGACACTCCATCTCCTACCAAGGGTTGGGATTTAGCTGTGTCATTGGCACCATCCAGCTTTTCCCCCTCAAGGTACTACCCAGGTCTGGGCCACGGAGGGGCAACCACCTGTTGAACCCACAGCGAGCCTCATTCTGCAAGACTTCTTTCCCCAGTGCCACCAGTATTGGACTGTTAGTGGTGGTGGTAAAGGCAGCATTGCCTGCAGGATAACCTGACCCAACACCCAAGCTGTATCACACTGGCATGAGACGGGAAGCGACGTCCCTGGCTGTTATGAAGGAATAGAGCCTTCAATGAGCTGGCTGATCTACTATGACCATTCATATGTAGCTAAAGTTGGAGATCCTTTATTCTTCGCCAATTTCATTCCATATGAAAACAAAGAGAGCTAATTTTCTAAGTGAAATGCAAGGCCTCATGCAAATTCCCACAACCTGGCATGGGGATAACAAAGTTTCCAATTTCCTCTAAGATCAGGGTTTCCCCCCTTCTCACAATTTCAGCTCTTTTTTTTCAGTTTTCAACAGCTCCCAATCCTCACAGCTTTGAAAATAACCAAAACCTTTATCTTTTCTTAGAATTTCTTTATTTTCCCTGAAAGGGCTTTTCTGCCCTGTTCAAGGGATTCCCAGTTTCAACTCCTTGCTGCTGTGAGCAGTCTCAAATCGTGTAAAGGTTGCAGGAGTGGGGACAGAGCAGCGTGGAAGGCCCCCAGTGTAGGTACATTTTGTTCACACGAACGGTCACGATTATGTCTACTCCCTGCCAAGTAAGCCAAGATTTCAGTAATCTTCTAACTGCTATTTAAGCACATTGCCATACATGCTGCTTTGCACAGGCCTTGAAAAAGACAAGGAAATAAGTGTGGCCCAGCTGCAAAATATACACCTTGATTCTCTTTTTGTACACCAGGTCACGTGTGCTCTACTGATGTCAGCACGGTGTTCAACCTGTGAATCAATGAGGTCATAGCAAGCAGTGATTTGCTTTACGCTATACAAAGGCCACTACCAGTATATTTTTTTCATCCAAATAGAGTTTGCTTTTGGGAAAACCTAGCACAAGAAGAAGAGGGTGAATTGGCCAAGCCCTGGGCAGGGCCAGGTCAGCACGTGGAGGCAATAATGTGGGTTACTATGCAGCCAGCAAAGACCAGCTTCTCCTGTCTTTTTGTCAGGGCTCCAGTGTGAATCACACTCTTCATAGCCACGGCTCTAGGTATTCCTGGATACTACAGCTCTGTTAAGTAAAGTTTCAGCTTTTATTTGTTTGCTTTGGTTTGAATGAGTTTTGCTTCAAGTATATGAAAAAGATAGGATTCATAGACTCATAGAATGGTTAGAGTTGGAAGGGACCTTAAAGATCATCTAGTTCTAACCCCCCTGCCATGGGCAGGGACACCTCCCACCAGACCAGGTTGCTCAAAGCCCCATCCAGCCTGGCCTTGAGCACCTCCAGGGATGGGGCAGCCACAGCTTCTCTGGGCAACCTGTTCCAGTGCCTCACCACCCTCACAGGAAAGAATTTCTTCCTGGTATCTAATTCAAATCTCCCCTCTGCCAATTTAAAGCCATTACCCCTTGTCCTATTGCTCCCCTCCCTGACAAAGAGTCCCTCTCCGGCTCTCCTGCAGGCTCCCTTGAATCCAATAGGATTCAATCCTTTTACTAAAAAATGACTGGGATGCAGACAGAAATTACGCACGTTTTCAACTGTAAGTTCAGAAAAATCCGGAACTGAAACGTCAGGACCAGCAATTCGCGCTGAGCTTTCCACAAATAGCAGCTCAAACCCTCGAGCCACCCTGGCTAAAAAAACCGGGTTCGCCCTATTTCCGTCCTTGCCGCACGTCCTTCAGAGGCAGTCGCACAACCCGCTATCTGGCGGGTATAAAAGGTTCTCGCTCTTCCATTAGTTCTTATTTTTAGCCCCTCTCTGCCAACCCAGGCCCCGGGGGGGTGCAAAAGGAGGCGGCACTGAGCCCTGGGCAGCTCCGGCGGCGGGGAGCGGGGGTACCGGGGAACCGTGGGGACCCAGGGACCGTGGGGAGGAGCAGCCTGTGCCCAGGGCACTGCTGCAGCGAGGCAGGTAGCAGGCGGCACTGGGCACACGTTGCTCAGAAATGAAAGCTCCTTCTTTCAACGCGTGTTTGGTTTGGTTTTATTTCTGAACCGACGCCTTACGGTTTCATCTTCCCCACTCCCAAGTCACGGAATCACAGAATCATGGAATTGTCAGAGTTGGAAGGGACCTTCTAGAGATCATCCAGCCCAACTCCCCTGCCAAAGCAGGGTTGCCCAGAGCACATCACTCAGGGCTGCATCCAGGAGGGGCTTGAAGATCTCCAGAGAAGGGGACTCCACGACCTCCCTAGGCAGCCTGTTCCAGGGCTCTGCCACCCTCACCGGGAAGAAGTTCTTGCTCAGGTTTGAATGGGACTTCCCATGTTCCAGCTTGTGCCCACTGCCCCTCATCCTGTCAGTCGGAACCACTGAAAAGAGTCAATGGGAAATAATTCCCCTTGTCCTGGCTGGTGCTGGTGGAGCCTCAGGATGTGCATAAACCCCACCACCATGTGCCGGCAGAGTGGGAAATCCTTCCGTGACACTGTCAGCCACATCTGACATTGTTCCTTCCTTGTGTTTTAGATAAAGAACGGAGTCCATTTACTCAGGAAGAAGACATGCTGTGTTTATAAATGCATTTACCAATGGGGACGTTATTCTGACTCACCAGTACTGGCTGGGTCACTTGGAACTGACAAAAATGCTGGCTTTCCCCTGGATTCCAGCACCCGGGGGAGATCAGAAATGAAGTTGGCTCATTCTAGCACTGTCACTGCCTTCACAGCACACTGATACAACTCTCTGGAACAAAACTAAGCTGCTGGAAATGACTTTCTCATTTTCCTTTATTCTTTTTTTTATTTCAAAATATGATGCTTGTAAGACTTTTGTGCCCCAAAATGTTTCCGGGTTATTACTTGTGACCTCTGATTTCATGCTATAATACAGAGAGGTATAAAGTCCATGCCAGTGGGATAAAAACCAAAGATTATTAACCAGCTGAACCAAACCTGGTCACCAGGTTTTGAAATAAATATTAGTCCCCAGCCAGCCATACTGCTGCCATTTTAACCTTCAGCATAATGCTTGTATTCATTCACATTGCAGCACCTCCTCTTAAGCTTTTCTCCCCAAGGCAGCACACTAGTTCCTGAAGCGCAGGCTATTCTGCAACCTGATTAGGTATTCTTTTCAGGAAATTTCCTCTGGCTGCTCCACCCTTTACAAGTTATTTTTTACACTGAAGTACCTCAGTGCTCTGTGATAGTATGTATATTATATTATGTATACTATATCGCAATATCATGCGATGCTGTGTTATATTACTCTAGAGGCAGTAACTGTGGCTCCACCAGGAAGAAAATACTGAAACACAGAAGCTGTAGAAACATTAGCATTCTGAGATCCATTATGCTCGAAAATAGAGCAAAGTTAAATATTTATTTTCCAGCTATTGATACTTTATGAGACGTGGTGTCCATGGCTGCCGGGTGTGTGTTGGAAATGCATACAGCCTTCCTTCCCCTTACCTGCGTGGGAAAGTGCTCTCATCGTGCAGCCCTGATGACTCCGCCTGCACTCGGCTCCCCACTCTCTCCGCTATTTGTAGGATCCCAAACATCCAATTAAAACCAAAGAGCTAGAACATCATCCCAGAGAAATGCACTATTTTTTCCACATTTACTCAGACATGAAGTTCTGCCTCCTGAAATTATACTAACTCAAAACTGGTTCAAAATGTGAAAATGTTATTTTAAAAGCCTGCCAAAACTTTGAAGCTACTATTTTTTCCTCCTTCAGAAGCCTCTACTACTGAACCATTGTATTCATAGTCATAGAACTGATAAAACTCACGCTTCACAGGTAGCGAGATATGAAAAAGCAAGAAACAACTAATTCTCTAGGGGGATGGTTTTTCCTCAAGTAATTTCCTGTAAAGCATAATGGCAAACTGTATACAAAATACATGCTGGTGTGGTGAAAACTTAAAGTGGTTTTGTTTGAACTTTATTTGAGGTAATGCTCTTAGCTCACCTGTGGTTTGCAGTAATGCAACCACCCAAAATGGATGCAGAGAAAAAAATTGCCACCAGAGCAGCACCTATTTTTATGTAAACCCCCAGTAGCACATGGTATCAAATCACAATCATTCTTCTGAGACAAAACAATATTTTTGTGTATGACTTTTTGTAAATCAGACTTTACAACCAGTGGAGCTGTTTACTCATGGATCTACCCCGACCCTATTTATTGTTTCCAAACTTTGTAAACTAACAAATAGGTTTACCGTTCATTATCAACATGTATCTAAATTTCTGTTCTTAATAGTTAACCTTAAAAATCTAAATATTTGCAATAGAGGAGAAAGCACAGAAAGAAACGTGTCCCCTGACACGTTGTGAGTTATTGGCAGTTTGAAGTCATGTCGAAATCTGCCCTGAAAAATCTATGAAAGCAAAAGAAGCAAAGTAGGAAGAGGTGTAAATCAGGAAATACCTGCTAGTAAGAAAATTTTAAAACAGATTTTATAGAAAAATACTACGTGAAACTGGGGCACTGGTATTTAAATGTTAGTAACTCAATAGGTAAAAAAGTCTAAAAGGCCGTCAGGCTTTTCTTTGTATCTAAGGCCAGCTGATGCACTTAATTCCCTCTTCCTCAAATATCTTTAGGTCCACTGAACAGCCGAAATATCTGTGTCCCTGGCTTTGTGGAGCCAGCGTGAAGAGGCTTCATTCAGCTGAAGGCAGAAAGAAATAACAAGCCTCCTGGAAGAAATGTTCAAAAGCTTTCCGGTCATATTAAAACTTACTGAAACTTCACTGCAGTCAGGCAAAGAAGGGCATCTTTTTCAATACTGTCAGTATTTCAGATACCGCAAGCTGTGCATACTGCATTTAACTATATTTTATTAAACCAGGAGCAAGATATAGTTCAACTAATGCACCATTTTCTTAGTGGTGAAATATGTATTTTATAGGACACAGAGCATTTTATATGATTTCTAGGACATAAATGTCAACCTAGCCTTTTTATTATGCTGATTGAATTTATTTAATGAGCTGTCCTACAATGGAGGCCAGCCCTGCGTTTTTCACTTGCTTCTGAAGGGAATCTCAGTAGTTAGCAAATAAGCCTGGGTCTAATCTGCTTCCGTCTGCAATCATTTGAAAAACGATGCTTGGCAAACAGCTCTGCATGGCCTTGGCTTCGGACGGAGACTGATTTCTCACACCAAGGGGAGACTGAGCAGGCTGAGAAGCGCATCTACATAACCCAAAGCAACAAACCCGCTCTTTATATTCCTGTGACACGTTTGCAAACCCTGCGACTACGGCAGGGCCGGCTCTGGGAAAGCCGCTTTTCCCGCATTGCTACCCAAGGGATTGAGAAAAGGTTGTCAAAGACGGGAGAAGAACTGGTGATTTAATGCCCCTCCTCCTCCTCCTCACCAAGTCTTTCCCCTGGCTGAATAACCAGGTGTCAAACAACCTCTGGGACTGATGATAACACATTAAAGCTGTGCCTCGAATTCCTCACTTGTGTCCTGTAACCCTGATGGAGGAAAGAAGTCTTTCTAGTACCTGACAGCAGCTGCCTGAAAGGTTTCAGCTGGCTGCGAAGCAGACCGAGATACTACTGACAAACAATTATCTGACAAACAGGGAACAGCAGTGACAAGAACACCCCACGTCTTCACGAAACGGTGACCAGAGATGGTAAAACAAGATTTTCTGCACAGAGAGGCCAGGGTCCGGGCAGCCTTGCCAGAGCTAACGCGCCAGTGGGGCTGCAGTGACCCCCGGCCGGGGAAACCCTGCTACCAGGTTTGGGGGAGCAGGGAAATCCCCTCACACCAGGCATCTTCACTCATCGCGTTTTCATCCCCAAGACAGCTTTCCCCTGGAGAACCTGGTGAGCCTGCCCGTGCTCCGCATCTCCTGCTCCCCTCACCCTTAAACACACACGCGCTTCGTTTCCCAATTTAGACGGTGTCTAAATACCAGGCTCTGCCCGGCCGGGGGACAACCCGGGGGTTAGTAGCTGGAGCTCGCTGAGCGTTACGCCGCTAATAATAACGCGGGTCCTCGGAGGGTTATCTCCAAAAAACCGCCTGGGCTGTGAAGGGCAGCCTCAGCTGCTGCCACGGGCATCCTCCGAGGAGGAGAAGCAGCCCTTGAGGGCGGGGGACACCCCCGGGGGGGTACGGGGACAGGGTAAGGGGGCACTTACCAGGTACCAGACGCCGAGGATGATGGTGCCGGTGCGGACATGGCAGCAGAGGCAGCAGCTGTTGGAGTAGAAACGCGCCCAGGGCGAGCTCAACATCTCCGCGGCTCCTTCGGGCTCCGCGCCGTTCCGCGCCTCTCACCGCGCCGCTCCGCGGAGGCGGGACCGATACCGGCGCCGGGGCCGCCCCTCCCG
>VXAK01011591.1:9168-26600 GCA_013399435.1 Arenaria interpres | reverse complement strand
GGGGGGGGGGGGGGGGGGGTAAAGTTCCCTCCGGTCCCGCGGGTGGTGGCGGCACCTTCCAACCCCGCCATCCCCGCACGGGCGCTACCGGCAACCGGCCCGACTGATCCAACCCCCAGCGCTGGGGCCATCGCGCCAAAGCACGGCATCGCGGCATTGTCCGAGTTGGAAGGGACCTTCTAGAGATCATCCAGTCCAACTCCCCTGCCAAAGCAGGGCTGCCCAGAGCACATCACTCAGGAGCATCCAGGTGGTGCTTGAAGATCTCCAGAGAAGGGGACTCCACGACCTCCCTGGGCAGCCTGTTCCAGGGCTCTGCCACCCTCACCTGAAAGAAGTTCTTCCTCAGATTTGAGTGGAACTTCCCCTGTTCCAGTTTGTGCCCACTGCCCCTCATCCTGTCGCTGGGAACCGCTGAAAAGAGTCCAGCTCCATCCTCCCTCAAACAGCCCTTTAGATGCTTATAAACATTAATAAGGTCTCCCTTCAGCCTTCTCTTCTCCAGGCTAAAGAGTCCCAGCTCTCTCAGCCTTTCCTCATCAGGGAGATGCTCCAATCCCTTAATCATCTTTGTTGCCCTAATGCTCATGGCTTCAGAATTTGGGGCAAGAATTCCATGTTCTCCACCAATATTATCCTTCTTTATAGTGGAGTTTGCCAGTTAAGAATTGCTAGACGAGCTACAAGCTTTGCTAAAAAAGACACCATCACCAGTTCACTCTCATCCCACTAATTGCAGATGCAGCCCTGCCTGAGACAGGGGTGGGTAGGACCACCAGGAGAATGGCACTTTCCCACCATCCCTGACCTGCCAGGGACACGCAGGCTGGGCTGTCAACTTACTGAACCCCCTCAACTTTGTATTTTAAAATCCTCCAGTGCTTTGGTGGGTGGATCTTCTGGAAAGCTCTTCTGAGGAGAAGGATCTGGGAGTCCTAGTAGATAGCAAACTTTCCATGAGCCAGCAATGTGCCTTTGCCAAGAGGGCCAACGGAATCCTGGGCTGCATAGGGAAGAGTGTGGCCAGCAGGTCGAGGGAGGTCATTCTCCCTCTCTGCTCTGCACTGGTGAGGCCACAACTGGAATAGTGCGTACGGTTCTGGGCTCCCCAGTTCAACAGAGACAGGGAACTACTGGAGAGAGTCCAAAGATGATTAAGGGATTGGAGCACCTCTCTTATGACGAAAGGCTAAGAGAGCTGGGACTCTTTAGCCTGGAGAAGAGAAGGCTGAGGGGAGACCTTCTTAATGCTTGTAAGTATCTAAAGGGTGGGTTGAAGGAGGATGGAGCCAGACTCTGTTCAGTGGTAGGACAAGGGGCAATGGGCACAAACTGGAACATGGGGAGTTCCACTCAAATCTGAGGAAGAACTTCTTTCAGGTGAGGGTGGCAGAGCCCTGGAACGGGCTGCCCAGGGAGGGTGTGGAGTCCCCTTCTCTGGAGATCTTCAAGCCCCACCTGGATGCAGCCCTGAGTGATGTGCTCTGGGCAACTCTGCTTTGGCAGGGGAGTTGGATTGGATGATCTCTAGAGGTCCCTTCCAACTCCAACAGTTCCATGATTCTGTGATTTATTTTCATTCACAGTGCATTCCTAATCCCCTCACAAAGTCACTGCTATCAAGGAGGCTGGAATCACCTCCCAAAACTGATGCACACGTTGATGTTAACCTCATTGTAACTATCTGGAGTTAATGCCCTGCTGGTGGTGGGGGAAGCAGCATTAGGAGGAAGGACCCAATGCTGTGTATTCAAGCACTGATGGAGGTAGAAGCTAAACTTCCTACCAAGCAGCTGCCTTTTTCGTAGTTTATTATTTGAGATTTGTATCATTCTCTACAGGAAATAACAGAGAAAATTCTACCAAGAGGTCTGTATGCATAGCCTGACCCTAAGAATAATTTATTTACTGCCATCTATCTTGGCTTCCTACCAAATCCCACAATTTATCATCAAAATATAACATTGAAAAGTACTCAAATGTTTCCCTATATGGTTGCTTTGGGGCTCTTCTTTATTTCATATATACATCTGCAAAGAGCAGGAACTCCAAGATAAAAGCTAACTTGGCAAGGAGAAACATTTCTAACTATGCCTTATCCCTACTTGTAAAGCCACTATAGTAAATTAAATTAAAAATACTTTAAGTAGGAGCTTTACATAACCTCTCTTCTTAGTTTGTCCTTATAAAACTTCCGGGGTTTTGGGGTTTTTTTTGGTGCATAAAGAGAAAGCCACTTGGCACTGAATTTAATAATTTTGACTAAATTATATGCATAAGCAAAATACTGTATTTTCAAGATTCATATTAAAAAATGATACTAAAATTTCAGTAAAATGAAACACCCATATTGACCAAACAAATATTCCGGAGACCAAAGGAAAATCCCAAACAATGTGGTCCAGACTATCTTACTGGTAACCTTGACAGACCAAGATAAAAGGACTAAACCCTGTATGTATGGCTTGTAAGGGGAAGGTAGGGGCATCTGCTTCATTAAGGTCATCTGACCAAGGACCTGATCTTTTCAAAGGAAAGGTGATAAGAGGGAAGTAACAAACAAGGACACGAACCTTGGAGCAAGGGACAATGGAGACAATGCCAAAGACCAAAAGTCTCCGGTTACTGATTGAGCAGCTTTGGAGAGGTTCACCTGGACTTTGTAATTGATAAGAAGGGGCAAACAAGAGTAACATGAGGATCTGGGATATTCAAGGGGGGCCTGTGGGACTCTGCAAAATTTAGGAAGGAATAATTAGGGGAAGGGGACTGGGAAGAAGCAAAGCAGGGATCAGATAGAAAAGGGTATAAAAGGGGTCAATTGTGTGTAAAGTACACTTACCGGACTCAGCTCTGTGCCTGATCACCCTTTCTTCTTAAATCCTTTTTTAACTCTCTCTCTGTGTGCTGTCACTCTGCACACAGCGTGGGTGGGGGCTGCAAGGAGTGAGTGCCAGCTACTGGGGGGCCCAGCATGAGTGAGGTGAGTGAGGGGCTCAGCGCCGGTGGCTGAAGTGGGACCGTGGGTCTCAGCCTGTGTGCCTGGGGCTGGCTGCTGGGGGGTGAGAGTCTGTGTCTGCCCCAAACAGTGTGCGAGTGCGTGCTATTTGCTTGCAAACGTCAAGCTGGACCACGCCGGTCTGTACTTAGGTCTTCTGTGAGTCCTACGTGTAGGAGGCACAGCTTGAAGGCAGCCCTTTGTCTCTGCCCATCTATGTAGCCATCCCTGTTGGTGTCCCGTGCCTGCAGACGGGAAAACAGCAGCCCCATCCATCAGCCTGGGATGGGCACAACACGCTGGGCTCCAGCAGCTGGGCAGGAGGAACCCCAGGCCCCCAGGAGCTACTGGTGGCAGCAGCCGTGTGTAACATCCCCCAGCACAGCTCTCATCTCTGTAAGGAGAAATTAACTGCATGCCTTCTTTTGCTTACGGTTTCCCATCAGTGCCTTTAATCTGGATATCCTCAGAAGAAAAAGGAAGGAAGAATGAGAAGGTGAACACTAATTACTTCAGAGTAGTTTCCTGTATAATTATTAATTTCCATTCAAAAAGCCTGATGGGAAAGATCAGGAAGCATCAGGCTTTGTATCACACTCCTGATTTATAACCAACTCTAGAAGTCCAGAGAAGTATAAATCACAGGCAGAGTTTATAGAAACGATGAAGTCCAATCTGCTCCTTTCTATTTTTATTTCTGTGGCGTACCACGTACTTTGCAGATGGAAGACCTAGTCCCTGCCTTGCAGCATTTATAGTCTCCAGCTCTCCTCAGCAGCCGACCACGCACAAGCACAAGCGCTGCCGTGCACTTGCAGGGAGCCCCACCGGCTCTGGGGAGACCCAGCCACTGACCCCCGCTCACCCCCTTGCTCCCAGCTGTGGAGGCAAAGACTTAGCCCGAAACAGAATTAAAACAAAAAGCAGCAAGGAAGGGGCAGTAAAACCGGGGGTGGTCACAATACAAATTACATGCATGAGGTTCACTGGGCCCCAGAGCACAGCAATCCATTTTTTCTGGCTGGCAAGTTGGATTCTGAGGAGGCACTTGGGCTGCTGCAAGTCTGAGACTGTTACACATAGCTTTAAAGGCCTTAGAAGTATGCTGTCAAGTGTGCACCCACTGAAAAATTCAACAGAAATGAAGTGGTTTCGGAGTCTGAGTATTCCCACAGCTGCAGACCCATAGCCACGGCCTCCATGGTTCAAGCCTCTGTGCCATTCACTTTGCCTTATAAAACAAACACTTCTTAAAGACATGGGTATATCATATTTCATCTTACATCCAAAAGCAACCAGTGGAAGACTGCCTAAGATGCACCAGTGACAGCTTCTGACCTAGAAGACGCCTGGGTTTTGTCAAGGCTCCCAGAGGTAAAAGAGACACTGGGGATTATCATCTTTATACATCAGACTTGAAGATGTACCACTGCCTTGCTCAGAAAGCGATATAAACTCGAGTGAACAAACAGCCTACTCAGCAGCACTTGCTTTGGTTGTGCTGGAAACAACCCGTAATCTTTCCAGTGGGATCCGTGATACGGTTAGACTATTTTCCAAATAAACATTTGATTCTGAATTTAAAGACAGCACAGGGTCAAAGCCTGACACAGGTCAGTGTGTAGAAGGTAGGACATATCCAGAAGAGAAGTGCAGGGTCCCGCCTGCCCCTCCTCAACACGGTGGAGCTGGAAATGGCTGAACCCCTTCCACACAGCCGCCCGTTCCCCGCAGCGCACCCTGAGAGCTATGCTAGCCCGCGGGGGAAGGACCCAGCCCAACTTCAGTTCCTTGCCAATTCTTCTCTGTGCTGCAAGCTGTTTAAAAAATTCCGGTATATTCCGTGTCCTGCTTCAGCTCTGTACTCCCCCATGCGTCCCCCGGGATCTTCTCACTCCAGGGGACAACTTCACCCTCTCGCCAGAGGGTGCTCTGATCCATTTGGCATTTTCTTGTGCTTTCTAGCGTGCGCTAAAACGGGTTACTGCTACTCCTCTTCCCAACCTTTTTAATACCTATCTGAACAAGATTGCTTGAAGAGGACAGCTGGCTTGGAAGCTGCCCGTCATTCCCACCTTCTGCCTGTACTCAGGGTCCACAGAGATGGTGGAGCATAGGTCAATTGGCCTGGAATAACTCAATTACACGGTTGCCCAGCATTGCCTACAGCACATACACAAAAGGACAGCTCAGAGGAACCACATCTTCTGCTTGTAGGATTCACCATGTGCTCCAGAGCGAGCAAAGAAGTTGTTAATTGTTTTGTATTTGGCCATGTTAAGACAAGATAAGAAAAGGGTTAAACATCGTCCAGAAAACAAGGTCTGGGTATTGTCCTTGGGCACTGGGTGGTGACAAAATTGGGAAATTGACTGTGATTCTATTAAAGAGTCGTTTTAAGAGTCGACATTGTTGTCCAGCTTGCTTCAGAGCCCGTGTTTCAGGATGGCTGCAAAGGATTCAAGTATTCAGGGCTACAGAAATATTTAATGCAGCAAATATTAAAAAACACCTGTGCTTTCTGGAAAAAAAAATAAATGCGACCCTCCAATAAATGTCTGACACTATCTCCCTGCCACAAAGGCTGGCCAACACGCAATAAAATAGGACTGCTGCCACAATTCAAAATGGCTTCAAGAGGTCATTAATTCTTCTGGTTTGTGTAATAAAGTTCAGAGTGAGAACAGTATTTCTCTCCAGCATGGTAAAACTCAGGATACGCCTGAGAAGCCTATAAGAGAGCCATCACAATGCCACAGCTTGGTGTGCAACCGCTTCCATAGAACTAGTCAAATTCTCATGTTTCAGTACCAAACAAGAGATGACAAAATATTTTCTTTTTGTTCTTTTTTTTCCCCTTTCTTTTTAAGTTTTCTTTTGACCTTTTAAAAAATGTTGGGAGAAATGTCTACACCTAAAAATGTCTGCACCTAAAAAGCTCACTTCTGGGATATTTTGTCATGATTTATGCTGTAGAAGATAGTGATTCTAATCTTTTAGATGACAGATATACTTACACATTTTCTCTCATGATGGTAAACTGCATTTGCAACTCTAGCTCCCTTGGGCCACAGCTTCATGATTCTCTTTTAAAGTTGCTGATTTTAAAAAAATGTACCCCTCGTAAATCAGAAAAGCCAAGAGATCAAATGTTTTCCAAGAAAAAGCTCACCTTACTGCCTCCTTCCTTTTCCTCTTTTCTGACTTGAAAGCCTCTCAGTTTTGCTGCGAAGATATAGGACTCGCAGGAAGGCTGGTGAGATCTGGAGTACACTGAGATCCAGCTCTTTCTTTTTTCTTCTGGCCTTCCCATTCATGCATTTTAACATTTTGAACGAGAAGAAACCATCTGGGCTACATTCACTAGAAACCTCAGAAATAGGATAGGCAATTATCTAATTATTTGCCTGGCATCAGATTTGCATTTTGTTAGCATGTACTGGAAGTCTTCCTTCCGTGTCCGATACCGCGTGCTATCCACGGGCTGCCGTCTCCTCAGAGGCGTAGCTGCTCCAGCACAGAGTGCCACCTTCCAAAAGTACGTGCCCCGTTATGTCCTCAAAAATATCTCCTTCCACGTGTCTCTTCCCTTTCTCCCCTCCCTTCCCCCTACTCTTCTCTTAAGCACATTTGCACAGGATTGCCATGGGCTTCCCTCACCGAAGTTTTGCCGTGTGGAAGATCCTGACAGTGGAATTAAAGCCGTCTGGCACTGGCTGTGACCAGCACAGGCCACGGTGTCCTCCCACACAGGGCACCCCTGCAGCCCCAGCTACCAAAACCCTCCAATTTATGCCCAATACTTTCCACCCCTAGAACTAGATGATGGGGTCAGCACTACTACAGACTGAACATAGGAGTCCATCCCTCCTCCTTGCTGACCAGGCTACAGGGGTTAACACCCTAACAGACTGAACAAGTGTCTATTACAAACTTCACCTCCTGCCCCTGCAAAACACCAACCAAGAATATAACAGCTAAGTAATTTACTGTATTTTAGAAAACAAGCAAATGATTCATACGGTTTGAGCAACAAATAGAACCACTCCTGAAGGTACCAATAGGCTTACGAATCCTATAGCCGTAGGGCTTCATCCAGACCAGAAGAGAGGAGTAAGCAGCACTGGCTTGATGTAGCATGAGCATTTCCTTCTTTGGGGAGTAATATTATGCATCAGAGAGATTTGATCTCTTGCTCCAATTCCTCCAACAGCGTTAGCCAAGTTCTGACCTTCTCCCTGTGCAAGTCTTCGGCTCATGGTGCCAGACCTCTGAAGGACATTCCACCCCACTCTGCCATGGCCTCTCCCTTTGTCTTCCTGGAAGATCCCCAAGTCCCAGATCTATAGGGTGAGAGCATGGACAGTTTTCAGCCTTTCTTGAGGCTTTTTTCAAGGTCTGCCACACTAAGGGATTTTCTGTATTATTCTTGGCCATGCTGCTAATGGTGTTGGTCCACCTGCGTGCTCCCCCGGTCTGATATGTATAAATCTCACCTTGACCAACAGGATGCCCCACTAGCTCATCAAGTGATAGCCCAGGGATGTTTATAACTATGTCTAGCTGTCAGGGCTTTTGAGCCTTGCATTAGTGTTCACCATGATTTCAGGGTCTCCCACCCGTAAGGGGACCTCTGGCAGTCAAAACAACTGCAACTCCTTCCCAGCCCCCAGACTGGGGCATCTCATTTGTGGGATTGGCAGAGTTGGGTCAGTGCTCCACATTTCCCCTCCATCAGCAGACTCCAAAACCCTCCTCCCTTATGCGGGGCAGTATTTGGAAGTGGTGTAGGGCCTGGACTCCCTCGAGCTCTGCTCTTTTGAGCCACCACCCATTAGCTGGCCATCAGCCCAACTCCCCCATGTTCCTGAGGGGCCTTGTCCTCTCCAGGAGCACACAGTGAGCCCCGCGTATCCCCTGGCAGCACAGCACACACACTGATCTCCTGGGGTTTCACAGTAGCATCAGAGATTTGGGGTTGGTGCATAACTGACTTCTTTGGCCATTCCTTCCTTCTTATGCATGTTCCTCAGCCCCATGTGGGTCACCCGCCCAGCTCACTGGGCAGTTTCTAATAAAAGCACACAGGATTACCAGGGAAAGGAATACACAAGGACTTCCCCTGAAGTAACTATTTAAAACAAAACTGAGGGGTATTAATTAGCCAGCCAGCCACCACACAAGAGTGTCTGTAGACAGCAGATCTTCCAGTCATTAACCACCAGAAGCCCTGGCTGTGGCTCCTAACAGAGGTTTTCTCCATTGGGGTTAGACAGGAACTACCACAAGTCTAGCTGCTGCCTAGACTGCCAAACCAGAAGACACAAGGGGGTCTGAAAATTTGGAGTGTCTCAGCTCAGTCTAGCTCTGGTGTTCATCATGCGGAGACACATACAGGTTTCCTCCTTCTTAAACGCCCAAACATAGAAAGTATAGACCAAAGAAATTCATCCAGCATAAGCGACCCTGGCCGTGGTGGTACACAAAACCTATTTTTGTTTCAGAAGCAGGTTGCACTGATCTAGATATCAATTGAAAGAAAACTAAAGACACAACATGTTTGCTAATTTTGAGAATTACTAACCCCAAAATGATTGTCACTAAAATAATTTGTGGTTATTAATAATTTGCAAGTTCATTGGAAATTTTAAAAGCACTAATGTAAGTTTGACTAAAGATAACATATTTGTTATACACTTATTAACTGGTGTTAGCAAAGCTGCTCACAAGATGAATACATGAAAGTAAAGCATGTAAAGTCTAATGGAATCTGAAAAGTACATCTAAAACAGAGTATGATGTGTTAAAAGCATGCTTATTCTTTGAAACTTTCTACCCTGCAGCATTTCTATACCACTAACCAGTACCCTCGCAGTAAATAAAAAAAATCAATTCTCTCTCTTTTTACCTGGGTAAGTCCATGAATTTCTGCAACAGCTTTAGTTCTCCCAGCTAAACAGAGGTAGTGAACCTTGTGCCTCAGGGGGGTGGAAGAGCTTTGGCTTTTCCCCTCTGCTGGCTCAGGGTGCCTGAAGACACTGGGAAGCGGAGACACCACTATTAATCTCAGTAGTTTGCTTCTAACCATTATCAGCAAAATCGGTAAGCACAGGTGTCTGGTATCCAACTCAAACTCATCATCTCTTCCTCCATCAGGCTAATTAGCCCTTTAGCACCTCGTATCCTAGTTACTTCTAGTCTACCACGAAGTCTTCTCCAAGCCTTTTTGATAAATTAAACCTCTACCCATCAGACACTGCTGCCAGTCCTTTGAGTATGTTTATTGCTTCTCTTGCTAGTATGTGGAGGTCTAGTTAGTTTTGTAAAAGCCTTTAAAACTGCAGGCATCAGACACGACAGTATTTATTTAATCAATGGACGCAGTACGTGTAACGTACCCCCCCATTCCTCTTCACTACTCAGATTCAAACATCCCGGGATTTACGCTTGACCTTTTACTACACTGACCGAGTAGAAGCTGATGCTTGGAGTTTTTTTGGTCTTTTGGCCTGAATGCTTATGCTGAACGCAGTAACAAACCGACTGGTACAGATGGGTACATTTTATCCATAGACTGTAGCCAATTATAGAACATGAAATACAGCATACGAGGAGGAGATGGAGCTGGTGGATAACGAGGTGGTTGTGTTGCCAGCAGTGTCTTACTGCCTGCCAGATTGCTTGGGCAAAGGAAATCTCAGTGACAGCTTTTAATGCTGAGCTGAATTTGCGGTCAAAGAGGTCACAGGACTTCGATTGATAGGAGAGGCAGACCTTCTAAGAAAAGCTAATATACATCAAATAGTATTTACTTCCTTTTAGTTCCATTAGTTAGATTAGTTAATGTTTAATTTATGGAATCATTTGAGTATGGCTCAACACTGGGAACGCTGCCAGATTTTATTCCCTTTTTCATTATACAATTATGGGTTTTCCTCCCCCTTTTTTAAAAAAAAAAAATCATTTTTTTTTGTTTTTAATGTAGAATAATGTAGATATTCCTCCCAGTTTTGCTCATCAAGCATGTTCTGTTTGCATATTTGTTTGGATTCTTTTTAATTACTTCTAGTAGAAGCCATGATCATTTTGACTTTAATTAACAATCTCAGTCGAGTGATAAATCATTTCCTTCCATCCTATTGAGGACCAACACTGATTTTTAAGTACAGTCAAGAGGAATTAAAACAACACATCTTCCATATCTGTAATTTATTACTGCCTGTAAGTTACACAGCAAACACTTCCCAGCTTTGTCTTTTTGGATGCTAGTCAGGTTTCAAGCAGTAACTCACCACTTCACCCCTGAGCCTGCTTAGATTTTCCCCTATTCCGTGTTATGCTTTAGCATGTTCAGCAACAAAAACCTGAACTTTGAGTTATCAACAACTTCAAAGCAACTGAACAGCATCGCCACCGTTACTTTGGTTGTCTGTGGAGTTATTCCTCTTTTTCTGAGCCTGAAGCTGGACTGGGACATAACACCTGCTCACTTCCAAGTTTGCTGGACTCCTGAATGAACTCCAGGACATGCCATCCTGTTCTTCTCACCGGTGTTCACCACAGGCAGAGGTTTGCCACGGAGCTTTACAGAAGCTTCCAGTCTCACCCTATGCTCTTTTTCTCTGTGCTAAGAAAAGCCCTTGACTTTCTCTTAGCGTCACTACCAATTTACCCATCTATTGCTTAATATGGAGTCACCAACAGAGATCAATCGCTTGCCAGCCAAGCCTGAAGAACATGCCACAGTAGCTGGGGGCTTTATACCGTGAAAATGCCAGCTGGGTCTGCCCCCTTCAGCAATCCTGAATCCCCTTGACGGTTGACTTGCTGAGCATGTGCTAGGGATTCACACACAGTTAGCCAATATTCGCCTTTTCCTGCAGCCCATGCAGAGCCCAACTGCAAGTCCTGTACATGCAATGTAACACCTTTCATATACACTGTCTATATCACAGGTCCATGGCATGGCCTTCATAAAGTGCAGAGATACAGCACAGATGGAGTTGTTACTCCATAAGCAAGGAAAACATTAAACAGAAAGTTTAATTGGATGACATTTGTCCCGGTTTATAAGTCTTTTGTATGTATTGGGAAATGCAGCTAGGAAAATTAGATTAAAATGAGATGGAGCCACCAGTACCAGGTGTATGTGTGTGTGGGACTGAAGCTCTCTAGTACTGTATATTTTATATTGTCTTTTCTAAAGAGTGACAGATCAAGGCTGCTAAAGTTCTTCTAATTATAGAACCCAAAGATATTCTTGGCTTCTCTTCATCAGAGGCTCCTCCAAATGTCCAGAATGTCCCCTCCAAATGTCCAGGATGTCCCCTTAGGATCCCTCATGCCAGAAGATTGATAGTTTAAATAATAAGCCTAATCTTTAATCCTCCAATTTATAGCCAATAGCATCATAAATACCAATATTAATTGTACTGAAATAGCATTATTTGGTAACTGATCCCCAAGTGCAGTGTAAATATCACTTCAAAAAGCTTTTTGCTGTGTGTCTCTATATAGTTTATAAGCATAAAGTATATTACTGTATTGTGACTATAAAACATTTTATAGGCATGCGCATCTTTTGATGCACATGTGTTTGATTATAGTCTGAAGCAATTTGGGAAATCCTGATTGAGGCAATGCTGCAGAGATCTTCCAACTCACGTTGGTATTCAGTAATAGACTGGTAAAAGCACAGAAAAGGTTTAATTGCAATGACACACAATTCTAACTCATCATCTCTGTTGCAACTCAGGGTCAAACATCTGAGTACAAACCTTTGCAATGCAAGTGGCTTCAGCAATGGCTTCTGATCTCTGCAGATCAGAACTATACGTGTCTGGAGAGGAGCACCTCCTATTTTGTACTACCTCAGCATCTCATCCAGTCATGTTTTATGCTGTCTTCCTGCTAGAGCTCAGATAACACGCCCTGACTTGGGATTTCCAGTGCTAAATTCAGCCTGAGGTTTATTATGAGTGTACGTCATTGCCCTACACATCGAGCGTGTTATCAGCGCACTCCCAATTTGTGAACTGATGAACATTTGGACAATGTTTAAACCAATTCTGAATCTGGAAGTGCTCTGAAATGAAGTCAAACTTGTTGGGGGGAGTGGGTAGGTCTGTAACAGTACAAAGCTGTTGCTACACGTCCTGCAGCCTCCTTGCTGCACGCTTCTGTGCTGAAGTACCTGACACTGCTTGCTCAGCTTCTCAGCATCCAACTTTCTTTTCTGACTCTAATGTTAACAGTTGGACTTGTTGTTCTGAAAGATCCCTTCCAGCTTCAACAATTCTATGATTCTATCAAAAAACCTGCAAATGCAAATCTGCACATTTCCCCCCCTTCTTCTTTGATGTTTAGTGAATATGAACCTTTTAAACCACTTAACTGCCACACAGGACACCTTAATATTTACAAGCCAGTCAGCACCCTTTGTTGAGAGTTTTGACCATGCTGATGGAGGTGTCCTTAAAGCCCTGGCAGAACCCCCTGTTGATAACTCATATCCTCTGGGGCAGGGCTGAGCAACTGGTTTGCCACACATAAGGAACACAATTTGGGGTTAGGAATTCTTCCCCCAGTTAACCTGTCAAAATACCTGCTTTGATGTGGACCGCTCAAGAGAAACTTGGAACAATCAAGTCTAAAGACTCTAAAGCCTTAAACCGTATCATGCCCTCCATACAGTGGCAACACAAAGCAGAAGTAAAACATTTTTTGAAAGGCAGCATGTGGTGCTCTCGGGAGACGTTAGCATTACATTAAGTCTTTACATAAGAAAATGCGTTCCAGCATGACGTTCTCTGGCAGCAGAGAGCGATGAATCCCAGCGGCACAATAGCACAAAGTCAAGATTTTTAGTGATGGAATTATTAATGCAAAGTGAAGCTCTTGCAATCCTGCTTCATGCTGACCTCGTGCTGTGCGACAGACGTTCTGCCTGGAAGTGAGCAGGCAAAAAGCTATTTTCTGATGCGACCCACACGACTTCTAACCTCAAGTTTCCCACAGCCAAGAATTCGGATGATGGTTCCCTCCTGGACCAGTCAGACTAGGACCCAACAGGTGTCTACAGAAATCCAAAACACAAGGCAGTCCTTGGGTATGTAAAACCTGCCCCTCTCAGTCACCAACACGCCAGACCCTGGAATCTTTCAATTATGTGTCTCTGTCACAGTCTACAAAGCATTTTTTATATTCAAGATAGTAAAATTGTTTTAATCGTTATGAATCCAATCACTAAATCTGCTGCTCTGCATGCCTACTAAGGACTGGCAGTAAAAGACACACTTCGAAAACACCATAAAGAAGTTCCATGGTTAACAGCGGCTGCACGACTTGGATGACTTTGAAACCACATCTCTGGAGCATATGAATATAAAATAGCTCACTATTGATTTTCCAGCTCAGTTCTACCAAGTGCTGAGCATCCTGAGCCCACTCCAGAAAAGCACTTTAATACATTTTACTACTACTACTGTTCAAAAGTGTTCAATCCCTAGGTCAAATCTGAGTAACATTACTTTTGCTTATTAAAAAGACAAATTTTCCTTTTTTTAATTTTTTTTTTTTTAAATTCAATCACCACATTAATTCAGAGCAGACAGCTCTTTGGACCTGTCTCTGGAACCTGCAGAAAAGAATTCCATCAAAAAGGAAGAAAACATTTTAAATCTCTACTATGATTAAGACTTTTAAAATTTTTAAAACTAATCAGCCAAGAGTTATTGTGATGGGGGAAAGAAAGAAAGAAAAAAAAAAAAGGAAGTTATCTATGGGAGGGACCCCACGTTAAAATCAACTGAGAAAGTCTGAAAGTCTCATCCGTGAAGTAACACCAATATTAACTCTACTTTATGGAGCCCACAGACTTGACTTACGGCAGATGTGGTGGAGAGCCAGCTGGAGTAAGGATGCCACTGCTGCTGTGGGGTGTTGGCCAGCTGGTCTGCAAGAGCACACGAGTCTCTGGGCAACCTCAGGTACGGTTCGTCTTGAAGTGGCTACTCAGACTGTGCTGGCAAGCACTGAGAAAGAGATTTGCCTGAAAAAGTTTCAAAGAACTTGAAAGACTCCAGCTTTCCAGCCAAGCTAAAGGCCAGTGTAACCGAGACAGAAAAGCCGCAAAAAAAATAATAGTTTGAGTCAAATGAAAGATGATGCTGGCACCACAGGGTTACTTCTAGAGCATCGCTTGAAATAAGCACCTGAAGGAGCTGCCTCATCCTAAACTCTCTCTGGCAAAACTTGGTTAGGCCAAAATTACTGCCTTTGTTTCATTGAATTTATAGGGTTTTTTTCCCCACACACTATCAGAAAAGTAAATACTGATGGATTACATTCTTTGGCAATTCAGAAGCATCAAGACTCTGTTGGTGACTAGGAAAAGGGCGTTGTCCTTCAGGGGCCAGGAACATCTCTCTTGCGAGGAAAAGCTGAGGGACTTGGGTCTTTTCAGCCTGGAGAAGAAAAGGCTGAGGAGAGATCTGATCAATGCCTATAAATACTTAAAAGGGTGGGTGTCGAGAGGATGGGGCTGGTCTTTTTTCGGTGGCAGCCAGTGACAGGACAAAAAGAAATGGGCACAAACTTGAACATAAGTAGTTCCACCTAAACACGAGGAAGAACTTCCTTACTTTGAGGGTGGCAGAGCCCTGGAACAGGCTGCCCAGGCAGAAGGTGTAGTCTCCTTCTCTGGAGACATTCAAAACCCACCTGGACACGTTCCTGTGCAACCTGCTGTGGGTGGACCTGCTCTGGCAGGGGGGTTGGACTAGCTGTCTCCAGAGGTCCCTTCCAACCCCATGGGATTCCGTGATTCTGTCTAACACTGCACTAAGTCTAGAGCAGTACAGTCTTCGAAGGAGAACACACTGAACTCTCAAACTCCCAGCCAAATGCCTGGAGAAAACCACCTTGTAAAGTCCATGCAGGATTTGACTGACAGAAAACACAACTATTGAGACACGATTTATGCATATCACAGAAAAGAATCCAAATACATACAGAAAAACTGGTAGCAGTCACATGGAATTTATGGTAGTCTGTGCTTTCTATTTGTAGTTTTACTGCATTCATACAATATAGAAACATAACCAGCTAGCTTAGGTATGGCTGCCTTCCCCCCCCGCCTCCACTTTTTCTGAGATTGGATAAAAGGAAGCTTTAATGAAAACATTATGACTGCAAAAATAGTCTTGCGAATTACATTTTGATGCTGGGGTACTTCAAGCTTAATTAGGAAGAGATTACCTTAATGGCTTGCCTTTCAGTTTAGAACAAGCAAGATGAGGAACTAAAAGATGAACCAAGAATGAAGAAAACAAGAGTTCCAGCGTGTGCTACGGCCCTGAAATACCTCAAATCCCAAGGCGTGGATTATTATGGATACATGGAGTATCACCTATTTCAAGCAGCCCTTCTTCTCCTAGGCAAGCAGGGAGCACTAGCGTTTGACCTTAGCACGGCCACCTTTGGGAAGCTCAGAGAAAGAGAGAGTGAATTTAATAACCTGAGCTCATCTCAGCCTTTTGTAAGGCAATTCTTTGTTTTCAAGGCAATTAAGAAAAGCTTAAGGAAATACCTAATCGCAGTACACACAAATAGGAAATTCAACGTTGCTGTTCACTAGCAAACTAAATAAAAGAGGAAAATTAATTAATTTGAGCCACAAATAAGATAACTTTAAATCAGGGTGATTTAACTCTTACAGCCAATCTAGAGTCCAGCCTGTAGCTCTTTGCAAATTGTAATGACAGCTTCAGGATTGGCTCTTTCCCCTTCAGAAAGGTGTTGCCTTGTTTTCAGTAACCAGGGACTACAACCCAGAATGGGCCATGAAATTGATTTCACATACCATCGTACTCTGCTCATGTCAGGACCGGATCTGGGTCAGGTCTGCAACTTCCAACGACGGCAGCTTCTCGAGAAAACTCGTTCTGTAGTGATTTTGGACATGGCTGCAGGTTATTTCCCTCATACAACACCTGCCCGTGGTAGGGGGGTGAAAATGCAAGATGCTACCCATCTTTCATAATGTCTCTGGGGATCTCCGAGAGCAGCAGCAGAGCTTGTACATCGCGGATATAAACTCAGCCCCTCAACAGCAGAGCTGATACAGCTCCTGTTCTTTTAGCAGCTGGCGAAGGCTCAGAATGATGCTGATCTTCAGTCCAGCGTGCTCTTGCCTCTTCATACGACACGTTAAAGTCTGCCTGTCCACGAGCGACTGAGCCCAAGTCACAGCATCACATCAGGGAGGAGCTCGTCTCCCATCCAGAGCTTCACCTGCAGATGCAGCTCAAGGCACAGCTTTCCCTCGTTAGCTACATGGATAGGGACGGTTCAGGCATTAGTAGAGTCATGAAAAACAAGCTGTGGGCGGCCTCAGTCAGAACGGCCTCTGGAAACAAAGCTCACAGGAAGAAAAATATTTGGTTTATACTTCATCAGATAGTTGCAATAAGGAATCACTTAACTCTAAGTCAAGAGCCTGTTGAACAGCCAAATGGGAACACTCTGTGTGTGAAAGACTTGCAGCCCCTGAGAAAAGGGGGAACCGTCTTCAACCAGTCAGTTTTACGAGTTCATTGTGGTGATCCGGTTCCGAGTGGTCCACGGCTCACCCTCTGCCATGGGCTGAATTAGAAATACTGAGCCAAGTTAAGAGGCCGCTTGATGCTACAATTAGCACAGAAAATGTACTTCCTTTGAGCTGCAGATGTTCCCAAGCGTTGTTTTATTAAGAGCATTGTGTGAAACCCTGAAACCAGGAGTTTCACGAGAAGAATTTTAAATGCATTTTTCTTTTCTAGAACACACCAAAATTAAAGACATTATAGTTTCAGTAAAGAACCTGATTTTCAGTGAAGCAGAACCTTCAGATGTTCAATAGTTTCATAAACTGAAAGGACCCGATATGGAGACTAGACAATTCTAACAATTCCACCAAGTTTCAACAGGAACGGTCTGTGAACCATTAACAGCAACGTGCTATTGAGTACAGGGAACAATTCCCTCCTCCCTCTCCCCCCCAAAATCGGAGCTACCCCACTTCATTCCGTTCCAGCCAACGGCAGCCCTGTGAGTCCTGCAGGGGGTAAAACTACTACTTTCAGGTTAAGAAATATTGGCCACAAAGCCCTTCTTGGTCCTCCCCCCGCCTCCCAAACTGACTCAACTGATGCTCTTAGTTTTTAAACAAAGCAATTGTAACAGTAAAATAATTTTAGCAGGATCTTTTAAGAAGCAATTACGTTTTTTAGGGTTTCTCCCCCCGCCTCGCCCCTTCCATTTACAGCAGAACAATGAAGAAATCTTTCAGTACTGGCCTGGAGAACTGAAACTGTCCTTCCCCGGAGCTCAGCGGGCACTAGAATGAGGTGCACAGGTACGAGTGGCTGCAAGAGACTTGCTTTTTTTTTTAAAA
>VXAK01011590.1:3230-33334 GCA_013399435.1 Arenaria interpres | reverse complement strand
GGATGATGGCTGAAATACAAGTATGGGGGGGGTCCAGCAAATTTACCATCTCACACTCCCTCAAACCCAGCAGGGTAAGTACTGAGTACTTACAATGGGTGGAAGCAAGCACTGGATGGTTGGAAACCTATGCTGTGCCCCCTGACACCACCCAGAATACTATCCTGGGCCTTGAAAAGGAAGTCTTGTGGCAACATGGCACTCCAGAAAGAATTGAGTTGGACAACGGGACTCATTTTAAAAACTTGTAACTATTTGTGCCAAAGAACATGGCATTGAGTGGGTATATCATATTCCCTATCATGCATCAGCTTCTGGGAAAATTGAACAATAAAATGGACTGTTAATATCTACCCTGAAAACAACAGGCGGTGGAACTTTTAAATACTGGAAGAGGCATTTAGTGCAAGCTACCTGGTTAGATAACACCAGAGGATCCATCAATCAAGCTGGTCCTCTTCAATCAGACTTTTTACATGCTGTAGAAGGGGATAAAGTCCCTGTGGTGCATGAAAGGAATGCTGTTTGGGTAATATTGAGGAATCCTGAAGGGAAAACTGGGTTTTTTCTACTTTGGACAAAGGGAAACCCATTCATGTGATTGGTTTCACTCAAGGACCTGGATGTACTTGGTAGGTGATGCTGAAGAATGGAGACGTTCAGTGTGTACCTCAAGGAAATTTAACCCTGGGTGAGAATACTGAATTTTGAGCTTTATGGTGTCAAGCACTGCATAGTACTAACAGCATTCAGTATGTGTTTTACAGGATAACACAGCCATGATGAAACCTGAGCTAACTTCATCAAGTGGCATCCAGCAAACTCTTCAAGGTGGACATGCTACCTGTTGGCACAAAGCACTACGAATTTCATATCATCTTTCCTGCCCTGAAAGACTGCTATGATAGATGGAATCCTAAAATTCTGAACTACATGAATTTTACAAACTTTTCCATATATAGATAAACCGTAAATTAGTGATCTGTATATATGTTCGAAGATTAAAAACGAAGCAATCATGGTCTGAGCATGATGCAAATGTGCGGCAACAAAGGCACGGACTCCGCCAGGTGGTGAAGCGAAGACGTTTAATGTTTTATTTTTACAACATATATAGTTTCTCTCTTTTGATCATGCACTGAGCTCTCTACACGGAGAGGTTGTGGGGCCTGTCCACACGTCATTGTGAGCAATACAATTGGCTACATAGAAGTGTTCATATGCCCAGGCCAATTAGTCACTATTATTTGTTTTGGTATTGTTATCTATTTTGCTAGCTTGCTATCTATATTGTTGTCTTCACGTTACCATACAAGGACATTGTTTACTGTTCTCAAGGCTTCCTTCCCATCACTGCAAGAACACCTGCCGAGCTCTCGCTCAGCAGCGCATCTCCACAATTCCTCACTCCCCACACAAATGGTATGGAATAAGGGGTGGAAAGTCCTGGTTTGAGGTAAAATCGAACCAATTTCCTTTTCAGTCATTTTATTTTTCAGTGAAGTCTCTTCTAACTAACTGCACCTTCTGAAATTAACAGCATATTTTTCAGACAGTGTCCACTTCTAGACATAACATCTGATGTGTATAGTTACTACCAAGGGGTGGTATGCAGAGAGGCTCTTGCTTATATTTACTCCTATAAGAACCAAGGTCAGCTAACTTTGTTTTGTACCAAGTTGGAGGGTCGGAAGCAGAAAAGTGTAGAGGGTCCACACCTGTGGGGAGGAGGGGACAGGAGAGGTGACCCAAACCTGACCAACAGGGTATTCCATCCCATCTGCATCATGCTCGGTATAAAAGCTGAGGGGTCTGCCTCTTTTTTCAATGGCCAACATCCAAGGAGGACTCTGCTTGTCTGCCTTTGATCACAATCCATGCATTCTTGAATCCAGATCTGGAATCCAGTTCCCATCTGTCGCTGAGTCCAGCCTGGGGCTTTTCCAGTGCCTGCCAGTAGTGTGATCATCATCCTGGGAGCTAGATACTGGTTTTGTATATATTTCATTATTTCCTTATTAATATTATTATCTTTTCTTTTTATTATTATTATTTCATTAAGGTAATTTAGTTTCTCTTCAGCCCATATGTCTTATTCTCTCTCCCTTCTCTTCTGGGAAGGGAAAGAGAGATTAAAGAGACTGTCTGTCATTTGTTTAGTGGCCAGCCCAGCCTATACCACGACACTCGGAGAAGAGAGAAGCAGAGAGGCAGTTCTGCTGCAGCTTTCCTGCCCTTCACTCCTCTCAGAAGAGGAGGAAATCTTCCGTGCCTGTTAGAAATCTTCCGTGCTTCCGTGCTTCCTTACCTGTTAGAAATACACTAATTGCCACATACATCAAAAGACCTCTGACCTACTCCTCTAGCAACTGAGTTCAAGTTCAGACAGAAGCAATACACTAAGCCCTCACTATTTCCTTTCCATTACGACAGTATTCTGGATGTCTAGCCCAAAATGTAGTTTTATTAGGAATGAAAGAAATATATGGGAATGATAAAAATTGGAAGTTTTATCCATTAAAAAAAAAAAATATGCATCTTCTTGGAGAAAGATCAAAATTATCTTTGCTGTGAGACTTTTACCTTGACAAGTTGATATCTCTGGTTGAATCAATACTGCGGGTGTAGGCAGAAGCGGGAGAACTGCAAGTCAGGATTCAACTGTTCCCTTGTGCCCAGATTTTCTTTCACGACACCTAGACAGACAGGCAGACAGTCTGTGCTGAACTCTCATGCTCTCCGAGTTAGGGGCAATGAGAAGGCATCAAGTCCTGCAGCACCGGCCGTGGAAAGCCTCTGCCCTATAGTAAAACCTCAGCCTATGCAGTTTAATGTTGATGTGAAAGCTTGTCAGGCTTGAAAATCACGCAGTCATAGGTTGCAATGTCTAAAACTGTTGCATTCAACCCGCTGTGTTCTGTGAGTCTTTAAATGTGGGCATGAAGAAAAATTTACAAATTAAAAAAATTCTGCTATGACTTGGGAAAAGCATTACTCTAAGCTCCGCAGACTGTGCTGTAAACCAGCATGTAAAACCTAAAGATGCCTGTCATGTGATTTCATGTTAGAGGTTATCAGTCACCACATCTCACATTTAACCTTCTCCAAGACAGAAGTATGACTTGCCTCCATTCCTGCAGATAATTCTCAGCAAAGACAGCAGACCACAGTGACGGAGTACACTTTCAAGGTAGTAACTGTGATACTACCCTCTTTGCAGCTCTAAACAGAAAGGGTCTATCTAGGGAATAGGAGACACGGTCAGAGAATTGTTGCATTTTGTTCATCTGCAGCTGCTGAAATGTTTATAAAAGCACAATTAACCAGGTACAAATCAGAGAAACTCCAAAACCTCTAAATCTCTGCAAGGGATCAGACCGTTCCTTCCATCCAGGGACTAGCAGAATAATACATTTTTCAGTGACCTTCTCTCTCTGAGGTCGGTAGTCCATGCAGCACTGTCCCCCTCACCTCATTGGCAGGGGACTTAGCCTTCCCAGCCATCACAGCTGGACTTTCTCCCATCCTCCCTCAAAGGATCAGATTCTCAGTGGAGTAAATCAATGTCACCCTACTAATGTCTGAGGGACTGTGCCACCGTGCAACAGCTGAATGTCCAACCCATCTTGCTTTCTGAAAATAAGCTGCTTCTGCAATACAATTTCGAATTTTGGTATGATTACACTTTCAACAACTGTGTTAATTCTTATTAACAGCATAAGCACATTCACGTGGCAGCCAGACCATGAAGGCTAGGGGCTTCTTGATGCAGAGTACATTCCTTGAGAACAATTCACCAGTATGTAAATAGCTAATTTCAGTCTGTTCAACAGAGCTGTCCAAAATTAGACGTCTTTGGCCAATCTTAGCTACTGATATATAGGGCAAATCAAGAGGGATGTTCAAAGACCTTCTTCCTCATTTTCCTTCCACACATGGCAGTGTGAAGAGGTGCAGAAAGGGAAGAAGATAGCTAGCTACAGCTCATTATTTCAGATTAGCAGCCAATCTACCAGATTTTCAGATAGGAAATGTGCAGGAAAATAATAAAATTAAATTATTTACTTTATGAATGACACCCATACTTAGGAGCCTGTGGTGAAAATGGTAGCCAAGAACGTTAATTATCTCAGTGTCATTTCCACATTTTCTACTGCACTTTTTTTACTGTGGCATGAGTAAAAAAGGTGAAACATAATCACGGTGTTTTTCCTAATAGGTCCAGAATGATCCCAATACCCTGAACCCTGAATTTCTTCACTTCTATGATGCCCGTAAGAGGACATTCCTACCTGAAATGCCACTTGCTTTACAGATGCATAACTTCAAGAGAAAGAAGAATGGGTAAGTAGGAATATTTTAGATACTAAGGAATAAGTGGTTTAAGAGAGCCTCTCTGCTGTCCTTTATGCTTAGCAGGTAATTTGGCTTCTTTTACTAATAACACTTTTGGAATGAAGAATTTCTGCCATCAACAATTATTTATACAAATAAACACTGATTCTCTATCAGTTGACTTTTTCCTCATAATTAATGAAAAACATCTTAAACCAAGTACAGATCCTGTCTTCCCTTATTATTGCAAACATTCCGGGTGATACATTTAAGTACTTAACAGAGACATTTAAGTTAAGGGTGTGGTTGCCCTTGGCTTTCACTTTGGTAGTCAACAAGCAATGAATAAAAACTCTCAATTCCAGCTCTTAGCAGACTTGCAGTTTCAAATTCCACCTATAACAAGTGGGGGGGGGGGTTAAAAATAATGGTTGAGCCTAACTGTAAATAATTACATATACAACAAGTAAAACCAGACTGAACATCAGGGAAAGACTTAAGTATAAGAAAAATACCTAGTAGTTTTCACAAAAATTAGCTTTAGAATGCTACAGAACTTTCCACACCAAAACCGGTTACACACTAACAAACTGCAAAGAGGTCTGTTGGAAGGACACATTACTATCTGGGAAAAAACAGCGATGTCTGAAGGCACTGTGCTACAGAGTCACAAAACTGCATGGGACTGGCAACCTTCAAATAAACAAGCAAAGGCCCCAGTAAACAGAGAGAAGAAATTCTCATCAACAAAAGCCACATGGACTGAATGCTATTTTTCAGAATAAAAATTAAAGACAGATGTGAAGTGCCAGTGAGAAGGTCTGAAAATCATCTCTTTGCTTGTCCTGTCCCCTTCCCAATCACTTTAGGCTCATTGATTAATTAAAACTTCCATGATATAGATATACACACGTATATGTTGTAGCTTTCCTTTCTGGTAAGAAGAAGTTTTGCACTGGGAAACAAAGTCTGCAGAAGGAACCTGACTCATAAGTGAGAAAAAAATCAAAGGCAGCAAAAGTACACATATTTCACAATTTTCACAAACAGAATATCTGATATTTCAGATATTAATATTTACAATTTTAAAAATCATAACTGAAAATATAATTTTTTGATCCAAAAGTATTTTTTAGGAAAAAAATTTTAAGTCTATTTTTAACTGCTAAGCATTATTTTAGATAGTTAAATATTTGGGTTTCTATACTTCTGGAATACATCCCCCAGTTAGTACCATATGTACTACTGACAGAGAAAAATAGGAAAGGTTTCGCTTCCTATAAGAAATTGCAACCCAGTCTGCACCTCCTCCACTCTCCTTTTTTCTCCATATTTTTAAAAGAAAGATCTTCAAGGTAAAAATAAAATTAGGGCTTTTCTTATGATTAAAAGATGAGTTCGCATAGCTTTTAATTTTGGGTTCTCCAGCAATTATCACTTAGAGGCTTAGTTTAGAGGCTTTTTTCTCCAGTACACTCAGGGCAAACAGAGATCTATCACAAAACCACAGACACAGGTATTACTTGAGTATTTTTCTAAACACACACATCAAGAACAATCTGATTAATTACAAGCTTAAGTTAATCAGAAGAAATAAGTCAGGGATAAGAAAAGTATGGTGGGATAAGCTACATTATTACTAACGTATTAATCACCATGTGTTTTACCTGCTGCATGTTTTTTACCTTGACAAAATAGGCATTGACAATATGCCAATTAATACTTAGAGCGTATCAACATTATAAATGTGAAATACACAACAGGAAAAAGTAGGTCACATTTGTGAAAACTGTAAAAAAAAAATACCACCCAACCTGAAGTCAGAATTTAACTTGTTACAAGCAACATATTTCAAGACTAAACAAAACCCAGTGTCTATTATTAGGTTCTTGGTTCTGTGAATTGCCAGTTGCTTCCTGGGAGATGTTAAATACCAGAAGAATCCATAAACTGCAAAATCCAAGTATAAACTGAATTTTAAGGAATTTGAGATAGGAACAATGAAATTCCTCAGGATTTGCCCAGTCTAGTTAAGATATCCCATTTCTTAACCACTGTTTAGTGTCAGAGCATACTGTAAGTGCACTGTACAAACAACCCTTGCAGATATTTCAGTGTTTAGTACACAGGGCACTTTGCCAAGCTGGTGGGCTTAGGGAAGCCTCCCCCTGGCCCAACACCAAGGCAACTGAAGATTTACTTGCTATATGAAGGGGACCAATTGGATCCAATTAAGACATCAGAAACAGATTATCCTATATAAACGAAAAGACAATAAACAAAATCTGTTCTTAGTGTTGTTATAACTTTAAAGAGTATAAAGATGTCAGAGACATCTACTCAAGACCACAAGTAGAAACAAATCTTGTCTCTGAAACCATGACAATTAACTGTGGAAAGAATTGTTATAGTAAATACTGACATTATAAATTATGGCAGAGCACATCCTCTAACAGACACTTTACCTTTCTCAAATCAGATAGAAGTAGGGGAGGTGAGGTGCTGAAGAAAAGCAGATATCAGAATGTAAAACTGAGGGAAATCTGTTATTTTTTCACAAATAACTTTTTTTCTTCCTATTAGCTATGCTGCTACTGCCTACAGTGAAGGAAAAAAAAAAAAAAGAAAGAAATCTGATAAAGAAATTCTCAGGGTAAGGACAGTTCATTGGAAATCAAACCTGGTCCGTGTGTCCAACTCAACTGAACTGCAATGAATTCAATAGAACAGCACCAAATTACAACACCAGAGCATATCTCCTGTTTTTTATAACTTAGATGGTATAAATTGTTAGGTTTTAAACGATTCCTCTGCTGGCTTGGTCTTACTAGCATAAACCAGTTATTGCATAAAAAAATTAATTTTCTCACAGGTTCTGACAGCTTCTTCCTTCCGTCGTCTAAGAGAAGACTTACTAACTCAGCATCACTGTCAAAGTCCAGTCCCTACAAACCTTCCATGAATAGATTCTGGTCATTTTTGTATAATATACGTACCAACTACCAGCAATAGGAAGATGAAATTCACTCATTCTAACTCACTGTGTGACAGAGTTCTCTGATGTAATTTAACAATGAGAAAATTGTGAATAGCTCATTGACAGGACTGCTGTAGTACAGCACAAACCAAGTACCTGAAACTTTCCAGAAGTATAGAAGCTGCAGGTTTATTTGGCAGGGAAACGGTTGCGGTGTATCTCAAAGTATGTGCATCCACATCCATGAGATTTTCTCCTTTGGCATTATAGCAACAACCCTCGTACGTCTTAGTAAATGAAATAAAACTGTTTCCACTATTTTCTTATTCTTGTGAAAGCTCTTTACAAAAGTGACATCACCATCTGATAATATTCCTTCAGTCTGAGTGTGTGGTTTACACATAAAAAACAAGTTGATTAAAGTTGTTGAACTTCCATGCTGAAGTATTTTAGGACCTTATTTGGCAAAACATTCAGCCTGGCAATAAATTCATCCTCAACTTGAAGTGTTCCTTAACTCTCATTAAAATCAGTGGACTCCCAAAACGTATGCTTGAACTGGGCTAGAAAAGTTGAAACTGTTGTAGCCCTTTGAAAAAGCAACACCCTACAGATCTAAATCACAACATGAAGTAAGCTTTTGTGGTCATCTCTTATTAAAATACTATACTCGAGGGAGATAATCACCCATTCACCCCCAAAAGGGCCTATTTTCTGTCTGCCCTTACTATCTTCTGTGCTGTTGTAGTATTTAAGGGCCCATCTGATGCCAACAGTAATTTCTCTCATGGAAACTTCAGAGGTTTTCACCCATTAAGGCCTTAACCTAAAGAGTCAGATCATGAACTTGCAAATGAGGGGAAACGTTCAAAGACTTGGAAAGGAAGCTCAGTCACAGAAACTCTCCTGAAGGCACTCTGGTATGATAGAGTAAGTTCAAAACCCCTCCTAGAGACAGAGAGACTGTAAGGCAGACAGGAAAGGGTCACTGTAATGACTCTTGTTCTCTAAGAATCCAAAACCAATACAGAAATTGCCTTTAACAGCATCAGTTACAGATGCAGGACACTTTGCATTCCTATCCTCTGGCTGATTTAAGCACTGAAGCTAAATTTTTGAACAATGCTACCACCTCTGCCTGGAGGGCTGGATCTCAGATGCCTACATTACACGAAGAAAGCCAAAAAAATAGAATTCTTAGAATTATTTCTGGAAAGACTTGGAGGCAGCATGGCTCCGTGGTATAGATGTAGTGAACCATAGAGCTCTTTCTTATCTCTACTTCTTTAAAGGTAAACATTTGAACTTCCTGAATATGGGTCGCTTCCCAACAAAGAAGCATCTCCAGACTAGAATGAGGCAAAGAATGTGTTTCATGTCCCATATCTCTTAATCCGACATTACTGAACACATCCCTCTTGTTCAAAATGCCATCTTGAGTCTCTGACTCTGTCAATGGAAATGACAAGCTTTGCAGGGGTCAGTACCACCTCTTGAAAAACGAGCATTTCACAACGTCCCAGCCCCTGAGAGGAAGCTCTACCTCAGAGCAGTGGAAAAACCTTTGGTAACTAGCAAGGTTCAGCACACTAGCCTGGGCCCAAGGCAGGTGCTCTGTGACTTTTTTTGTCTGCAAAAAACACCCTGAGGATTAATTTTGTCCTAGAAGAACTAAGTGCCTCCATTCTGTTAATATTCAGTCTCGTGCTGAAGCCACACAGGCTCACAGACACCTCAGATCCAACAGCTATCATTGCAGGGTCAGAAGCCAAGCCAAATCAAAACAAAACCCCACGCCAATGGCACATCGATGTTTGCGTCTTCATAAGAAACGCCAGCACCTTCTGGAAGTTCGAATGTCGTGAATGGAATGTGGGATTTATTTTCAGCTTCCAAAACAAGTGTCACAAAATGGGATCTACGAAGGCGGCTCCCATGCCACCAGTTAGACCACCTGCCCGATCCGAGTTACTGAAAGCTTCATGGAGCCAAACCGTTCAGCTGGCATAAACTGGCATAGCTACCGATTTCAAATGAGCTAAGCTAATTTATGCCAGCTGAGAGCTGGCCACTGTAAATGAACAGATATTTCTGAGCTGCTCAGAAGTCTAACACCCATGCTACGTGCTATTCTGTACTATTTCACAAAATTAGAGATAATTTCTTGACTTGCTAGTTTGCTTCTACGTTCTTTGAGCAGTGATAAAGTCACCAAAGTGATAGTGACAAGTAACATTTTTTTAGCAATTACTAACCTTGCCAGTTATTTTGAGTGAAACAGGCTAAAGTTGTTCACAGTTTTTGCTGCAAATTATACAAGTGACAGCACTGGCCTGGACAGGCTTTAAGATCTGAGTGTGATTTAACTTTGGCTTGTATAACATCAGACTTTTTTTTTTTTTTGCCTGTTTTCATTTCTGGAAAAAACTCCTGGAATTTGACTGACCACATCTATTATCCCATAGTATCCCTTGCTCGGAGATTCCAGCTTGGCATCTCCCACAGTGACGTGACATGACAGCAAACCATACAAGTTCATAGAACACACTCTTTAAATCAGTGAAGTATAAGAAATATCTACTCATCAACCAAGCTCATTAACACAGTACAAAAAGTGGGGAAGTCCAACATTCCTTTTGTGAACTACAATAAATTGTGCTTCAGATTGTCATCTGTAATACATCATAAAGTGAGAGACTCATTAATTATTAATTAACTATGAGTTGAACATGTGTCCTCCCACCTGAGGAAAGGAGAGCCAAACATTTACGGCACCAGCTCCCATTCACACAGTGTGTTTCCTCGACTATTCACTGAGACACGCACATGAGTAAAGATGTCCCTGAGTAAATATGTACAAATAGAAGGCTAGAATTTAGATTTAGGCCTCTATCAGAGAAGGCAAATGCACAAGAAATCCTTCACACGTTTAATTACCACATATGGCTCCCAGCTGTACAGTACAAAGATTCCTGTTTCACAGCTGAAGCACAGATGTACCTGCCCATGGTCTCCCACATCCCATGTCACCCACGGCTCTCCAGCTTCGGGACAGATCTCTGGGTGGCAGTCCTAAATAGTTGCTTAACCCTAAGCAAGAACTGAAATGAAGACCAAACCATTTGGAGTTCACCAGGGGCATGCAATTATATTCGCCTTCTCCCCAGTCATCTGAGAATGCCTTTTCATGCACTTCTTGATAGGCTGTGCAAATTTAGCACCTTCCGACGTCTTCTGGTCAGTCCACAGAACTTTCACGTGTCTTTCCTTGTACCTAAAGCCTCTAGAGAGCCATCGGTGCACCTCCAGGGTGCCTGAGTGCCTACTTATAAACCTCCTCCAAACTCTACACCCACACCCAGTGCTCCACAGGTACCTCTCAGAGCACACCAGCAGTGTCTGAGAGCCATCTGAAGTTCAGTGGGTCATCTGTTAACCTTTGTGTTCCCTCTGTTGCTGTGCATCAAACTGCAGGGACTGGTAATGGCTACTTTTAGTCTTTGCTGTTTAATTTTCTTTGATTTTACCTGAGAGTGCTACCATACTGCCTTGACTCCATGGTCACTGGCCTTAACCGTATTTGGGCCCCACATCACTGTTGTCCCAGTCTGAGCAACAGAGATGCTGATTGTATTGTAAGAGAATAGTTTATATATGTTCAAATAAAACCATTATTTTTAGAGTAGATCAATCTTCTGATACCCAAAAAACTCTTAAAATTATATTTACAGAACTAAACAGTGTCCGAAAAGGGGCTCAACAATTTCATTAAAAAAACCACTTAAGTAGTCCTACAATTCAGAAAAGCAGATTTTATTTTATACAGCAGCACATACATACAACATTTTCAAAATATACATATTTGAAAACAAAAGACTGCACTTCATTGACCAACTTGCTGTGGTTTATCAATTGTTACAGCTGTATTTGCAACCAGGTGGAGTTACTGCGTCATCGCCTTCCTATGAGTTGGATGCTCTTCGGTTTCACTGGTATAATTGTGCAATGTGCTATAACTGCTAATAGCTCATGAAAAAAATCCACACAACTTGCGAGTTTAATATTACTGTCACCTGGAGGCTTCAGCTACCTGACTAAGCATTTTAAATAGAGAAATGTTGTTTCAAACAAGCGTGGCAAATCATGAACTTCATGGAAACACTTCATGCACATAATCTACAAATTTCTGAATGAGGTTTTCCAAATCAGAACTAATCCCAACAGAAGCAACATAGCAGCATTTTGGTAAGGGAAGAAGCTAACTTTTCCTAAAACCTTTCCCTTTTATTTAGCTGCAGAACGAAGATTAAAATCATCAGAAGTTGTTCATGTTTAAAAATACCGTTGCATTAACATTTCTTTTCTTGTGTTTCACCACAGCTTAACGAGTGTCAGAATGTGCTACACATAAATATCCTAACCCATCCACCATTTCTTAATTCACTACAGAGATACTTTCTACATAAATCTTCTTAAAATATAATTTAAATGTAACTTTGTAATAGAAAAAACAGAACACATCGTGGGAAGATTCAGCTTGCAGGTAGTTTTCAATGCGCTAGATCTCTTAATGAAGCTGCTCAAATCATGGCAAAAATAACTCTGTTTCCTCATTGCGGGGGGTGGGCATGTCAAACAAAATGTGCAAACAGGTTAAGAATAAATGGTGATCACTTCACGTCCACTGCCTCGGACCAGGAGAACTCTATCTAGACCTTCTGTGAGAACTTCCAAAAACTCCATGTCTGAAATATCATTAAGTCAAGGAATTTATTCAGAAAAGAAATAAAAGAGCCATTAATATCTCAAAAAGTCTGATATACAATGCAAAAAAAGCAAGTTCAACAATTTCATCAAGGAGTTTTCTTGCGTCACTCTTTACCATCCCATTATGAAACCCATCTGCTTGCTCAAGGGGAAGAGAGGACTAATTTAGGAGAAATTTCTAGTTCCGCCCTACTCACCTACAGAAAAGCTAAAAATAAAGATGTTAAAAAAAGTTCAAAATTTAAGAACGCTTTACATCAATTCAATAAAAAGCCCACCTCTATCAACATTTCTTAAAACTCTGTGGAATCAAAAGTCGTTTTCTTAAAGGCACACTTACGCTTATCATGGTTACTAATGGTTATCCTAACAAGTAGATGGCACAATCACAAAAATCAAACTCCCCATTTCAAGAAATACGGAAGCAACACAGTAGAGGATACAGTTTTCGTCCCCTTTTCTGTTTTTTGGAGGTCCAGGCATATTCAGGAGAACTAGCTGAGCATGCTGTGATTTATTAAGCACTACTCCGTTGAGCTTCACTGCGGTGTGCATTCTTCTCACGTTTGACTGATTCCTAGCACGCAAGCAAACATTTTTAAGTATTGTCACAATACTTATGTATTTGAATTATATGTACTTCAATTTATAAGTTTAATCTATAGGTAGGTAGAATAAGCTATTTTCATGGACACCGGTATCTATACACATTCAAAATAAGTTTGAGAAAATGCAATACCTAAAGATTTTTTTCCCTTTGCAAAGAACATTAAACTCTGAAATTAAATTAATTCTAAACAGATTGCCAAAATGCACAAGTATTCCAATGGTCAGTTATCTTTCACAAAGATGAAGCAAAAACTTAGTTTCAGTAGAATATAAGTTTAGTCAAAAAGGCTAAGAATCCAGTGCATTGAATTATATAAAAACCTGGTTTTGTATAAGAAATTCCAAAGAAAGGAATTACAGGAATGCAATGGGAAGGTTACAGTACTTATGTTGTACAGTACAAGATTTCCCACATGCTCCTTTAGAAAGATTACTTTATGCCTAGTGAAGAAAATTAGAAAACAGCATAGAACTTATCAAAAAATTATTAGTTTCTGATGTCACGTAAAGCAGTAAGCAATGAACTGAAATTGAGTCTCTCCCCTTACAGTATTAAAATTAACTGCTGCTTTGCTTGTTATGTCCACAAATATAACTGATGTAAATTTGTGCACAAGAGGAAGAAACTGCTAGGACTTCAGAGATTTCCTTATTTCGGGATCTACCTTGGATGATTTAGTTGCTTTTCAGAACAAAACAGAAGAATAGCTTCCTTATAGCTCCTGAGAAACTGTCATCTGTGTAAAACTAGCCAAGACTGGAAACAGGTCATACCCCACATTGTACGACTCTACCTAATTCCATTTATCCAGAAGGTTTGCTGCCCCAGAGTAGATTCTTTGCAAGTGAAGTGAGTCACTTCAAAGGGAATCTTGGAAGTACTGGGTGACAGCACGTCTCAAGAATGGCGATACTGGCATGCTGATGTAAGACACCCGTATCACTCCACCCCGTGCAATGTTCTTAGCGCTACAACTAGGTCTCACAGTAAAAGCACGACTGTGTCCTGCTCAGCTGGGCTCAGGTCCTGTCCTGCGGCAGAGGGAGGACTGGCAGGTTAGTAGCAGCAGGACATGAGACACCTTCTGAAGCGCTTGATCGATCTGGCATCTTTTGATTTTCACTAACAGCAATCAAAATCACAGCACAAACCCCAGCACTGTATCAGCTCAAGTAAACAATAGAAATTAATGAGGTCTCCTTTCCCAAAAGAAAAACATCGAGGAGGCCAAAATCTACCCACAACTTTGTACTACCAGAGCTCATTTCAAGGGGACCACACTGACACACTCCTAGAATCTTCTAGCAAGATGAGGCGACCCTCAGATGACATAAACAAATGTGGAGTTGAGAACAGCAGCCAGACAGAGGTTCATTCAAGCATAGGGGACCAAGAAAGATGGAGAATGGGAGAACACATACTTGTGTTCTACTAAGGTCCCGTTTTTCACTACAAAGGGAAAAACCGTTAACAGGATACTATTACAAGTAGCATGTTTCATGTCGTATTTTCATCCATGGTTTTGCAGGGACAATTAGGGAAAAAAAAAAATAAAGACATTTTGCCTGAAGTTTAGTGGCCAGTGCAGACCAGCCCTAGCAATTCCAACTGATTCTCCTTCCCCCACCCAGGACATTTTCAAGCCTGAGTTTATCAGTCCCTCCTGGAAGATTTTCTGTCACAGCAGCTATCTGTCCTAGAAACCAACTGTAAAAAAAAATAATAATCATATATGGAACAACAGAATACTTGAAGGTCAGTTTTTCAGAAGCAGAACAACAGCTTCAGAAGACCAAAGAGCAACTATGATGAGAGAGGCAACAGTGTATAACTGAAAAAGTGTATAAATATTGAAGTAGAAACATCGTTAAGCTACAGACAAAATGCAAGGGAAGTATGGGGGGTGTATGTTTGTGATGGAGTGGGCAAGAATTCAGCACTGAAATAGAGGTTCGATTTAGCATTCAAGCACCGGTAAACTGAAATCATACATGGCACACAAAGTTTTCTAAGTTTTCATAAGAAGCTCAACTCATTAAACAGACAAAATGAAGACAACAGTGGGCACTGAAAAAAAGCAAAGCAGTCTCAAGTCAGAGATGCAGTGTCCCATTTTTGTATGTTGTCATACTCAATATATACCTGAACTTGCATTATTTCTACACATGCATGGGTTGGTAGAAGGGAGACAAGAACTGGCATTTGATGAAATGTGTGAAAAGTTTTCTTTGTGAACAAATTCATCCTTATTGCTCAATTAGTTATATCACAATGGGGGCTATTTTTCCATAACAAAAAGTATATTTTTTTTTAATGTGGTTAATTAGAAAACTCAATATTACACTGGTGCAGAGGAGTACTGTCATGTTTTACATTCTTATATAAACTAAAATGCATGTTCTGTGACTTACCTTGAATGGAAAGTTGATAATACTTAGAAGAAAACATTAACAAGTCACAATAAAGAATATTTTTCAGTGATAAATGCTAAATCACAGTATATAAACAAGGTACAAAAGAACACATGCACTACAAATCATGATTTAGGAAACACACATACAATGTACAAGACCACGAGAACCAGGGAACACAGCCTATGTTGCTCAAGCAAAATGAAATTGAGACTTACAGATTTCCCCACTCTCTACATGGAAGGGAAGCAAATGCACAGAAAAAAAAAATAAATTATGCCGTCAGGTACATTTTAAATTCAACCATGTTAACATATTCTACAGGCACAATGTTTGAACTGTGATTTCCACCAACCAACTCCATGCAGTAGTTTTAAAATAATAATACCTGAAGGCTGTGTTTGGCACAATTCTAAAGGAGTAATAGGAAATATTTTTAAGATATTAAAAAAAAAACCGAACACACCTCTAAAAATTGGAGTATAATACAGACTGGAACAAAACCAGTGCTTTAGAGCACGAGCAAGACGATGTTTGAAATTTGCAGAAGGCAAACTGTTTCTGAATAGCTCAGAGCAAATCCACAAAACAACCTAGGATTTTAAGGTACCAATTCTAGGTGTACCACCTTCTAACTCTACTGTCTACTAAACTTAACATATGTTCCCTTTAGATATTAAAATGTCCCTTTACATCCACAGTTTTGCTTCGGGCACATGCAGAAGATAGTCTATGCCATGCTTATAATTGCATTCCTCCAGAACTCAGAGGAGACACGTGTGTGCTTGAAGCACAGCATGAGCACACAAACCAGCTGATGCCTTTCTGTCATTGGTTTGTATCTACTACATCAGGCTTGGGACAGGCAGTAGCTCTTACCTATTAAGTGACTTCTATCTGAGAAGAAGACATTAAGGAATATTTCAACGAGAAATACTTAATATAACAAGGCATATGTATAATCACAAATTTTATATTGATTTAATGGTGAGGGACCAATGTTCATTTGGAAAGAAAGAAAAAAAAAAGCCCCAACCAAAACAAACTAAATGTCTTGAAAGAGTCTGTGCGCTTTTGGTACACCTTCTACCCCAACAAAACACAATGACACAGGTAAGTGATAGACAGTAATTTGTTACCCACCAGAAGTGAGAAAACACAGAGGTTATTATTAAGCATTTTAACATACATGCTTCCTGGTACAATCCAGAAGTTTACAGCTAGAAGTCTGTCACATTTAAGCTTCATTCACAACATTCTTGTGAATGACTCTTCACAGTCGTTGCCGTTCCACCCAAGTCCATGCTAGTTTCATAAGGATGGCGTTTAAGTGAAGTGCATGGAAAGATCATGTTTGTGCTCAATTTTAAATGAGCCAGAATCTCTTAAAAACAAAACCCAGACCAGCACCACCACAGCAAACAAAAAACACACGCTAAAAACCACACAAACACAAAGCTCCAAACACCACACGTATACTTACGGCTTCATGTTGAAAATATCTTTAAAGCCAGATATATTTGAATCTTTGTTTTTATGCTTTTCAGCAACCAACTTTTCTTTAGTCCAGGTCATTTGCACTTTTTCTGGCACAGCAGCTTTGACCGCTGGAGCCGAGCGCGAGGCAGTGTTTCTGTCGTGGATCAGCTGAGCCTGGCCACAAAACAACGACCCCAAAATTCAGCAAAAAAGAGCATTTGTAGAGTGCACGTTATTAAAATTTTGAAAAGGAATATCGCAGCAGTGAAACAAAAGAAGACACAGAAAAACACACCTTGCTTCATGAACAAATGCCAAACTGCTTTGACGTCAGCACGAAATGAAACTGCTTGTAAAAACGTAGTCATTTGTTTATATTTCCAGGATTAGAGCTGGGCTGGGATGTTATTTTTGTAATGAACTGAAGTTGAAGGCAGCCCAAGGGTACTTTAACCAGGGCTTTTCGCCAGTGAAAAATTTAAAAGCCAGTGCTCTCATTCTTCATCAGTTACACAGTTATTTTCTCACCTACTGTCACAAGCGCTGCCCATTTCACGTGCCTTTAGCTGATCTACCAGCCTGACTCTCATGATCCCAGTAACACAAAATTGGACCAGTTGAAGGCTAGCTGTGTTCTATTAAGTAATTTATGCATGCAATTGCATATCACATAACAAAAGCCAATCAATCTAACCATGAAGGGGCCTTCTCTTCCCTTGTAACAGCAGAAATCCAAATCACAACTTTAAGAAACCAATATTGTTGTTTTCACATGCGTACTGGGTTTTCCATTTCCCATTCCCCTTGGTCTTCTTGAGGAGAGAAGGAAGAAATATTTAACATGTTATTTACTTACTTTCCCTCTTAAAACTTTGTCTATAGACTTCTGGATTTCCATCAAAAGCAACACAAATACAGTACCAAAGACTCTTAAAATCATAAGTGAATTGGTACTGGGGGGAGGATTGGTTTTGCATTTTGCCATGTTCTGGTTTGGCGGGGGCTGGGTTTTCCTTTTGATATGCATGTGTGTGCAGCTGGTTGCTTTAGGGGTTTGTTGTTTTGATAGGGTTTTTTTAGTTGCTATTTTTTGTTTGCTTGTTAGGTCTTTAGCAGTTATGAAGTCTCTTCAGAGACTTGTTAAATCATGAGTTGAAGCTCCTGTTCCACTTGGGAACCTCAATTATTCCCATGTTAGTGATGGTCATTCCTCTCCATATGTGTGATGATTCAGAAGAATCAGTTTCATCCAGGTCAATCAAAAGCATGCATAAAATCAAAGCAGATGAGAAAACTACTTTCTGTCTCTGAACAGCAATTTCCCTAGTGGTTCACAAACTGTAACTGCAACTTGTTTTACATCCCTAAGAATTTCTGTATTTTTCCTAAATTATTTCCCTAGTCCCTGTCTTTCAGGATTCCCAAATCCTCGAGTTCAGTTCTGGGGTTCACATAAATATCTATTTGTTTGACAGTCTTCATATATTCCCAGAAGATTAAAATCACAAGTCAAGACTACGAATCAGACATTGCTGTGAATACAGTTCTATCATGAGAATGGAAAAAGCTAAACAAATACACGCAGATACTGTAGGTGTCATACAGCAGTATCCAATGAACTAAAATTTCAAACTAACAATTGTAAAGTGAGTTCAGTGCAACTATGCTTCAATGTAAGAAAGTTCACTACTTTTAGAAAGACAGTGAGGCCAAGAGAAAATGTGGACCTATATATAGCACGTTTATAAAAATCCTAAGACACCAAAAGCATATTTTTGTTAGTGCTATTTTGATACCAAAATGGAAAAATCCCACATTCTTCTCATACTTCATCAAGTAAGAGAAACACGGAGTTATACAGCATTTCTACAAACTAGGCTACAAATTTTCACACATCAGCAACACTTCAAGTGCACACTAAAACCATTGATTGCATTAGTTCATTTCCTTTCAAACTCATCATGCAGAAAGCAGGAATGACATTCATGGGTTAATAATGGCTTGTCAATGAGCATAGAAGTCTCCTTAAAAAGCCCTAATATATCTATATGGTCTCTGAGAAGCTTCAGTATAGGAACTATAAAGGAACGCAATGCTTTGTGAAAGCTTGAAATACACTTACTAATGAAACACCCACTATTATGACTTTTTAAGAGATAGAAGGCAGAGAAATATCTTTACAAGTTTTTCTTAAGAGCCAGAAGCATTCTCAGAAACATAGGTGTTTCTTTTATGGAAATTAAGTGTGAGAAATAGGATGTAGTTTATACCACAAAAGTGTCATCTAGAGAAAAAAAAAATACAGGGTAAGAGAATGAATTTAAAAAAATAGCAAAATTAAAATCTATGAAGAACTGTTCCATAACAATGAATGATCGAGTTGTTCATTTGTAGTTCAGTTTGCAATAGCGGCACTTCAAGTGTTGCAATGGGAAAACATGTCTAGCAAGTACTATGTCCAACTACCTCCTCTTCTCGAAAATCATTAGTCAGCAGTGCCTGAGCATCTTGGGCAATGGACTGTGGACTGGAGTAGCTTTTTCTTCTGATTGAGCCTCGAGACTCATCAGTGATGCTCTGAATCTGGGACAAAAAGGTTAGCAATGACAAAAAAAGCCCGCTAGTCTACAGAAAGAAGCAGATGATCATATTATTCAAAACGAAAATTGGCTTCACTTAAATAGATGAGATTTTGTATTGTAGCTTGTTATAAACTTAGTTCGCCAACATGCCATTTGTTTATGTATACACTACGGGACTCTTTTTGAAATGTTTAGCAGTTATGGAGTCTCTTTACAGAGATTTGTGAAAACGAAGTGAATGGAATTCTTCAGTTTATATGGGAACCTCACATATTCACTTGTGTGTGAGGGTAATATCCCTTCATATCTGTGATGATTCAGTTGAATTTGTTTTATTCAGTTACAACTAAAAGTATGAAAAAAAAAAAAATCAAGCAGACAGGAAAGCCGCTTTCCAACTCCAAACCCTGATTTATTTCCCAGTGATTCACCAACTAATTTTGCTCCTTACCTATATGCACCCACAATTTCTGCCATCTCACCTAGCAGCAGCAATCTGTGCATCAGCACTTGCACTTTGCAACCCAACACAAAGCAGTGGTGGGATGGACGACTGCCTTCTTGCAGCTCCAGCAATATCGCTGCCTGGCCCAACAGTCATTAGTCAAGACTAGCCAGAGAAGGATGCCTACAACCACCAAGAAGGGTAGCAAAGAAGCAAACAGGGCTCTACTTTTTCTTTCACCTTTGCAGCACCATTGTCCAAGTCAAATAAATAAATGCTTGACCTAAGTCTGCAGAGCTTACACTTCGCAGGCATGTATGACATTTAAGCTTGAATAGAAGAAAATCAATCAAGTTTCTCAAAAAGGGAAACAAAAATCTGATGAGTCCCCATGCCCCAGTTCCACAAGAAAACCCAAGGGCAAGATCAAGTAAAGTTCCACTTTAAAAAATGGCAGAAGAGGGGAAGGTGAAGGTGGTAACAGCATGCCTACAAAGGAAGCAACAAAAGAACGCTGTACAAAGACAAGCACTCCTCTTTGCAAAGGTTTGAACCTCGTTTGAAGAGGTAAACCACAGAAGTGAGGTTAAAATACTAATCTTGGTGGTAACAGGAAACAAAACTACAAGCACCATTCAAAGCTGGAAAATTAGGGTTATATACTTGAATGTCTGGAGACATAAAAACAAAATCAATGCTAATTTAAACTAGTGATGCTAATGAGAGAAAGGTTTGGAGCTCATCATAAAACCAGAGGGGATGGTTAAGCTCTTTTCAGAAAAGATGTTCAGATTACAAAAGGGCCTGGCACACTGAGCACATATACTCAACATGTAGCTCCAGAGGAAGTGAAGGCATAACTAAACAACATTTTTTGATGAAAACACAAAACAACAATGTACATTAAGATATCCTAATCAGAAACAACACATGGATATGGCTTTTATTCTTGGACAATGCAGGAGGTAAGTACTAGACGCTCTTGGAATTAAAGGATTTTGCTTCCAACCATGAAATAAATTCAATGGTATTTTGAACATCTCAGATTTAACCCTACCTGATATGAAGGAACAAATTGAAGCTCTAACGGTGATGGTTACATTCAGATAAAAGTGAGTAATAAAAAAACCCAAATTACAGGAGGGAGAAGAAAGAAATTAAAAACTTCCCAGCAAACAACACTCTGAAGTAGTGCAGATTCCAGCCAACTAAATGAGCTGAGAAGAAATTATTTGTCTCCCCTACAATTTACATGCTATAGCCTTATGTCCTTGGGCTACTTATAAAGCATTTTTGAGTAAGTTAAATCCTTAAAAGCCTACTGTAGATTGATTCATCGCTCAAACTCCACTGGAAAAATACTAGTGTTCAGTAAAGAAATGAGAAAAAGCTGAAACACTAAGGAGTAGGGGAGAGCTTCTTTTTTACTGAAAAGATGTTAGGCAGACTCAAATCAAAAGAAAACTACCATGACACAGACGAGAAGAGAGAGGATTTTGAGCAGCACATTATTGTTGCAATACAAGGCATCTTTAGGAACCTTAAAAAAACATCCTGAGACATGGAAAAAAGAATAAATAAGGAGAGATTAAAAAAAGAGATTTGTACAATTAACACCAACAAGGCTTAGGCATAAAATGAGTTACAATTATCAGTAGACAAAAAAGTCACAAGAAAAAAAAAGTTTTATGAATGGGAGTAATTAAACACAGTAGAGATCTTGCATTTGGCATGGGAGAGAAATCACTGTGATAGCAGAGCCAAAGCATTTATTTTCTTTTACATCACTAAGAAGTGTTGATAATAATGGGATAGTTAACAGAATAAGCAAGGAGGTAGAAGCCAAAAAAAAAAAAGCAAGCAAAAGATTTAAAAGTTACAAGTATTCATGAAAATACGCATCTCATCACTATCATGCAAAATACCACCAGGGACTAGCAAGGGTAGAGAAGTAGCAAACGTTGCATTCCCATGGATTATAGGTTAGTCAGTTTACTTTTGGCTCCAGCAACAATAATTAGTTGATATATAAAACATTCAAAATAATGCAGAAACTAAAAAATAATCAGTGTGAACTGAACAAGACCAAGTCACAAACAAAGCTAATCACCCCAGTTGAATAATCACAAACCTTAGCTACTGATACATGTCAAGTTTCAAAATACTCTGGATATATTCCACACTGATGCTCAAATGTTCTGCTAGTGAATACTTGCACTAATCTTAACAAGAACAGAAAAACTCTAAACAGCTATTCAAAACAAATTTTTTTCCACATTATTTTAATCTTGCAAGTGAAACCTGCTGTAGAGAAACGAACATAGAATGCAGTTGTAAAAGCTTTTGACTAGTTAGAAACTGATTAGAAGCCCTGGACAAGAAATACTATTTTCAGATTTTTCAGAGCATTTTGTTAAGCCAAAGTTCCTACCTCTCTCTCCCTTTCATTCTTTGATAGCTGCATCTGTTTTAGCATCTGAGACCGCTGTTCCATCATCAGTGTCTTCTCATATGTGAACGCAGAAATATCATTTTCAAACTGCAAGAGATTGGCATTAGAAACATCAGAAGAAAAGTACTACTCAACAAGGTTTACACAGCATGCCACACTCATTCCCGCATTCATTCGGTCCTGGAGGAATTTATGGCATATAATTGATCCATCATTTCTGCCTTCATTCTTAAAACTTCACCTTCAAACCACAATCTTGTACAATGAACTATCCTACTACATCAATATCAATGTGATTTTTATCTGAATTTGAGGTGCTTGGGACAGACTTTCCCTTGTTCTGTTCCAACTAGGCTGCAGAAACAAGAAAGGGCTGAAAGTGCTTATTTAAACTGGGTCTGCATTGCTGCCTCCTGAGCACGTGTCCACTTGTTTCCTTAAAAACCGTTTAGAGCCACAAAATAAGACATTTTCCTTTCACCAGTTCAAAGCATTTATGAAGAAACTCCAGCACATACTCTGACATTAGCTCAAAGCTAAAATACAACATAGAAGTCTACAGCAGCCACCTGCATTGTCACAGATTCATAACGCGCCTCTTATTTTACCCTGAGGATCTTCCAAAAGATATGATCCACAAAAGAAAAGAATAAATTGTGCTGCGTATAGCATTTTCTGCTCAAAATCCAACCAAGGCTGAGCCTTTTTTATGGCACTGTTTGCCTTCTTTCACCTGCACATACCATAGCATTTTGGTCTTTTATATTCAATACACTAAACTAAAAATACATGAATTTATCTTACTTTCTAGTTCAAAATTCTAACCAAACTTTTCATAAGTAATTTAAACTATTCTTAACACTTGCTTTATGGCTGATTAGCACAATAAATCTTTTTGATCTTTTTTTTCATTCGAGAAACTGGTGGTGGTAGAAGTTTTGATCCAGTTGACCTGTCTTCATCTCAGTTCAGGAGTTTAAAAGGTTTTTGGGGTGGTTTTTTTGGGCTTATGTCAGACGTTATGCAAGTCACCTTGAGTGCTGGGAATTAAGTTTTTCTTTAGTTGCCAAAAAAAGCAAGTCTAGACAGACTACAGTTTCAGTCCTTTCTCTTTAGCAGTTTATGACCAGTATACAAAAAGGGAAAAAAATATTAAAAATTCATTTTGTCACTATTTCACTTGTGACTCTGAAGCTGTATTGTCTTGCCGTTCAGTGCCAAAGCGGCTGGCAGTGCCAAAAACAACTGACATACTTTCACAGGGCGTATGGATTCCTTATTCCAGAGAGGTATTCATATAGCAGTTGGAGAGATGGACATCTTCATCCTCTCCCATGTTGGATGTCATGTGCTTATTAAGTTGAGCACATTCAGCCTTCCTTTTTTTTTTTTTTCCTCCTTTCTGAATGAACTATCACTATGGACTAGTCCTCATAAATAAAGTGGGCATTAACACATCAAAATGGCTCAACTCTACTTGACAAAACCATTAAACTCACTACCACATACACCAGTATTTTGATATCGTAAGATAATGCTTCTTTTAAAGAAACTTCTTGTTCTTGGTGGGACTGTGAAGTTTCCATTTTTATATTTGGGCTAACATCTCGAGTTTCAAAAATGTTTAGTCTCAATCACACCAAAAAACCATATGTAATAACATACCATTTCAACAACTTCCACTTCAGCATTCAGTCTAAGATGGTATAAAAACATCTGAAGATCCTTCTTCATTTGAATGCTATTGTCATCCATTTGAGCGACAGTGAAGATACGCATTTTACATTTTCTCCACACCTAACAAAGATACATTATAAGAATCCGTAACACAGTGATTGTTATCACCATGCATAACTATCAATGTGAAATCAAATTTCATTAGAAACTCCTAGAACTATTAATTGCTAAAAAATAAAATCCCAGACATTTTCTGTTGTCCTTGCCTTGTGCTGTCGAAGGAGAAAAGGCAGTAACATCAGCATACCACCATCATGAACAATCCACCACACATCTATGTTTCCTTCAGTAAAACGTTCTTGATTTGTTGGGAATAAGTCAATGTTCTTAGCCACCAACAGTGCTTGCTGAGCTGCTGTTGTTTCTCGCACAGTGTCTGCAAGGGAAAGCAATACTTTTGATCAAAGACTTCTAGTTTTCAATCACAGCTTCTGTTTTTGTTTTAAATTCAAAAGCTTAATCCTCTCAGATTCTGCTGAGGCAAAAGAGGAACATATCCTGGGATTAGTGAAACTGCCTAGGAGAACAAGACAAAGCCATAGTTGAAGAGACTGAGGGTTGAGAAAACACACTCCACATGAAACCAGATGTGGGGAAATATTCAGTTGTCCACTGGATGCTCAGCATCATATTTTCTCCACACAGCAAATATATTAGTTACATAGTTGTATTACAAATGCATAAGTCAATAAACACATACCAACAAAATTTTTCCATGAGAAACGATTTTCTGTCTGCTTCCATGACTGCGGCCATGCCATCAGGACTGTGTTGTGCTTCATCCCTCCCAGACCAGCTGACTGAATCAAACAGGATATTCCATCTCTGAAATTAGGAGACACCACAATCTGGCAAAATCCTTTAGTCTTTTCTACTCCCATTAAGGCCTTAACATTCTGCAAAAGGAAGATTACACATGGGGAAATAGTCACCAACACTGGTAATAAACACCATAAGGAGCACTAAATAAGAGCAAAACATTAGCTACAATGTACAACCAACGTCAAGAAACCACATATTCCCAAACAGTGAACCTGATTCTGTAATAACCAAAACCCAAACCACCCACCCACCTCCCCAAAAGACACCACACACAAGCTTTTCATTACGTTAGTTATTCAGCCATTTATTTCCAAATAAGAATGAACAAGATACAAGCAAAACCACATTGACAAATAAAGTAACAGTGCTTCAGTTGAAGTCAAAACTGCTGACTGACAAAGCACCATATGTTTGGAATGACAAGTCCTTTCTTTTGGAGTTGGAAGGGTTTGAAAAAACATGACAAGGACTTTAGAAGAAGAGGCTGCCAAAGCTCCTCAAACAACTTTGACATTAACAGAGAAATTCTGTTTAGAAAAGAAAAATAAAATCTTCAGAGAATTTGGTAGCAGAGCTAACAAGTCTGTCACTGTACAAACAGTATCTGCAAGGGCACATCAGTTTAAATAGATGCTTTTCCTTTTTAGAAAGACAGGAGAAATCTTTATTTCCTATAAATCTTCTAGAAACATTTTGTAGTTGAATTTTTCGAAAACCAATGAGGCCTTCAGATGCTCAAGCTTTTACAATTCATCTTCATTTCCATTTTAAAAGCAACAGTTTCCCCAATCTTAACACCAGGTCTGACTCTAGTCAGACCTCTTTTCTTTCCCTTAAATTAATTCCTGTTGCATCTCTCAAAAACGTAGTTGACTTCAAGTTAAGCCAACTTTAGGTAACTTTTCAAATCCTCATAGGTAAACAATTTCTGTTTAAAGGTTTTCTTTGCTTTATATCAGAGGCCTGATTGTATTCTTGGTCTTGTTTTCTACTCACACATGTTGATAATAACAGCTTAATAACAATAATTTTCACAATAGATCATTGCTAGACTTTTTCAGCTGTGTTTTCAAGCTAATTGCTCTCTTGGAGACTTTTCATGTGATAACAGCCAGGCCACCTGGCTTCATAGTTTGTTATTTTAAAAACCACTAGGGACAAGTCTGAATACCAAGAGAGAGCAAAAAGAAAGCTGTGAGAAAAAGAGTAGTTAGCTTTAAGTGCATTTCAACATCTCAAATACTGATCTATTTTAAAGATACCACATCTGAATAAATCACAGACATTTTTACACAGTTTTGAAGACAACCTGGATCAAAATGTTAGACATTTCAACTGATATTCTTTTCGACAGCATTGAAGATATTCACCAATTTTGAAAGATATAATGGCAATCAAATCCTACTTACTTAGTCCATAAAGTTAGGAGTAGGAAAGTGTGCATAGATAAGCAAATATTATAAGCAAATTGTCTATACCGAGTTATCCCAATACTGGAATAAGCAAAGAAGTACACAAGTTGCTTAAGAGCAAACAAAAAGGGAAATTTGTTTTGCACTGAAAGCCCAAGCTGTACAAACAATGGATCTTCAGAAGCTCAGTCCATTACCTCCCCTTTTCCTTCAGGGGACAATTCAAAATTAAGTTCAGGTGTTTTCAAGGGCTTCCCACAAAAATGTTGATGTATTTCCAGTCAGGTAGCACAGTCAAATACTGACAAATTGCCAGGAAAACAAAGAAATTATTCCAATTATATTCACTTGTGTTTGTAAGCACAGTTAGATGTCATCTTAAACTACATGACAACTTACTATTTTTTCTACCTTATCCTGCCTTCTCTGAAGATATGGGATAAACAGGAAAGAAAAAAAGAGAAAGAAAGGGATCTCAAAAAGGATGTTGTTCACAGTTAAACAACAGAGTAGGATTCCAGCAAAGACTGCTCCTAATCCTGGCTCTGCTACATATTTCTAGGACGATGCTGAAAATACTGTCTATACATCCAGAGGATGAAATTATGCCAAAAGTATTTGCATTTGTTTGATAAATGTTAAAATTTCTGCTAAATAATTCTGTTGTCTTTGTAATGTAATTTGTTTTTGTTTTTTTTTTTTAAAACAAAAGTTTAACACTTGCCTTTTTTAAGATGTAAATTTGATTGTGAGCCCAGGGCTCTCAATATTAAAAAAAAAAAAGCTAAGAAATACCAGCGCTATCTCATCCTATTGGGAAGTGTTATAAAACATTTTGCTACACACACCAACCTATTCTTTATATATAATCACTGATTGTGCTGATAGTAAAAGCTGATTCAATACTTTACAACAGCCTGTTCCAATTCATGAGTTATCCAGATTCAACATATAAATGCTAAGGGAAATTACAAGTGTTTGTAAGCTTTTACATACCTCTTCAGCTTTCTGAGTTTCTGTACATTTATCCAAGTAGATTCCCTGAAGCACAGAGCCCACAATAGTCAGTCCTTTACCAGCCTTCAACTGAGAGGTGAAAGAAAGCAATCTAGGGTGTTTCACCATCTGCTCACTATCCAGGTTTAACAAGACCAAAAGTTGAGGTCTGCCAATAAAAGAAGAGTTAAATACACACATATACATATAGAAAAGCTAGAAAGAGTTCGAAAATTAAAATTAGCTATTCATAAAACACAGATTAAATGTTTAATTCAATAGAAAACTTGCACTTATCAAGCAAGTCAGTCATAATTTGCAATAGCAGCAAGACTTTGGGTACAGAATTCCTACACGAGCCACCATACCATCTTCAGAAAAGCTACCTCTAAGAACAGTTTTACCAAGAAAATTATTGAATCAAAACTATCACCCTTTCAAGGTCATCTAGTGCAATTTGCTGCTTCAAGTGGGTAAGCACTGAATACACACTAGATTTTTTACAGCTCCATCCAGTTGGATATTGAAGATCTCCAGAGACAGAGGTATTATCACTGTTGGGTAATGGCTTCAATGCTTATTTACCATCATCTCTCCTTCTCAATTTTACCATGTTCTCTCATTCTTCTACCATATACTGCTGTAAGGAGTCTTGACTCCATCTTCTCAGTAATCTTCTTCTAGGTATTGGGTGCTTACAACTTAAAGCTCCCCTTAAGCTGAATCATTGCTCCCTCAGCCTCTCCCCACAGGAGACACACTCCTGTGCCTCAACCATCATCTCAGCAGCCCCCTGCTGAACTCACTCCAGCTTATTGAACTCCTTCCTACGTAAGGGTGCCCAAAGCTGGATGAAATATTCTAGATGTATTCTAATAAGTGGTGAGCAAACAGCAACATTATTTTCCAGTATATTTACTTCTCAGTATACCAGCTATGCTCCTGTTGATACAGTCCAACACGTCACTGCCAAGGAACACTGTAGGCTTACTATCTACTGGGGACCACAGGTCCTCTTCACCAAAGCAGGTTCCCAGCCTTGGGAACTTACCAGCCCAGGTGCTGGACTTGTCCTTCAGGATTATCATGATGTTCTTGTCAAACCATTGCTCTACCTGCATACGTCCTTCCAAAAGGATAATCACACCCTTAGCTATACTGATAGCATGCCAAATTCAGTTTCAACTGCATACTTGATGAGGATGCATTGATTCCTTTAATCAACATCCAACAACCTGATTACTTTTCCCAAACCAACATTTTATAGTTTTCCTGTCATTACTACAAATTCAAAAGAACGACAAAGAGTTGGAGCATACATCCCGCCTCAAAACCAGCACAGTTTAAGACTTAACAAGAAGGCCCAGTTCTAGCAACTACTTGACACAACAGCGGGATAACTTGTCCGGAACTGAAGCGATGTCAAACATTTAACAGGAATTCTCTTAGTCAACGTTACATCACATTGGTGCCTCTGAGACACTGTGTTCGACAGCTGGCAGTGGCTCATGTATTCCAACTAACTGCTTATGTTCATCAGTCCCATGACAAATGGTAAACTAATGCCATGACACGGAAGGGCAACAAAACATTGCATGTGCATGCGCTCAGGGATACTTCAATTATAGTCACTGCTGTATGACAGGATCACATTTAGCAACAATTGCTTTTTGGTGTGTTCCGCTGATTTGCATTACATTCATCAGAAGTGACAGCGTGCAAATGTCCTTTTGTTTTAAATTCTAAGTAATTTTTTGTGTTTGCTTTGAGAAAAATCAATAGTTTAACAAGTAAAAAGAACACATTTCAAAAATAGTGACATCTAACCCCATTGCTTACAAATGGACAGCAAATGCGTGATTTTTGTTTTAATGGTATCTAAGCAATTAGAAAGTGTTATGATTAAATGAAGCTATATTTAAAAAAACGCCAGAAAATGAATTAAAACAAATAATGGATCCTCTGAATATTTATACAATGTATTTCAGGAGGAACATATATAGAAGCACAACCACCCCCCTTAAGGAATTGCAGCATTTCCTCTATAGAGACAGTGGGATTCAATGATAACAGTTCTTTTGAACACAAAAATCTGTAAGCAATCAAATATTAAAATTCTTCTGCACTTTGGAAAACTGTGACAATGCCACATGGATTTAAGTTCAAGTTAGTTTGCCCATATTCCCAGCAAAGTTGGTTACTGGCTAACCATAACTTGCAGTCTATTGCAGTAAAATAACACTATTGCTACAACATCATTGCCATGCCCAAGGTAAAATCTTATTTTCACAGTGAATTTCACTTTGGCCATTAGCCATACCGGCAGTATTTCCAATAGATCTACATATTTCAAGAATTACTTGACCTTGGAAGGCAGAGGGCTTACCTCCAGTTCTTGGTGTGAGGAGGACCATCTTCAACACGAAGCAAAGCATAGCGAGCTGCATTCAGAGACAGTCCTCGGATTCCATCACCCCATTCTTTCTCCGCTCTTCGGGGTGCATAAGAGATTCAATTAACAGGGTCCCATTTAATTATAAAGTACATTTTCTCGTGTGAGGGACAAAGGGCATAAAAAAATTGAACACTTTTTGCATGAATGCATGAAAAAAACTCATCTCACAGATTTAAATCAAGAATGAAGACTAGTCAAGGTGAAGCAGTCTCAAGTCCCTTCAAGAGAACTACTTATTAAGTATTTGAAAGTATTAGTTATGTTTTGTTTTATTCATACTTGAAAAGCTTTTTTTTTTGTAATTGTGAGAGCTACTGAATTTCCTTTTAAGCGCTAAAATGAGTGAGGGCTAGTTAAAAGAAATTGTTTTAAAGCAGCAGAATGAATAAGTGAGACGACTTCATATGAATTAGTGTGTTATAGGTTTTCCCCTAACACCACATTACAGCTTTCTTTGCTTCCTTTCTTTCTCAGCTTCTCTCCCAGATGAGCCTAAAGCTTTATCCACCCTCCCAACCACTTTCAGTCTCCCTAAATTTTCCACTCCTCTTTCTCCCAATACAAAGCTACAGGTGGCCAATCAAGTAAGAAACAACTCTTAGGCTAACATCTTATTTTCCTCTG
>VXAK01011589.1:0-42482 GCA_013399435.1 Arenaria interpres | reverse complement strand
CCCTACACTCCTGTGATACTTATTTCTGAAAAAAACTTGACTGAACCTGGTTAATAATTAATTCCCTTTTCAGCAACATATGGATACAGGCCAGATTAATAATCTAAACGCTCTTATAAATAAATAAATAAATAAAAAATAAACAAAGACAACATATTTCAAAATCTAAGATACTGGATGATGTGTACCAAAAGCCAAGATAATGAATAAGTAATAAGAACAGTATTGCCATTTTTTTTAAAATTATGATAGTTCTTTGAATTTGTGGAAGGAAAGAATACCTTCTTCTGCCCTGTTCTGGAGTGAACAAATACAGCTATTCAGAATGAGTCTTGGATATTACTGAGGCTGTGCCAAACCCAACAACAAAAATCAAGGCTTTGGCTAATGTGAATCTTCTAATTATATTTATCTTTGTCTGCAAGGTTTACAAGCTGTTTATGCAAATGGAATTTGGTTTTGATTGGAAGCAGTACTAGCCTATGCTGCCAATTTTCCTACTATATCTTCCTCCTATTCCTTTATCACACAGGCAGAAAAGTTTCCTAGATTCAGCAGGAGAGACTCCTTTGTACTACAGGAAGTCCATGGTTACTGAATATGCCCAAATCCTATGCACACTAGAAGAAATCAGACAGATTTTTATTCCTTATTCTTCAGGAGCGGAACGTTAACTTGTGCCCTGGAATATCAGTCTGATTAATCAAAAGAGAGTAATCAAGTAACATATGCAGAATATTAAATAAATTTGAAACATGACCATCTCATATGAAATACTAAGTTGCTCTGATGCAGCTGGCAGCCAAAGAATTGGTTTTGTTCTCATAATTTAAGTTATATGTATACTAAAGTCAATTTTGTCCACAAAAGATTCCAGGGACAGCAGTGTTTTCACCACTGTTTTTGTAACGTTATATAGAAATAGATACCTCAGCCGTCAAAAGATTAGTTAAATGTAATGCAGAATTCTCAAGTAAAGGAAGAAAATTAATGAGTTTCTGTAGAATTATGTTATGATGGTATCATTTACCTTACATTTTCTTTGCACTTGCGATATATTCCATGATTAGAAACTGAAGTTTGGGTTTCTTCCTTCTCATGACCTATAGTAGTTCTTCAAACAAAACATGCGTTTACCTAAGGATACATTTGAAGTCAATCTAATGCAACAACACTAATGCAAAGTTTAATCTCAAGAGGAAGAATAAAAATCCCATTTTTATAATGTACTGATTTGTAGCCCATTAACTAGAACAGAAACTTTTCACATGTCCACCCCAAAATCTGTTTTGCCGAGGGAAACAGAAAAAAAATTAATATCAAAGACAAGGATTATTTGAATCTACACATTTGTTATGCTTTTTGCCACCCTCCTTTACTTTGCCAAGTATTTAAATGCACGTCGGAAGACTATTCTAGCTGATTACCATGTCCTGATAACAAAATGTTGAGGATCATTCTGATTATTAATGATAATGAGAAATAAAAAAAATCAGATGAGAATATTCATAAATCCTTTTGAGAGAAGGCCTAGACTAAATGTTGATGTTGCTGTCATGATTATCAGAGTTAACATATCCTCACATTTCTAATATTAACATTAGGCCAAATTCTCACTGGCTATAAATCTTTCTAGTTTTTTTACTATAAAAGGGTTTTCCTTGCTTGCTTGCTTGGTTTTGCTTAATCCTAGTGCTTTTGTTTAAAGAATGTTCTATGAAATATTCTTTCCTCTGACAGTACATTTCCCCCCAACATGACGTTTGACTACTGCATTTGATATTTTGTTCCAAAACCAAATGATTTTGTAATATCATATTTTACAATTATTTTCTAATAATGACTAGTTTTAAAGGCTTTTTTCTATCATATTTTAGTCATCTTTGGCATAGCCAAGTAACAGTGGGAAAAGTCTTATTTTTAAAAAAGCAAACAGAACACAAAACCGACCTGAAAATGTTACCTATTTTACCTGTTGACTTTGTTGCTAAATCAGAGAGTAAATCCCAAGAGTTTAGTATGTGGGAGACACTACTATTTCTTTTCTTAAAACAGCTATTCTATCTATCTTCTTGTGAATAGAGACAAAGGTGTCTTGTAACTTGCCCAGTCAAGCATTGAAGAAAAAAGGACTCAATACATTTTAAAAATCTGTGTGCTTTCTCTCCGATTATTTTTTAATGTGTCTTTTGCCAAATTGTCAAGAAGGAAAGTTGGCAGATTTTGCTTTTGTGGTCAGCTGGGCCAAGCAACAAGAAGTAGATGTCTGAATGGGAGGCGTGCGGTGTGAAAAAGGGAGTTGCTGTGCGGAGTTGGTGCCAGTCTGAACATCAGGGCAGAAAGCAAATGTAGGCAGTGGTGGTAGTCCTGTTCTAGGTGTCTTTCTGGGGTTCAGAGAAATCTTGAATCCTGGTGGGAAACAGCTTCGAACTGACCAGAAGAGCAATTGTTAGTACAGCTTTTATAAAGAAAATATATAATCTCTCCATAGAGAGTTCTTCTAGTTTTACGATGAGAGATTCAGTCCATAACAAGGGCCTGTGCATGCACTCTTTAGTGTATTTGATCATTCCAATAAAAATAATATCTAAACTAAGAGATTATAAAATACATGGAATTTGCACTGATTTAATGTATTAAAGTAAGTTTTGCTTACTTAATATGTTGTGACCTGCATGCTGACTGGAAAATCAGGACAGAAAGAAAAAGCAGAAGAAACATTTGCATCTGATGTAAGCACACCTAGCTTTGTACCTTTCTACATTTATATAACACTTTCAACCCTCTGTAATACCTGAGCTGTCAGAACTTATATATTTGATTACATATTGCAAAATCAAAATTTAGGACATGGACATGAATTTCGGTGATTTCGGAGTTAAGGCAATCACGCCGCTCTGCCGTAACAGCAGACAATACTTCAAAAGAGATTGAAGCTCTGGTTTATGAAATAGATGCAAGAACCCAGTGTAAAACTACCACTAAATCAGTCAGAAATTCCCTGAAAGTATCTACTGAAGAAGAGGCCATACTGGAGGAGAAGGCTAAATGAGTGAAATGGAATGTTGCACTAAAGAAACAAGTATGTGAACCACATATTAAATATTAATATATTAAATATATGAAGAATATTAAAGCAAATTTAACCATATGAATTTTACATAGTGTCCTACATTTTTACTGAATTTTCCCCTTCTTAATAATGGCTGATTTTGGTTTTCCCCTTTCACCACCACTGAGAGCCTGTGCAATAACTCTAGCATGTTAAGAAGCAAGCTGGCCATTTAACCTTGGATGACAGTTCAGTGACAGCTAAAATGCTTTCGTTTAATACCTGTATATCTATTTAGGCTTAAAAAGTGGGTTTAGGCACTTCCAACACTATATAGATGAGATACTTTTAATTTATGAAAAGAAAGGTTTCAAATATAAGGTTAAGAGGTTTTACTTAGAAAAAAAATTGTCAGTATGGCTAGATAGAAAAAAACTGCATGGTTTAATATGCTTTTTATAGAAAGTGACTAACAGGGAGAAATAACACAACAACATTTTGTGCGCGAATGTTGCTAGACATTAAAAAAAACCCAGTTCATCCCATTAGAGATTTTGACTGTTCTTCAAGAATGGAAGACTAATGTAATGTCTATGGCTTCTAGTCAACCATTTACAACATCAGTAGAGCGCAGTTCACTTTGAAGTCAGCTTGATTTCTGTGAAAATGTTAAAATTGTGTCCGTAGTGCCTGGACATGCTTCTCTACCCCACGAGATAAGCGCAGTCAAAAAGAAGCTGTGCACGGAGAAGCCTCAGGGGTTACTCACAAAAGGGCAAAGATATTTATCAAAATTGAGAGAAAGTCCTCTGTAGTTTCAAGAAAAGTGAAATCTTGCATGACAAATTGAGCCTGTTTAGAGCAATTTAATTGAACGGGGCTGCTCAAGTGGAACTAAGCCTGCTCAAAGGGCATATCATACAGTGGGAAAGACTGACCTATGAATATTGTGTTCAAGGTAAACACGCAGGCCTCTTCTTCAGGGCTGAGCGAGACTGCCGTTTCATTGTTTGTCCCGAGTTGAGCGACACAGGACAAAGTTTCCTTCTAATGCTGGGAAAAAACTGCACTTTTAGAAGGCCCTGGTGTCTGAATTCATGAAAATATTTACTTTATAGCCAGCCAGGTTCTGTGGGATTCAAGGTGTTAGTGTTTTCGAGCCTTGCCAGGCGCAGGGACGAGGAGGAGCAAGGCCTGTTGCACCGTTCCATTCAATTCGCTTTTCAAGGTTTTTCTGCCAGAACACCAGCTGACACAATCTGTCATTTCTTTGGATGCCTTTACATAAAGCCTGGCAAATACGAGCAAGATTTTGTTTTCTGTGGGAGCAAAGAAAACACTGGTGAACAGGTTTCTTGGTCAGCTAGGCCTGTTGAACATAGCAGTTTTGAATTCTTACCAAATGGCTGTATTTCGTTTTCCTTCTATTTATTTTGGCATTTCAGATTTCCTCTAGTCAACACCAGGTAGCTTTTTCAGTGGTCTGCTCCATTTTCCCCAGAAAGTAATGACCCCAAATTTGTTCATTTTTCCTCTGCTGTCTACCTCCCTCTTCCCCACTCATTGCAGGTAATTGGTAAATATCAAATATCTGGTGTCTCCACAGTTGAGTGTGTTGACCTTTGATAAAAGCAGCATCAACTCTTGCACCTTTTATAATTTTAATAATCATATTTTCATTCAGGGAAAATCGGGAATGTATACTTTCACCCCACCTCTCTTCTCTCTTTTTTTTTTTTATGAATTGGAAAAAAAAACAGAAATAAGAGGAAATATGTCATAGGGCATATTAGTTTCTCCTTCGTTTACAATAGGTTTGGAAATATTTGAATCCACAGCCCAGAGTCAGGACAGCATAGTGTCTACAGATTTTCATTAGTTTTGTGGGACAATTTGTTGGGCGAGTGGGAGGGATGATTTTCTAAATGTTATGCTATTTGCAGAGTGCAGAAGAATGATGGAAGACAGTGATCACAATTGTATTTACCGAGTATTTAGCTTCAGGAGGAACATTACATAGTGATTTTTTTAAGTCGTGTCTTATCTAGTTTGCAATATATAAATAACATAGACAAATATCAATAATACGCTGTTGCAACGAGCTGTTGCGTGCATTCAGATGTGTTAGGAAGTTTATTCTTTTATATTGTTAACATTCAATGAATACCTAGGCCATCTATTCTCAGTTCAGTATTGAGCTGGGATGAACATATGAAGAACTGAAGGGGTTTTGCTAATTTGAGGAGCATGGATTTACATCTTTCTGTCTCTATTATTCAAATTATAATGAAAAATACAGAGATCAGAAAAGCAGTGCAGAAATTCTGGGGGGTTTTGTGGTATTTTTGGTCAATAGCCACATGATAAAGTTATCTATCTAGGTAAGAAACATTTGATGTGAGTATTTATTGACTTAGAAAAAAAATCAACAGTACAAGGTTGTTAGAGTGAAAAAAAAAAAGATGTTCAAACTGAGACTTGAATTAACAACACTATCCTAAATGAGAATTCATTCACGGAAAAGTATTAGATTGTTGTAACATTTTGCCTTGATAAATTACAATGATAATTTTATAACATAGCACAAAACCAAATTTGCATTTTTGCAAGAGGCTCATAAAGATTTTCAGCATCAAATAAGGGAGCAGAAGGAGGGCCAAAGTACAGAGAAACTGCCTTTCCAGTGTCATGTCTGCTCGTGAGAGGAAAGGGAGCTGAAATATAAGTTGAATTTGCCACAGTAGTGAAATACCAGCTCTGTCATCCCTAAGCAATCTGCTGGCCATAAATATTTTTAGCTGATGAATTGAACTGGTGTGCACTTTGTGTTTAAAAGTTGAAATAGTGGTAAAAAACCTTTGAAAGTCATAATTCTTATTCTGTACACAGAAGTATGCGACAGGCATGAATTTCTTGGAAGGTTCAGTAGGCTGTAAAGCGGACCTCCATTTCCTACCAGCAGCGCTGGCTGGTATTGCGAGCTGGTGGCAAAGCTCTCCTGCATCACTACAGACTTCCCCCAAGCCTTACACAAGCCTTAGCTTAACGAATCTAAAGCTTAAACATGAAGCAGCTGTCTGTGGTTCCCATATAAATTAATGGAAATATGTGCTTGGACATTTAATTCAGCAGGTTCGATTTTGCAAGCCACTCAGTTCTTGTTACCTCTGATCAGAGGCGCAGGAGTGAGGAGTGGAGAGAAATATGTCTCATACTCTTTCTTCCATGAAGAAAGATAAGGTCCTAGGAAAGAGGATGTGTGTGTTATTTATATCCAAAGGAAATTAGGTTTATAAATGTTCTCTCCACCCCCTCCCACTCCTGCCTTCATATATCAGACTAATTTAAACCGGCTTCAGCGGAAAGGGGAAAAAAAAGAAAGCAGAAACATTTGAACAATATCAGGTTCTTACAAGCTAGATGAAAAAAGTGTCTGGGAAGAGCAGAAGCAAGAATTTTAGCAATGCCATGGCTAACTGAAAGGAGGAGCACAGTCCTCATTAGAAACTCATCACAGCTCTTAGAAATTCCCAAATGCCTAAGTAAGAAACATCAGAGTTCCTAGCCAGACATGGGAGTATATTTAGAAACAAACCTGCAGTGGTAGAGATTATACGAATAATACTGCTCACAGAATTTGTATCTTAGCATTTTAGGTCCTGTTTTTGACTCCTGTATTGTCTTCCCTATAATAATAATTTTATTCTCCTACAGACTGTATGCTACTCCCCCATTTCCCTCTTTGTCAAGCCTCAATGTCTTGAGACATTCTAAAGAAATACTGAAAATATTCCCTATTTTCACCGATGCTCTTTAAAATACCTATTCGGATGGTTCATATCCCCTTCTGGTAGAAAGCTTCACTCCAGAACTGTGTTCCAAGACATGTACAGGGAATTTTTAGTGCACTATCCTAGTTTCTCAATAGTTTTTACTTCACAAACATTCATTCTGGAATGGCATTGGAAAAGGTAAGTCAGATATCACCAGTAAAGGGCAGTTTGCCCTTTTAACCCAGTGACTGGGGTGGGAGGGAAGAAAGAAGTTTTTACTTTAGTCAGAAAAGGAATTGCCTTTAATGCAAAAAAATCCCAGAGAGGAAAGTTAATACAGGGTGAAAGAAATTACTGGTTCAGTGGTTGAAGTTAATGGCAGGAAATTTGCCATAGGGTGACCTGTTACTTCTACGAGTGCTATAGATTCCGTGTATTTTCATTGTATTCTGTGTATTAAATATATTCTATGTAATCTGTTCCATATACGGTATCTACTATTCTTAAATCCTTCTCAGAGGCATTGATAAAAGATGAACGAAAAGAGAAATGGCAGCGGGAAGTCAGGATACCTGTGTACTTAAAACAATGTGCTTGGGGGGAAGGAAGGATTGGTAGGGAACAAAGTTTTTTTTGTTTCCTACAGAATAATATATATATATATAGCAACATTCACGGAGCAGAGAAGATGACTTTTTGGATGGTCATTTGGTGGGAGGGTTGCTGGATTCTGTCTTTGATATTCGGCTTCCAATTTCCCTTTACTATAAAGTAAATAATTTGTTTTTTAGAAAGACCTTCTAGCTCTGCATAAATTTATTTGTCCATGGCCATTCAACAATAGCGTATTCTAGAGCAAAAACTCCCTAATATTTTCAAATGTATGTATACCCAGTGCCTAAATTAATTTATTTTTGTTTTTCTCGTACTCTAAATCTGAAGGGTTAGACACTATGCAGATGAATATTCCAATTAAGATACCAAGATGATGTTACAAATTTACTGCAAAGGAAACAATTTTATTCTACTGCAACAGCAGTAGACTTCAGACACCTTTCTTCGAACTGAGAAATATGCCAGAAGCTGGTGGCTGTTTTACAAACACCTTAACGTGCCAGATCTCGATGAACCTTTTTCCAAACAGTTCTCTCTTTTAGCTGAGACTGAAGAAAAAGCTGATTACAGAAAGCGATGAATATTACATTAACAGTAAAAACAAAGAAACAAGCAGCAGCAAACAAACAGTCAAAGCTTAAGGCAATCCATTTGAAATGGTTCAGGGCACTTAATTTTAGTTGCTCAAAGTGAGACACTAAAGGTTTAGCTTTCAAGAAAATCCAGGACTCAACAACAGGCTTCTGTGAAACCGCATTCTGAGCAAACACAAATTAGGTGCCTCAAATAATTGTCTGTTCTGTTTTGTTTATAGAAAAAAGAAAAGTAAGCAGAATTTTCTTAAAGCTGAAGTAAAAAGTAAATAGATTTATGGAGAGGTAAATTGTGCTAAGTGGTTTTTTCACTCCATCTGGTCGGTGCAGCACACCCAATAATACAAATTAAAAAAAAAAGATACTTTTCATGTCCCTATTGGATACCGGTGTTGTTGTTTTTCCTTGCAACATAAGCATCCGGAAACTGTAGACATACATTTTTATAGTTTAATGTAAACCATTTAAAATAGAAATAATATTTCTTTCCACCGTTATTCCAATTTCTATTCCATAACCCAGCATTTTTTATTTGACCTTTTCAAATAAACATCAAATTGTTTTAATAACAAATGGTAATAATCTTTGGCTCATCTACTGGGGAAAAATGTGACAACTTGTGAGACTATCCTTTTTTTTGCATTACTGGTTATTTATTTCTTATGAATTATAAATTAACATTGAGCTTTCCATAAAGAAGTGAAGATACATAAAAGGTAATAATGCAGCACTGCAACACTGCCTGGCTGTAACCATCACTATCATTATGCCTCCGTGTTTAAGTAATGAACACACTTTGTCCTCCGGAGGTGTAAACTAACTGATGTGATAGATTGCCTCAGCTTTGACCCAAAGGATCAGCATCCCTTCAGACTGTTTTATTTAGAAAGGAAACTCTTCTTGTTCATATCATTTCACAAGAAACAATTGTAATCTTTTATTACCTAATAAGTATAATGTGAATTAACTTAACTTTAATTACTTGATGAGTAAAATCCCACAAGGAGTTCTTGAGATTTATGTGTGTATGTTTCTTTCACTACAGACAGCTCATTTGGGTCTTGATTCAGCAAAGCAGTGCAGCTTCTTTTTGTAGCCCTAAGGATATGGTAAAATGAGGCAGACCCTTCATAGAGAAAAGAAAATGATCTGGTTTTTTCTTTTAAACAGTAATTGCTTTTACAAACAAAATCAAGTAATCATAAGCCCAAATTTCTCTGTAAAACACAGGAAAAAAGAAACTTCAGCAATAAGAATAGCAATGGCTAAACGTGTAAGGCACTTTTTAAATCCACGTGTCTCTGACTGAGTTACGTAAGTCATTCTACTAAATCTCGGTCAGAAAAGAAAGTCCAAAAAGCATCTTATTAATCTTTCTGAAGTTAAAAAAACAAATCCAAAATCATTACTCGGAAAAAATGTTTGATCTTTGTATTCATGGCACATATTTGCTCTACAGTCTGAAACAGAGATAGGAAAGCTGGATGTTTAAATGAAAATCCATCAGCTTGACTAAAGTCTGAGTCCATTACTCCTTAGACTAAATCTTTGGATTGTGGAGGCAGCCCAGAACTGAAGGATTTAGAAGCAACATCATACTGCAAACACACAGCTTTTTTTCTTTAGGTACTGATTCAGTGCTACTCAGTCTCAAGGCCTGAAGAAGAAATTTTCTATAATGAGATTCTTTCGTTGTTTTCTCGAGTGAGCTAAAAAGTTCATGAAAAATACAGGGAATATAGTGGTAACTCTGTGATGTCGATATCATCCCACCAAGAACTGCACTGAGCTACATCAACATACAATATACCTTGCTTTGCTCATCCAGTTTTCCTTACTATTGCTTTTTACTTTTCTCCTTCTCTTTTTACTTACACACCTGATTAGTAAGAAAAACGGATTGCCCAGTGAAACGTCTACTCAGTTTCCAGTAACGGGCAAAAAAATACACACCCAGCACTTGGATGAACTGAAACCATAAAACACAGTTGCTTGAATAGTGCATTTAGTTTAGTTACTGAAATTAAAGCAGAATGTAACAGAGAAAGTCCAAAGAGAGAAAATAATTACAGCCTTGGAAAGACACATAAGAGGAACTGAAGATACTCTAGCTGTAATTACTTTCACTCTAACAGGCAATTTAATAAGAGAAATCTCGCTATCATCAATGGACTTCTTCAGAGAAGCAACACACTGCCTTAATGTGGAGAGTTACGGTACTAGGTTTTGTGGATGTATAACCCGAGGAGGAGAAGAAAAAGTAAATTAAAAAAGACTACAGCAGTTCAGTAACAAAAGCATTATAAAGCAATAAATTTCACACAGTTAAAATAAGTTATTTGCAATATATCAGTAACTTCTTTTACTTTGTAAATAAAGAAATACCCTTGAAAAGATACGGCATTTATAACAATTAGAAGAATACAGTTTACAAGCACATCTAGCTTAAAATTTAAGAAATCAAGAATTATATCTCAGAATATAAAAGACACAGTTAACTGTCTCGGAAAAAAAAAATAGTCCTCCACAAAATATTATCACGTTTGGTGTTACTGCAGTTTCCTCCTGAGCTTACTCACTGACAGCTAAGAAAACACTGGGCTAGGCAAACCTTTCCTGTAGCATAATACGGCAATTCCTTTGTTTCTAGGTCAATAAAGGAAAGAATATGATATATTTTGTGCCCTAGCCTGCAGCTAAGATTCCTGGACCTTCACTGGTGTTAGAAAGATCTCACAGAAACACAGAGCTCACAAGGTACCTACTGCAATACTGGCTCACGGACTTAAAAAGAAGCACTGCTTTTTATGCAAGGCAAAAATATGCTTTACAATAAATCATAGTATTTGGCTGATTATTATCCTGCTGCCTAATGTCTACACAACTATTCACTGTCAATGAATTTATTACTCCATAAGGAAAACATCGAATTCAGCCCCACTAATTTTCACATTGAAAATTGACTTGACAGCAGGAATAACTCTTTTGTATTTTATGCATTCTGTTATTTATATGGAATTCTTTCCTTACCTGGAAAAAGGAGATGTGTGCAAAGGTATACATTTGAGAAGGGATTCTGTCCTAGAAATCCCATTAAAAAGACTCTGACACACACTGAGGGACATTATGTACACTATGACAGGTTAAAGACCATAACTGTGAGATCCCTATTAGATACTTTCTTCTTCTGCTTCCTCAGTTGTTCATACATAGATCCTTGAAGTATCTCTTGCATAATACTTTTTTTTGAATACTTGAAATTATACTTATGATTTTTGGCTGCCTTTTAAGAAAACCATTTGTTCGGCCATCTGCTTGGAAGATCCCATGCTAGACTGCAATTGGTAAAGCCAAATCTCAGACTGGAAATGTATTGTTTAATGTCTTTATTAACGGCCAGGACAATGGAATGAAGTGCACCAACTGAGAGCCTGCAGTCACTGAGTGACTGGTAAGCACTGGGGCAGGACTTCTCAACCGGGTACGAGAGACCAGAACAAGATGAATGGGCTGACCACAACCTCACGAGCCTCATCAACAGCAAATGCCATGCAGACCAGGTGCTGAACAGCTGGAAGGCGGGTGTGAGAGGCAGGAACTGGGGGACCTGGTGGAGAGTGTATTGATCCACGTACCAACCATATACCTGGCTGTATTTGAAAGAGTGTAGCCAGCAGATTGAGAGGAGGGATTATCCCCCTCTATTCATCACTTGTGTGACCACATCTGGAGTCCTGTGTCTAGTTTGGGGCTCCCCAGTACAAGAAAACCATGCAATTACTGGAGAGAGCCCAGTGGGGGACCAAGCTGCTCAGGAGGCTGGAGCGCACGAGATAGAAGAAAAGACCAAGAGAACTTGGCTTGTTCAGTCTTAAAAAGAGATTAGCTAAGGGAGATGGGGAGATTATGGCTGTTTTCAGCCATAGGCTTCATAATACAGGTGGCTGATTGTACAGTACCAAAGTGGAGATAAAAATTCCTTCACGATTCACTTAATACTATAAGGCCAATGGTATTAACCACCAAAGTTATGCATCAAATCATAAATTTATCCAGCCATTTTAGACATTCAGCTATGCCATTTGACTCCTTGACCTCCAGCTACAGAGAATTTCACAGATCGACTAAAAGACGTTGGAAGAATTACTTCATTTTAATTATACATTTTCTTCACCATTGGGTTTTTCGATTATAATTCAACAAATGTAACACCTACCATTGTCTCCTTCTTGACGTTAAGTCACACACTTTTTTTCTTCTGCAATGTTTAACCAAGTGAATTTCTGTCATTGAAATCCATAATCAGATGATGGAAGTCACCATGTGAAAAGGTAAAGGGCCAAAACGCAAGCAAATGTAAGCCTTAAGTATTAAATAATATGGACAATCTTTAGATAAGAGGTGAGCCTTAAGAGTATTGATTTGGGTACTAGGGTTATTGCATTTACAGTGCGCTATAAACCTGAATATAGACAATTATGAGCAGCAGAAGATTACCAACAGTTTTTTTACCTTACCTTATCCCGTGTTTCACTGGAGCATATCCTGTGCTGCAGGATAGTCCGTGATTACTAAAAGGAATATTTAAAAATGTTGCAAACGGTATAGTCATTGAAAGTCACGAGAGGAAATCTCTTTAGAATCTGTTTATTGAGATTTATTGACAAAGAGAGGGAAGCTGTGATGCACAATAACCATTTTCTGAAATTCTGAAATTATGGTAAAAAAATTGGAAAGTATGGAAAAAGTTCTGAAATTATGGTAACATTTTGCTATTACTACACTATTTTGCCCAAACAGAATCACAATGTAATTAAAGCATGACTTTCAACCCACTGTTAAGAACATGATGAGAACTCATTCAGGCATCTCAGCAGAGGACACAAACCTCTTGCGGATAAAAGTTATGGACAAGATTGAGGAGGAGGGGCAAAGGAAGAGTTTGGAGGTGGGATGAAGCATAGGGAAGAAGGAGCAGTGCTAGAAGGAACACTGACCGATTTAGCAGAGAAGTTTCTGTCCTTTTTTCTCTGTGTCATCTGTAAATCTTGGCTTACCACTCAACAGTCAAGGCTCAAGCGAAGGCCAAGTAGACAACTGGGCTGTAGCAATTCTGCTTCCTCTGAGAATCTAAATATCTTCAAAATCACTGAAATCAGTAAGTGTTTATTCTTTGTCACCACTTGGCTGTGAGTTGAATTTAAAGCCCTATTAGGAATTTTGTACTTAATATCTAGCATGTTCCCGGGCAGAATAAAGGACTAGCCCTAATATCAGTTTAAAAAAAAAATATCATTATCCCTAGGTGTTGCATGTTTATCCTTTTCCCCTTGTTTTCAAGCTAAATAAATTAATTCGTGAAACAAAATAAAGAACCACAAACACTCTTCTCTCTTGGTATCCTGCAAATATACCCACTTACATGCTGTAATTTTTAGTAGATGACATTTAAAGCGAGGTAATATAGTGGTATACGCTATAGAAGAAGGTTAAGCAGAAATAAACATTAGACCTGGGAAACTTGCTATTAAGAAAAAAGCATAAAATGGACAACTAGGGAAATAATAACATAGCTTGAAGGAAAGATTTTAACTAAATTAAGCCCTTTTGATAATTTATTTGAAATTATTAAAAAAAGATTCAATAACGAACGTTGCTCTTAATGTTGAAATTACTGTTTACATTAGCCAATGTGGTTTTTTCTATAAAATGAAGGGATTTAGTTTACTTAAATATTTATAGAGTGATGAATGCTTTTCTGCATTTCTACTACACTAATTGTGAAGAAAACTGAAATAAGTAATATTTCAGGTTTTTTGAGTGTAAAACAGTAAAGCTAAAATTTACATATTTCTTACTTCTTTGAGCTTATTACTCAGAAAATCATCTGCTGCGTGGCTCTTTTTCTCATTGAAAAAAATCAGAAAGTAAATTCTTTAATAATTGAGAAACAATTTATAATATGAAATTTTATTCCAGTTTACAGAGATAGCTTACAAGAACGACTCAGAGACATCTTCCTAAGAAAGGTGGTGCAACTAAAATTAATGTAAAATGAAACTGAAAACAACAGGTTTATTGGGTTTTTTTATGAAGTGCATATTTAAGCTGTTAAATTAATGGAACTTTTAAATTAATAGAACATTTTGAGTAACAGGAGTTTACATGTTTTCAAAAGCTATCCTGACAAATTCATGTCACAAGTCTATTTAAGACACCCCCTCTGTTAAAACTATGGACTGGTCAAAGACAACCGTGAATATGAGGGAAGTGACTTCTTTGGGGTACTTCTTTGCTATTTTACTCTTCCTTAGAATATGCTACTGACCTTTGTCAGGTCATAGAATGAGCTAAATTACTTATCTAGTACACCTGGTTTATATTGTTATTTCCTAGCAAGTCATTAGGGTGACTTTTGTAGGATGTAGGGAAACCGAAATACAAGTCCATCTTTTCAAGAGAGCTGGAGCAAAAAACCATGCTACAAATTTCTTGTTGAGCATATAATAACACAGCAGAGGTCTTGTTGAGACTATAATAATGTGCTTTCATGAAAAATGTCAGCCTTTGGGGTCGGAGGATGAAAACAAATTCCATGGTACTCAAATTGACTGCTCTCTGGAATTGTCGTTTCTCTAATTAGCTTTGTAAATGAGAAGTGTGATGGATTTTCTGTCACTAACGATCCAGAAGGTTGCACAACCTGTGCAGGCCGAGGAGGGAGTTTTTATGGTTCTTGCAAAATGGAATCTGCTGAAAGTTTATCAATCTGTACATACCAGAACTGAGTCATTTAAACTTTGAAAAACCTGTGGGTTCATTGGAATTTCCCTTCACATTTTTAGCATACACTAGGAATCAAACAAGAGTGTCAGCATCATAAATTTCTCTGACTAATCATTCCATTTGCAGTGGGTATTGATTTTTTACTCTTTACACTTCTAAATTACAAAAGCACTAAGTAGTCTGCTGGGGAATGGAATCACCGTGTAATCGAAGAACAACCCTGCATCTGTCACTGTATCTTTCTTCTATTTTAACAAGGACAGATATAAGATATATACATATAAGATATATATGACTTCAGCAAAGCAGATATAAGGTATACCTGCAAGGAGAGACATGAGAGAGATGATACAAAAGAGAAACGATAGATGAGCTATATATGCAGAGGACAGACAGATAAATCCATAGCTGTGTCAACACACAGCTAGAGATTTTAGGTTGCCTTGGGAACACGAATGTTAAATATGATTTTAGTGTTTCCATTTAAAGCAGTAAAAGTGAATTGTTTTTCTCTTCTAGTTGTGGCTGAGAAATGGTATTATTGCACTGGATTTTTACTTATTTTTATTTTGTTTTTATCAAGCGGTATGAATAACAATATAGCCTTTCAATTTCTTATACACCTCTAGAGAAGTTTATATGTCACTGCTGGTTCATATTGTTCATTTTACTGTAACTGGAAATGAATTAAAGTTTAATCCTTTCTTTTCAATACAGCCAAAACCAGTAGTGGAGTCCTCAGAGGAAAGATCTTTGGAAAACAATTAAACAGAAATGGAAACATGGAAGGTGATTAAAATGAAAAATAACAATAATAAAGTGTAATGACTCTAAAGAGACAAGACTGAAAAACCCCTGTGCAAGAAAAAATACATTGTAATGATGACATCTATTTTTGGGGACTTGGTTTTGCTTATTTATCTATTTCTTTAATGAAAAAAGGACCTGCAGTCACTGTAAAGCTTCCCTGACTTCAATACGAGCTAATATATAATAACTGGTTGTACATAGTAGCTAGTGTTAATACAATCAAGAAACTCCTCAGATAAAGTATATTTTCTGGTGATGTGGGAGGAACATTACAAGAAATTTCATAACTCTAACGCTCAAGTTCATTGACAGGCAGCATTTTTTTTCAGAGCTTGACAAGTTTCCTTCAGAAGGAAACGTTCTCTTACGGTATAAAAGATGTACTTTGAGAACTGGGTGAGTTTCTGGTTTTATTTGCAAGTTTGCCCATATTAGAATACAGCTTGCAAACCCATGTTTCTCTGGAGCTAGATGGAAAGCCAAGAGCTATCTGTCATTTAAGGTTATGGCTGTTCAAGCCTAGTGATGATGAGGAATATTGAAAGGAACCCCAGAAAGCTCTACATATTTCAATACAGGATGCAGAAGTAATAAAGTGGGATTTCTCACTGAGAAGGTGCAGTGAATGCAAAAGAAGTAATTTTTCATGCAGACAGTAGCAAATGCTCATTTCTATCAAGATCTTAGTGGTCCTTATTTGACTTGCTCATATAACAATAACAACAAACATTTGACAAAAACTTTAAATGCTTGGATCTATGAGTTTGATGAGAGAAGTATGCGCTGTGGGTTGAAACATAGCACTGGGATCATTTGGTCAGCTCTTGTTGGTAGTAGAAATCGTAAAAAGCAGAAGCTTACTTAAAAGTAAATTCAGAAAACACAGGGAATGGCTTGGGGAGTAATGTGGTAACATTAGAGTGTCAAACAAAAGTCCTTCTTACACACTTTGGAGCTGTAGCTGAGGGCTCTGCAGAATCATTGGCCCAAGTATACAGGACACAGAAAGAAAAAGAGCAGAGTGGAACAGCGATGCCGTGGTTCTTTCTGCATGTGGTGGTCTCTGAATACTCTTTATCTACAGCAGAAATTCACACTAAGTGACTAGCTTCATAAAGGCATTAATGAGATGTATCTAATCGACAGAACTGATCAGAATATAGTATCAGAAGCTTAGCTTCCTTCTGATTATTATCCAAGCTAAGCCCCTGAACATTTTACCAACATGGTAGAACTACAGAGCTACAGTGTTAGCTAGACTTGGTAAATAATGCATCTGTTAGTTGGGATATTCAATTAATTGAATATCCTAGCCTGTTGGTAAAGGAAAACTAAATAGGAACCTGTGCCTACTAACATGTGTTGTGGTATAGATATGTCATAAATTTGCTATGTAATATTGCATCCTCACAGATAAAATTACAAGGAACACCTTGAAGAGAATAAACCAATACAGCAAATCTAGACATTTCTCTGTAGGAAGTCATATCCCATGAAAATTAGGCAGAATGCATAAAGTGCTTTGAGAATGTAGTCGGTGGAAGAGAGGTTTCTGCAAAGTTGTTTTTCATGAGGTTTTTCCAGGGACTGACAGAATCTTTCATTACCAGAAAGTGAGGTGGAAACAGGCAAAGAAATTTGTCTCAAAGAAAAGGAACGAAAATAGATGAGTACCAGCTACTGGCAGCTTAACTGTGTTAAGACCGTGAGAAACCACCACTTAATTAACACAGCCTAAGGTCTGAATATGAAAATCCCATCTTTAGTCTTTCTGAGGTCCGCTTACTTCACAATGAATATAAGTGGTTGTAAATAACAGCAAAATTTGTCCCAACACAATGATTTAGTAGATATACTGTGATAATCATGCTTTACCTGGAGCTATAGCAGGCATAAATTTGGACAAATGGTTTTGTTCTGGTCAGGAAGTAAAACAACATTTTCACAGTAAAAAAATAATAATTAAATGCTCCTTCGGCATATTTCCAGAGAATGCTGAAGAGGAAAAACATACAGCTGACTTCAGTCAAATTGGGATTCCTAAAACTTCTCATTCAATAACGAAAACTTCTGAAGATGATAACCTTATTAATAATGAGATTAATGTCACATGTAGGCTATTAAAACTTACTCTGACAGATAAAGAAACAAGAAGTACTGACATTTAAATCCTAATTGCTCATGTGTTAGTGCTCGTAAACTGCTTAAATGTAGTTCATGCATACAAATCATAAAGCAACAAAGTATGTGCTTATTTGGAACATTAACATAACTAATTTGCCAAACCTTCAAGTTATAATCAGTATAAGTCTCTGGGAATGTAGATTTGACACTAGAAGTATAACAAAATAGTAAAACAAAATTATAAAAAGACATCTCAATAGATGTCCAAAGGTCAAAGGTTTGAAACCAAAGCTATCACAATCCATAAAAAAGCCGAGTTGTTTGAAAGAAGATGTGGAAGATGCCTAAAATACTTTTCCATGGTCAAAGGGAATGGAAATGAGACAGGGAGGAAATGTCAATAACGGGTTTAGGAGGTAATTGCCTCACTACTTTCATTGTTAAGACTTAAAAACCTTACCTTTATCTTTGTAAGTCTACCATCTCCTATAAAACCTTACATTTTTGTATTAAGTTTCTCTGGCATTGACAAAGAATTTATTTCCTTCAAAGGAAGGGGACCTATTTTGACTATTATAAATTGCATCTCCCCAGAATGGAAAAATTCTCTGTGGAGAAAGCAGTTGACAGCAGGTGTCTCAGATGTAACCTACTGACAGCTGCAGCAAAGCATCCCAGTTTTATTACGTAGAGCAGCACGATTGAGTATGATGTTTCTCTAGTCATCTTTGTTGCCTGACTAAAGGGTGATCACGTTCAACACAAAGGCCTGTTGAGGAACAGAAGACCAATGATGGTTGGAGGAACCTTAGTGACCTAATCGGTGAAAAGTGGTTACTCCTAAGGCTATCAAAGGAGAGGGATTCACCCATTCTATTTTCTGGGACACAAATCCAGAGACAAGTCATGGGAGGAAACCTTCTCTCCACAGAATAATACACAATGTGGTTTTGCCTAATGGGGTATGGTATGAGAGGAAAGAGCGATTGTTTAAAGTTTACGGGACTTTAGGTAGTTGGGGGCATATGCATTGCGATGCTTATGGGAATAACCAGAGTTGGTGAAAGGCAAGGCTCAAGCTGGATAAACTGGGTGCCTAATACCAGCTACAAAGGAATCTATACTGTACGTGTGAATTTTAATGAGTTTGGACTAGTAGGAGGACAGGTCTGAGTGCTAGGTATAGCGGTCTTGTGATGAAAACTACTGTACATTAAGATCACAGTGATTCACTCAACATGTTGACCTGAAATGGCGTAGGCTTGTGCTGGGAACATTTCCTTTGGATACAGGATGAAATTAGCTGTATAATTATAATGGAGGAGCCTGCAGGGAGCTCGCATTCGGCACCTGCATAACTTTATCTTATCTTGAAGCAAAGCAGTATGTTTTCACATAAACATCCTTTTCTTCAACGGTAGACATTATGAATAGAGTGGTTAATTTCTAAGAACCTTCCCTAAGAGCTCTGCAGCCCACATTGCTGGTGGGGATCTGTGCGTTGGGCTGTGCTTAGAGGTCTGTCAATGCTGCACAGCTCAGGCTTCCCACCATCTAACGTTATCTATGCTATGCTCTATTTCCTTCTGATGTTGTTTCCAACAAATGGAATTTTAATCAATACTTCATGGAGTCTGAGTGCCTTTCTCACTGGGATCCATACCAAACACTTGCATCCCTGCATTACACTAACTCGGAATATTTTACTTTTCTCTTGATGAATTCAAATTATCCAGAGAATGATGTGGTTTATAAAGAAAAAGGTACAGGAAACTGAAGTCATTCTGCTCACTACGCAATACCCTTTCTAAATAAGAAAGCTCAGCAGATCCAGCACCCTTTACCCTCTGTATTTCTGCTCTACACAGTTCTTCCTAATAACATTTTGCAGTGGATATCATGCTGGGATTTTTTTGTAAGTGTGAAATGTATCCTTGTGTAAGGATGCCTAAAAGATGCCATAGCTGAAGCACTGGAAACCATTTTAAGTGCTTTGTAGACTAACTGCAGAAAAAGGAATGAAAAACTCAAGAATATGACAACTCAGGAAACCAATTCAGTTGGAGAACCAATTGTCTTCATCGTCTAGCAACTGGAAACTGTCCACTCTACCAAGTTCACAGGATGCGTTCAGAAGATGTGAAAATACACGCTCTGATTTATAAAATGCTAGTATTAATTATATCCCTCCTACTATATCCACTCATCTTCCTCCAGTGCACCAACACGCATGTGTCTACACACGTTATTCCACAGTATGCCAGAACTTTCACCAAGTCTTTTATTCTTCAGGTATGTTCTGAAATTAAAATATTTAAGCTTCTTTTGAAAGCATATTTAATTACATTCTAGAAACAGTTCTGTGAGGTCTTGCATTCAGACAGTTATCTTTACTGTGTCTTCACTGATCTGTATAAACAACAGAATTGGAAGGTTGGGTTAAAAATCTTCACCATTTAGGTGAGAATAGCCAATATTTTTAAATTTTTTTTGCTGAAAACCACTTTAACTTACAAATGTTACCTAGAGTGCCTCTTTTATTACATAGTATATAAGTATATTTAAATATACACATATTTATAAAAATAATGAGCCTATGTTAGGTTTCTTCTCTCTCAATTTATCAAGGACATTGAAACGCAAGAAGAAAGGGAGGGAAAAAACTCACCGTATCTGATTCTGCAATGAAAACCATTAAGTTCACCACTGTTGCTGACCTATGTCAGCCAATCCAGGAAATGGTACTTCCTTAGTGCTCAAGGAGGAATATAAATCTTTCAAAGTACACAATAAACATTTCACAATATCACCAGCATGTAGGATATGTTACTGCAGTCTTTGCAGACATGACTGAATTCAGCACTTTATAGTTTTTGTCTACGGCGCGTCTATTGAGTTTTGTAAATTATACTTGGATTTCAATCTGTTCAGTATAGAATCATGTAGCTATTGCACTAGAAGCCTTCTGAGGACAAATTAAATCCATTTGATGCACACGTTTTTCATAATATTGATAAAAATCAGATAATTATGCAGAAATTCCAAAATTTCTTGATTTGGTAACAATCTACACACCTAAAATACGTGAATATACTTTTTATAAAGTAGAACAGTTTAAAACAAAAGTACTGGAGAGCTGATTCAGAATATGCAGAACATTCCCTCAGAGGATGAAAATCTTTCTTTGAATTTCTTTAGGCAGCTGAAAGATTTAAAAAAACAGGTTTCCTAAACTCTGGGAAAATCCTATTCTTCTTACCCTGTAGGAACTGGCAGCGATGAATCCTTTTCTGGTAGATTTGCTGATTGCAGTCTCTCTTTCTCCTGTTTATTTTTCACTGAAATTCAGTGGCATAAGACAGCAGAGTGTGAGAGGGAAGGGGCTGGTAGATAGACGTACTTTGCGGAATGAAGTAACTTAGCCCTACGCAGAAATAAGCGCTCCATAGTGATTCAAAGTGCTAAATGAGATCTCTAATTTTAAAATATATTTTCCATTTTTTAAATAGTAAATAATTTTCAGCTGTTTTCTTTTGTTTTCCTCCTTCATATCTACATTTTCAAACTTTTTGGAATGAAAATCACCAAATCTATGTATTTATAGATCTGCGTTTTCTGATTTTTACAAACAATCCCATTACGTATAACAAGATTCATGTTGTTAGAATACCAAAAAAAAAATTGTACCAAGCAGCTCTTCCATCCTTGTTCTTTCAGCTCTCCTGATACCAAGCACTCCCTTTTGATTTCTAGAATTTCAATGCAATTGTAGAAATGTACGTAGGGCCTAGCAAAAATATGATTATTTTTGTGCTATTTAAAATGTCTCAAGTCACTTTTAGGGTAAACACAGTGTATGTAAAACACAGTGTTTTATGTGCTGTTAAAACCCTTTATTTAAAAGTTTTTAACTAAAAAAATAGCCAAACATTAAATAAAATCTTATGTTCACTTTTTAACCTTGTCTTTGGGAGATGTAGGGGGGGAGGTATGCTGCAAAAAAAAATTCCATTATTTCTTCTCAATTTGCATTCTATAGGATATCATACCTATAAAGTTTTATTTTAAAAGATAAATTTGATACTTAAACCAGTCACAGAATCTCAAAAGGGGGATTTGTCTTTAGAGGTTCACCTGTAGACACTCAATGCTTTGTCCACAGCACAACTTCAGCTGTTTAAGTCTTTCAAACTGATGGCAAAACTCACTTTATGAGAATGTCAGCAGACAACACATGCTCTGTTTGCCAAAATTGATATGCATTTAAAAGTGTTTCATTCATAGTTTCCCCTCTATTCTTATTCTAAGGACTTTAAGTCAGCAGGTAAAATATTTATATTTTTTTCAAGTTGTTCAAGCTTAGGAAAAGATGTTGCTAGCTCTAAAAATATGTAGTTTTAGGGTTCCTTCTTTATCAAGTTCTAAGACATTTGCATACACTTTTTCTGGTTCTTTTGGTTTTATTTATCTAAATAGCAACACAACAGAAGGACTGAACAGATAACTGGGGCAAAAATAATGAAGACAAAATGGAAAGAGATTGTACTCATTGATGGCTTGGTTTTTTCTTTCACCCTTCCTAAAATTATTCACCCACGCTAAATTACTGGGTCACTCATTAATAGGAAAAAATACATAAATATTTCTGTCACGTGTCTTGTTTTTCTAATAATAGAAATGAACAACTGCAAGACTGGAACAAAATACTCTACTGTCAGTGAAGAACAATGTAGAAAAAGCAAAAAATCAAAACATTTTCTCAGTTTAATCCTACATAAGGAAAAAGTAATCAGAACTTTTCTGTGAGCAAGTTGCACTTCTGTACTTTCACTATGTCTTTTGATGTCATGTGAGGTCCTTCATTGTGGAAGCAACTTTCCATCTTTTAAAGGAAGGCCAAATATTTACATGTCTAATAACTGTTTTGAACACTATCCATTCACTTGAAGAACATTAATTTCAGGAGAAAAGAGCAGATTACTTCTTTTTCTCCAGAAAAAAAAAGAAGAGGGAAAAACCTACACTAATTAGATTCCTGATGACACTCATGATATTGATTGCTAAACATCAGCCAACTTGAGGGCACGCTGCTGGATTCTTCAACCAAGACAGCTTGCTGTAAAAGATTAAAATATGGCTGTGAGGCCCTTGAAATTTGGAAAATTCAAAGCAGAATCTATACTGTTTGAAGTGGGGAAAAGGGCTAAGAAGAAGTGTCACTTGCCAAGCTCAACTTCTCCTGCTGAACAGACAAAGCCTAGTCTGGCAGATCCACACAGGGAAACAGCAGCCTTAGATCAGGCATCAGTCCACCTTTTGCCCTGCAGCAAAACTTAAAATAGGCTTTTTTTTTTTTCCTGAGAAAGAATCGGCAAGCAGGCATAGACTCGGTTACAGTCACAACAGAAAATGCAATGTTGCTGGTCTTCGAGGAATATACAATCTTTGATTCCTGTTTTACTACGCCACTCTGGTTTTGGACAGAAACTATTTCTTTAATATTTGGGATATAAACCTGGGTATAGTTACTATTCACAAATAATTTAATAATAAAAAAATGGTACCATAAATGCTACAATAACTTTTTTCTTTTTTGTCTCATTTTATCATTATTGTTTGAAGTTTGGAAACTTTGCTTAATTGAATAATTTATTTTAATGTATCCTGATTTTCTAAAGTCTTATGAGAAATATCAAATTCTGTGATAACATTGACATCACAATGCCTTTTCTTGTAATTTGTTTTGCAATTTAATGCAGGTATTACTATAGAGACATTTCATAATTTTCTGTGAAAACTAGTAAGTAGAATGTTTCCTGTGCTTCACTAACGACATTTAATAAGCCTATAATTTTATTTTCCTGACTCCAGCAGGACTCCAGTTCACCATATCAATATAGGTAGTTTGATGGGATGTGGGAATTAAAACAGGTACCACCTCTTAACACATCCTCAGTATAGAACATGGTTCACAAACACAAGAAATGGAATAATTAATCCTAAAGTGAACGTGAAGTGAAGCTTAAAGGTCAGCTGAGCTAAAAGACATGTTTTGTAGCATAACAATTTCTGAAATTGTATTGAACTTCTGCAGGTTACACACTGCTGGAAATGCCAAGCATCTGCTTGCTGTTGAGCTTCAGCTTTAGTTTTTGAAGTTACACAGATTAAGATCAGTCATGCATGGAAAGGAAGAGTAAAATATAATTTTGCAGGGAAAAAAACCCCGAATTTTTAAGTTTTCCTTGTTGTAGAGCACTTAGTCATTACACCACTGCTAATAGTAAATTTAGTCTTTAAATGTCAGGCCTTTGTTCTTCATCTTTCTCAGATCTGGACCAAGGAAAGTCTCTTGCTATTTGTAGTCTGCAATTCACACACTAGGAAGGGAGTCAACAAGCACAGTTTTCCTTGGAAAAGATGCAAAGCAGTGCTCTTCCAAGCCTCGTTCCTCAAGGATGAATGCTGCATTCCACCCTACCTGATTTCAGAGATTTCATGGTTTCCTCAAAACAAGTATCCAAAACTGATTTGACCTCAAAGTTTCAAACACTGGCACTGGAAAAGTAAATTTGTCTAGGACAGAAATTAAGTGCCTTAACTAGACAAAACAGAAATGCATGAAAACCTGAAAAAACCACCAGCCTTACTGTTTTCACTGATGTCAATATAGTGCGCTTTATCAACAATAAATTCCCTAGTAACAAAAAATAATTAACATTCTTAAAATTACTACACCTGTATTTTAAGAAACCTTACACTATAAAATATTAATGCCTAAGAATGATAAAATGTGAAACTAAACACAAATAGCAAAGAGAAGGAAACACTAATTTTAACTATGCACTGCATATAATAGTACATTAAAATATTACAGCAAGCCATTTTTCCCTGATATGAGTGAATATTCTCTAAACAACAGAACTTCATGAGGAAACATGACGGTTTTGACAGAATACATTTTGGAAATACAGGTAGTGACTTTGATAAAAATACACAGCATTCTATGTTTATTCTTATCAAATAAAAATATGTGAAATTTTTGTTTCAAAATTATATCTTTTTTATATAATTCATTTCCTGTTAAATAAGCAGAATAAACCCAAAACCCGAATATTTTGATTTATCAAAACAGAATGTCATTTACTTAGAATATTTTTTTAGTTGATGAAAACATATACTCATCTAGAGATTTTGTAGGTCTGCCTAGTTTTTCTGTGGATTAAAACTACTGATACATGAGAATTACATCACTTAATTCCCAATTTTCAACATCTTCAAGTATCATCCTACAGAGTGCCAAGGCCGAAGCCAAAGATTTCATACTTGAACCACCTAATGACTTAACATTCAGTCACCAGTAACCCCACCGTTAAAAACACTACTTACATTGAGAAAACAAAATCATAGAATGGTTCACGTTGGAAAGAACCTTAAAGATTGAGTTCCAGCCCCCCTGCAGGAGCAGGGACACCTCCCACTAGACCAAGTTGCTCAAAGCCCCATCCCATAAGAAAACATTAAGAAGCTCAGTTCATCCCTTTCATTTGATTCAAAACATTTTTTACGTGAATTGTTAAACACCGATCTTTTACTCACTCTTTGAGGCAGCAACTGTTCTGTTAGAGAGACAGAGAGCTTATCTGGGGATTTCTGCAGCCTAATGCAGTTCAAATAAAAATATTCTAGTAGAATAATCATGTAATTGTATTCATCAAGTCAATGAGTTAGTGTTCTAATAAAATTAATCAGTTCACCCTTCCTTCCCGTGATCAGGCCTATCAGTGTGGTCTTCCTCCCACCACAGAGAACTTTATCCTAATTAATCAGACCACTTCAGCTTTTCCTCACTCCATTTAAACCTTCTGCCAAATGCCGCCGGCACCATTTCATGAGATTTATTGCCACAAATAGATGCATTATTATTGAACTTGAACCTATTTTCACATCAATACATTTACTTAAGCACAGGAACATGGTGATTCAGCTTCCTTAATGTTGTAGGTTGATTACAGTTTATGGCTGCGATGTGTGTATTTTGGGAACGCTCACTGCATTTGCATACTAAGGGTTAAGCAGGACTCATTTCTCCTCCACAGGTGACAACACTTCTAAGCATTACTTTCTCAATCATTATAATGTGCTTTACCAAAGCTTCCGTTGCAGCAGTTGTTAAGGTTCACATCTTTGTATCTGACGTTTTTTAGCATGATGATTTTGGTTTTCAGCGCACGACTAGGTGGAAAGGGACATTCTTGCAAAATTACAGCCACACTGGTCACACACTACCCAACAGTTTTACCAGAAGTCATATTAATCACACTGACTTTTGTACCAGTGTGAAATTATGTCACCTGTGTCATTATACAGCATCCCAGGCAACAGAAATTAGAATAATCTGAGGAACAACCTGTAACTGCAACTCAAGGCCTGTATCTCTCTGATAGTTCCCTCAATATAGCCCAAAAGTACAGGCGGACTTTCTGACGTTACAACCAACAGAATGGTGTTGCTCTATTACTACAATAGCTACACATATTATTCAACTACAGCCTAAACATGTAAGATATAACACCAGAAAGTAATTAATCGAATTTCATAAAACCTTATTGCGTTTAGCTTCATCCTTCTGGGGAGCAGCAAGTATCACATTAAAGCGCATACAACGACAAGGAGTAAAAGCGAGGTACTCCCAGGTAACATACCCTTGGAGAAGGATTACTTTTTTAAGAGGTGAAGAATAATTCAGGAAGCATGAACATTAAACTGATTATAAACTGTAAATTAGTAAAATAATGACTGTGTCTTCACAGAACTAATCCATATTAGTACTGTAGCATTGTGACTCATCTGACCATGTTTCAGTAATAGCAGCCATATCTAGAGGGCATTTTTTGTTTGGGTTGGTTGTTTTTTAGTGTAGAAATGGGCTTTAAAAAACTGTTCAGGGTCTACGTACCATGTTTAGGAAATGTAACTTTCTTTATACCTATCGACTCTCTTTCCTGGAGGTATCACAATTGTTTCCTGGGACACCAAAATATATGTGCTCTCATGGTATAGTTCTGATGCAGATGTCCCTACGCGAGCTAGGTAAGTATGCTGCTTATGGGATAAACAAGCACATGATGGAAACTGGCTGTGTATCTGTGAACCTGGTCTACAGACAGCAAGCGCATGAAGCGTGAGACCCTCAAATTCTTCAGTGAGCAGTCCCACACTTTGCCTTGGCAGAAGATTAGGTGTCAATCTTCTACCTAGAAGACCTAGACTTCTTATACCTGCGTGCAGACAAATAATCACACAAGCATTCTGTACCAAGGTAAAGAATCGTGAGCTAGCTTCTAAGGGTGCTTGTTCTGGGAATCTCTCTCCATCAGGCTCATTGCAGAGCCCAATGCCCTTTCATCTTGCCTTCACCTACCGTAATCTTCTATCTCTCATTTTTTATTTAAGGTAGAGGGAGGAATTCCAATTTTATCTGCTGGCTTATAGTTTCTTTCAGTTCTTTTCTCAGAACTGGATATTGTTCTTGATAGTGTCATCTTTTTTATCTTTTTTTTTTTCCCACCTCTGTAATTTTTATATCCCTTGCAAAATAGGTATATGTGCCCACGCACACTCATGTGATACCAGCAACACATGGATTTTCATCCAGTGTAATTTTCTACAATAATTGGCAGGGTGGGTACACAAGAAGACTTAGTGACTGTCAAACACTGCACTTATAACAACCTTTATCTGACATAAAAATGTTATTCTTGCAGTTTTGATGGAAACATAATTCATAATAACATCAACAACAATAACTCAGGTACATTACAAGAATGATGTCACTAAAAATCTAATACTTTTAAGTGAAAATAAAATGAAGAAAAACTAATATCAATGCTATCAACAGACTCTGTCCTGGCCTGTTATTGTGCAGACACCTGGCTTTTCCATGACTATTCCACTGCACAGGAAAATTACAATTTTATTTCCAAAATGACTTCTACATCATCTTCATTTTGTAAGCATCAATATCAAGTTCCAAAGACATGTTGTTCTAATTGTCAGCACTTAATAATATAGCCTTAATATTTGACATTATTTACAGTAAACCGCATTGTATGCAATATTAAGACATGCATGTTTTTATAGATGGCTTCAGAATAGTAACTAGAAAAAATAAGGTACAAGCAAATGGTAATTATGTCTTGCCATATGGCTCTTATTTAAAGAAGAAGAGTTTCTTACTACAGTTTTAACTCAAAATGAGTTACCCTTTGCTAATACATCAACAACACCATCTTAAAGAAAATATCCTAAAACTCAGGCGAGTCACTTCTGTCTTGGACATCCATTAACCTTGATAAGACAGACATAATTAATAGACTTCAGGTGTTCAAACAGGACAAAGTGAAAATATTTAAGGCATGCCTGAACTTCTCAGAGGGAGAGGAGATGTTGCCCTGAAAATGAATGATACAAAGTCAATGTTACGGTGAAGAGTACATCTGTAAAACCTGGGACAGACTTCTACCTTTTCAGCAGTCTCCACACCTCATAGAGCTGCCTGATTTTGCCTTTCAGCTTCAGCTTGTTCTATTTCTGAAAGAGAAAGATTCCTTTAAAGCTTTGCACTATGGCCAGTATCCTTTGAAACTCAGCAGCCAAATTAACTGTTTTATAGCAGGATAATAAGAATAGAGAAGGAATATAATTTTGTGAAATGCAGCGCCAGTGATTGTTGGGCAACATGAGTTAATTACCTGCTCAGAGGAGGAAAAAAAAAGAGAGAAGAAATAAAACGAAGTCACATTTTTTCCATTTCTGTATACAGCCCAGCACAACAAAGGGAAAGTTTGCTGTTTGGGTATAATGGTTTAAATTGCAATCATCTTCTATGCACAGATGTACAGCTCTTCAGAGCAAAAGACGAATGAGGTTTTGTAACGTGATGGTTATGGTGCTATAAAGCCTTATTGCATATTATTTTGATTTTGCATCTACTTGAGGTCAGCCTAATATTCCCCAGGTGGAAAATAATTACCTCCCACTGTTTCCTTATTAAGGGCAAAGCCATCTTGAGTTACTATCCCAGCATAAATGCACACTTGTTGATTGCATGAAAAGCATATAGGAACATATTTTACCCTTCTGGAGCTTGATAGCTTCTTTTCATGAGACTTTCCTCCTCCTTGAAAGCAGAAAGGCTGGAGATTGCCCTACTGTGACCTTGAAAGTCTTGCCTTTGTGACGCCTTGTCTTTCTTGGCTTGCTGCTTCAGCATCCCCAGCTTCTGTAGAGCTCCTCTCATGCTGGTGCCTGAGGCACCTGTGTTGCATGCTGAGACACATAGCATCTACCAAGCCTTTTTCCCCCAAAATCTCATTTTTTTCCTGATACTGGAACCGAACACTACAGCCACCTTCTCCTACAGCCTGGCTGTCTTTTCCCTTGTCAGCTCAGTGCTAGGCACCTCAGCAGGGTTAATTCTAGTCTTGTAATGGTGCATGCTCAGTATCAGGCATGCCGATAGAAAAAGAAATATTTGTGTCTGTACTACCTCCAAGGAAATGTCTGGAATATAAGAAATGCCTTAATCTTGTGAACGCAATGCAAATGAAAGGCAATTATTTCAATTTCCTGTTATGGATTACTGTTAAAATCTGCCTAGCTGAAAGCCGTAAAAGAGAAACATTTAAATGAGCATAATTTTCTGTTTGTGCAATTTGTGTAACAATTAAATCATTTAAAAGGAAGACTAAGCTATTTTTTTTACCTATACTGGTAAGATTTAATTCCCTCACAAACCAGTAGTTCTTTCTTTTACTCTCCCAACAAAATACGTGATTTCTGCCTCATGAGGTTCAACAAGGCCAGGGCAAGGTTCTGCCACCTGGGTTGGGTTGGCCCCCCCTCACCTTAATATCTTCTTAAATATTCTGTCTTTTTATTGTTATTTATGTGCATTTTTTATTCCTAACATTGTGATTACTGACTGGATCCATTAACCATGTATCAGACTTGCACTGGCTTGAATATTCCTTTTAGGTTTTGAACCCCTTGATTTTACCAGGCCTCGATATTTTCTGCTGTAAAATACCGATAAAAAATAACCAATGACTGTTTAGTGAAAAAAAAAACCACCAACACCAAACACAAACAAATCAAACCAAAATCCTTCAAATATTATCTGGTGAATTTGAAATCATTTCACTGCCTTCCAGTGAGACACACTGGTTTTCGAGTCCACTGCAGTACATCCAAACTAACCCTAATTTTTCACTTTAAGGTTTGAAAGTGATTTCCCTGCAGGATGAGCAACTTGTGTCCTAGATCTGTCATATTAATTCTTTCATAGCTAGATTCACTTTCTCCTAGAGCCTTTTTCTAGAGCTTGCTTTTTATTACATATAATTGTTTATTAATTTGCATTGATGCGTGCTCTATGATAAATGATTCCTTCATATTTGGATTTTGTGATTCACAGATTTCTTATGTTTAATTTTTCCAAGCTGCTTTATTAACTCCAAGCAAATGAGACCTCCCAAATTTCATGCTGCTCCCAACAGTTGTATCACAATTTCATTGTAAACAAGTGTGTCTTCTTAAAAATCTCTCACAGGTTGTCTATGTCCTTAAAATTAATATGTTCACGGTGACACATCCCACTCTCAGGAAAGAGTGGGAGTAAGTGATTCAGATTTGTAAATCCCCAACGGCATGGACTAACGCGAGCTAAATCTCAAGGCCCATATAGAAATATTTATCAGTTTCCCAGAACGATTAGTATAGGTCTTAACAAGTCCACAATAATTGTTTAGGTATATAACAATTTATAGCAAGCGGTGAGACATGCATTGTGTTACTTAACGAAAGGTATACGACAAATTATGGCAAGCGGTACTTAAGGTCGTTACTTAGCAACTCCAACTGTTACTTAACAACTAAGAGAAAAGAGAAACCAAGGGATACAGAAAGGAAAAGACAAAAAGACAGGGATAAAGAGATCACTGGTCCTGGTTCCAGCATCTTTTTCAGGGAATCCTCACAGGCATAATCTTCTTTCTTGGAAAAATCTTCCCAGGTACGGGTGTCTTCTTTGTTCCTTCTAGGGGTACTTATTTTCCCCTTCTATGTTTACTGAATTAGCACGATCCACCCGCTTGCCAAGGACAGCCTCATCTCAGGTTTCTCCCTTCTCTCAGGTGATGTGTAGCACGATTTGGGTGGAGAGACGAGTGCCATAGTCATATAAATTTAGCATGATCTCTATAATCTTCATTAGCATATACAGGGTCTGCGCTTTCATGTGCATTTCATGGATAATGAGGCAAAGGTCACTTTTCAGACACGATGGCCTTGAATAGAGAGCTAACAGACTCATCACACAAGTGGTAGAACTATCTTGTCATCACAAAACAGTCCTCCCACTGCTTTTTAGGCACCGCTGAGTCTTATCAGTTCTTTGAATGTCAGGCCTGCATTACTTATTTCCTTGTGAGTGTTTGAGGCATTCTATTGAAGCTTTTCTCCCCCTCATCAGGGAATTTACAAGCTGGCTCTTACACATGGTACTGGGAAGACTGATGCTAATCACCTTAAAACATCTCTTTATTAATACAAAAATACAAAAATGCAGTTTGCACTTCCACCTTCCTGGAAATTCATGTAATGTAATCCCTTGCAATAAGTGATACGCGAAGAATATCCTACTTCTCTGAACATGAAGTTCAGTTGACTTTGTAGAAATCCAGAATCTACAAGGAAAAAGCACATCAAATCTTCTTTGCATCCATTAATATCTGATTAAACGGTGGCACTGAAGTACTGGGTCAAAATTGTTTACCCTTTAAAAACTTTGAAAAGGCTCCTTGAAGAAGGTACTCTTATATGAAAATCTATATGAAACATTCTTAAAGAGAAAATGAAGGGGTAAATGGAGGCTCACAGATGTCCTGTAGATGACCCCTCTCTGGGCTAAAAAATGCATGTTCCTTATCATCTTACAATGATACTAACTTACTGTTACTAACTTTCTCAGCCTGTATTCATACGATGTGTATATATACACTATAGACCACTTCAGTCTATCTCTTTCTCTAATAAAATATCAAAAAATATTGTTGTTCACTTTCATGGTATTAATCATGTGTATAAGGTGTACTGGCTCATTAGGGCTAGTCCTCAAAAGATGAAAGAAATATCTTATTTTGGTGCAGTAAGGAAATGTTAACCGAAAGAGAAAGAAACATTTAGAAAGAGATAAGAAAGATGTGATGATATGGCTTCTGGCTCTGGGGAAATGATCTTGTGGTATTAAAGATGAAAGCTGAAGAAATAGTAGACATTTCCTGAGTAGAAATTTAACTTGTAGATGAGGAAGAATAGTTGCTCACTAATCAGAGAACAGTCAGTAGAAATTAGCATGATATCTCACACCAGCATGATATAGAAAATCAGAATTTAACATTAAATGAATGTTGATTAAAAAGTGAGAAACTAATTGCAATGAAAATAGAAGTCCCTTCTTCATCCATGGAACATAAGCACCACAAAAATTAATTATTAGAAAAATTTCAATCACTGAACTTTTTAATATGCCATAAATGGTATGCAGCTTCTCACTCAGAGCAAGAGAGCGTTCGGCTTTTTTTATCAGTTCAGTATTTGCTTTTCTTGTACAATCACTAAGAACAATATTGATGGCACTGAGGAATGTATAACAACTTTTTTCGTGACATTGAGGCCACTTACTCATGGCAAATGGGAACACAAAGCTCTAGGATAAGTACAAATTTTTAAACACTAGCTCTTTACTCCCACTGGGGGAAAATGTGTACAGTCTATTTAAATAGCACAGCTATTACACTATGTCTAATTTATTAATCATAATTGAGGTGCAATATGCTGCATTATTTAAGGCTTTTTTACATTTCTACTTCTACAGTTATTTCAGTTAGATTCATAACTGTTGGCATGTGGAGCTGTCAGTCTAATTAGGAGGGGAAATACTGATGGCTTAGCTCATTCTCTGACAATCAGTATTTAATTAACAATATGCCAAAACCCAGATTTCTGTAATTAAATTTTGTGTGGGCAAGATGACAATACTATTCCTTGCTGATAGGACTATATGTGTTAAAATAATAAGACACATGAGCAGAAATGTACAAAAAGGCTGTCATAATGCATTCAGACAGCCAGTTTCCCTTTTAATATATACCCAGTTTCAAAGAAATCCAAATAATGATTTTCTTTTTAAAGGCTCTAGTTTTCTACCTTAACCTAGTTTCTTACCAGCTGTATTAAAAAAAAAATAAAAATCCCAAAATATTACCGTGTAAAGTTATCTCATTATGAGATGTCAAGCACATTCAGCTCCTTCAGTGCCTGTGTTTTGTGAAATTTGGAGCAGAGTTAATCTTCATTCACATTCCCCTGTAGGGGAGTTTGGAATAGCCGGTACACAAATGTAATCTGTAATATTTAGAACAGGAGGATAACAATGTTCCTGAAGGAACTTTGGAAAATCTTCTGCAACTGTCTCATCTCTGTTGAAACGGTTTTTCAAAATTTCCACTAAAACCATTATTGCAGAACAAAAAATGAAAGTTGGGCAATCCTTAGCTCCTGAATATGTCTGGGGTACTAAGCAATTCCAGCAACATTCCTCTGGTTTTCTTCAACCTGCTGTCTCTGGTAACCAAGTAGAATGTTTAGGAATATTTATTTATTAGGAAAGTGATTCTGCAACAGTATGTATGACAGGCGAAAGAGTATATGCACGGAAGACGAGAGAGAAGAAAGGATTGAGAAAGGCACACAACTGCAGTCAAAGTTTTTAACATAGAAAATACTTTTAACATTGCTATGTTAAGAATGTCTAGCATATTATCAAATATTAGAAATATTAGTTTTAAATAGATCACTTTCCCAGGTAGAAAATACAGTCAGCACTTTCTTGAACATAACTGAAGGGTAAAATTATTTGGTAATTTAAGGTAAATTAAGATTTTTTTTTTAAAGCTAATAGCTGCCCTCATGTTCACCTAGAGACTGTGGATTTGTTCTTCATTCATGGTTTCTTATTTTTATTTATCTTAAAAGAAAAAAGACTCTTGCTCCTATGTAAGTTTACAGTCTTTCCTATTTGATTGAATTCTCACAGCTTGATTTTAACCCTTTTGAAATATTAGTTTAAAGTTGTAAGTCCTGAAGACTCTTAACTTTACAGGCGGTAGTAAGTTAAGCCTCCTCCGTCCTCTGCATTTCTCTACTATATTACCACCAGGCAGGATGTAATCACTGTAATTCCTTCAAAGACAGTGGAGAAGATCAGATATTGCTTTTCCTGCAATAACTCTGGAAATCCGATGTGTGAGTTTTGAAATTTACTGAGGCCACAGTTGCACGTGCACCAAGGTCAATACCAGCACTATATTAGAGCTCTGGATCAAGGGTTACCCTTGTCGAAAACAGTGAAGGGGCCACTAGATTGCAATGGAGCTTTTTGCTTCGAACTGATAGGGAAATTAGATTTACTCTTTAGGAGTGTATTAATATCTGTAGCACAATATTACGACCAGTTGTTGTGTACAGAAATAAAATTATTTAGGGCTTAGCTAAGTGCTTAGTGCTTTGTCTAGAGTGGGTTCAATTCTGAAGTACAAATCTGTTCTTTAGCAAATTTCTAAAATCATGTTATGATGATGTGTTTGTGGGATGGGTTTATAGAAACATAGCACCTAGATGGATTTTAGATTCAGGCTTACTAGATGTTTTACCCAGCTTTGCAAACTACTTCCTTGGAAATGCATTTATATTATTTGAACCAAGTTTCTTGGCTCCCTCCATTAACAACTCTGTAAGTTATGCTTAAGGTTCTGGTTTCATGTGTAAATGCTCAGAGTCCCTCATGCATCTTTCTGAGTGTTTTCAGAGTATCTCCACTTTTTGATGCATTTCAAACTCTTCTTTTGAACCTCAAGTACAGCAACTGGAAGAAATATCAATTGCTTTGGTAACAGGTAACCTTTAACCTGGATGTCTCAGAATCTGGATGTGAGCTGGTCTCATGCAATGAGTTACTCATTATCCCCTGCCATGCTCGGGTGAAGCAAAAGAGATTGCATGAGTCTTTCCACTTCTGACTTTTCTTCCTCTAGGTTTTAGCATGGTATCCAGACTCGTATGAAAGAGACTGAAAAAACACAGGCATCAGTGAAACACGACCATGCTTCAAACCATCATCTTAAGTTTGAGAGAAATTGCCTGTAAGAGAATATTTTATCCTCTTATTGACATCACAGTACTTGCAAAAAAGAGAAGAGACCTTTGGGGTTTTTTTTTTGAGACACAAACTATAATCAGAATTGAGTTCCAAACTTATAAACTATTCTCCCAAAGGCTGGCTGGTGACTCTATCTGATGAGGGTCCCATTTTGCTATACTGATTAATACATATATAAAGTACTTATTTATCTTTTTGTCTTGGAAATATAAGAATGAAGTAACAAAATCAGATGCTTCATCATGTGGAAAAGAAATAGAAACAGAAAAATGAGCTCCTGAACCTGATCATCTTGTCTTTGAAGAGAAAAAAGATAATCAAAATCAGAAATTACTCTCTATGTTCCTGACCTGAAAAACTAACTGCATGACTGTTTCCCCCTCTGTTGCCAAGATCAAAGCTGTTATCACACCTCACTGAATGAAATCCAAACAATAGAGTAAGAAATGCTTTGTATTTTAATGATTTTAAAAATATTGTGTATTCGATAACGGTATGCTTTACATTCAGACTATTCTCCCACACTCTCCACACCCCTGCCTAAATTACTATTCACCTCATTTATAACTTTCAGTAATTAAAATACCCAGAGATGACAGTAGCATATTCTCAAATGCTGTATCCTAGTTGCTGAATTTTTTCTTCATAGTACTTTGGTGCACAAAAATAAAGGTCGTCTCTTGATATCTGCCTCCCTAAACCCATATAAAACAATGCAAACACCATCTGCAAATAATTTGCTTTCCTTTAGAGAACATATCTTCTTAATGCCATTGAAAATTGCAGAAACCAAAGAAACATTTGAGTAGGAATCCTGAAAGATTTGTATAGTGTGTCACCCTGGCATATGTTACATACTACTTGGCCTATGGTGAGGATGCTGTTTCTGCTTCCTGAAATACAACTTCTGCACTACCCCAGAGATAGGATGGGGGAGAAAGGTCTGACTGGCCCTTGATAGCTATTTATAGGTAAGAGTAAAAATTGATTTTTATTTTTTTTTAATTCCTCCAGATACTATTTTTTCTGAGGCAAGCCTTACATAATGAGGGTGCTTATTAAGATATAACGAGGGACAGTGCCTTGACACTGGATGCGTATGAATGCAGAAATGCTGCTCTAGAAAGGGAGATCTTCCATGTGCAGGATGGTTTTATCACTCATTCAACTGCAGCTGTGTTAGGCCAGGGATGAAAATCTAACCTGCTACACTTAATTACCAGGGAAAGCTGAATAAAAGCGGTACCATTTTCAACTGTTTAATTATGCATATGCAACGCGTTTAGGTGTTGCATCTGCACCACCACACACCTATTTGTTACAGATTCCTTCCCAAGCAATCTGTATTCCATGAAATCTGAACTTCCATAACCTGAACTTCCACGAAATTCTGCTGCCTGAAGCTGGAGACTGTCTTTTAACTGCAGGGTTTTTATTAGTGCGATATTTACTGTCTGGCTTTTCGAAAAAAAATAAGACAGTTGTACTGTTACCACCCAGTGGAATTTTATTGTAAATCAAATGATTTAAACCTGTGCTTTTTGGAGTGTGAGTCAGGCCTTTCTTCTTCCTACACCAACTATTATGTGATTTGTCTGACTATTGTCCCAGTTGTCTGTAGAATAGGACTCCACTCTTTATATGTTAGATTACAGGGAACAATCTTTTGTGAGCTCTTAATTAAAATGCCAGCTAGGTCTAATTTATATGTAAGTCTAAGCTATAAAACTCAGCTCCAGGTTTCAACTCTTTCCTTTCTTTTACAGAAGCATTTCCTTTAACAGAAATAAAGACATTTATTAGGATTCAGACTTAGGACTGGCCAAGTATATAGAGAAGGGCCAGCTGTGAAATTTTAGTCTGAGTTCATACCACAAAAACCTTAGGTTGGCAGACTTGACGGTGGTTTTTGGATACAGCACTCCAGATTTTGTTCTTGTCTAAAAAACCTCCACCCCCACAAGTCTTCCTAAACTACAAACAAAACAAAACAAAACAAAAAAAAAAAATCCAAACCGCAAAAAACAACCTTTTATAACATTTTTCACAATGTAGTTTCAAATTTTAAATTAAAATTCTATCTATTGATATCTAAGAAGTTTATTTAGTTTATATACTTTTAGAACTTTATTCTAATTTAAGATAAAATAAGCTATGGTAAAAGATAATACTGGAAAGAATATTTGAGGACAGAAATTAAAAATAAATTGGTGGAATGCTTTTGAGTTAATGCAAAAAAAGGTTTTTTTAAGAAATCATAGTTCAAAATTTCACATGCCCATATATTCATTAGCATTCAGAGTTTCACAAAATAATTTCATACATTTTTTGCATTAGAGTGTACTTATTATTGGAAAAGCCTTATAAGAAGGAAAAGAAAAAGAAGAAACAACACCAGACCTCAGCTGCTCAGCTTTTCTTATCTTTGTTGTGCAACTGGGAACATGGAGCCATTTACTCACTTCCCCCCTTCCCCTTCCCCTCCCCATACGGCAGGGAGAAGAGGGAGAACAAGGAGGAAAAAACCAACCTCGTAGGTTGAGATAAATCCAGTTTAACAGAACAGCAACAGAATAGAAAATAATAATAATGGTAAAAGAATATTCAAAATAAAGTGATGCAATGCAATTGTTCTCACGACCCAATGAACAATTGCCCAGCTTGCCCTGAGCAGCGACTGTGGATTCCTGCCCACTGGACAACCACCATCTATAGGGACAACCCCCATCTATATACTGAGCATGACTTCCACAGTGTGGAATATTCCTTTGGCCAGCTTGTCCCGACCATGCTCCCTCTCAGCTTCTCTGGGAAGAAAATTAACTCTATTCCAGCTGAAACCAGGACAATCTTTTCCCTGGCAGTGCTGCTCAGGGCTCTGCTGGATGGTTACCCTCAAAATCCATCGAACTTCAGGCGTGTGTTTTCCCTCAGTTGTATGCGCACATCTGACGTCCAGAGAACAGGTAAGAGAACGGGTGATTTTTATGTTCAGGCTAACAGCATCACCTCATACACCTGAAATCTTCCTTCAGTTTGTTTTTTTTCTTCATGAACAAGCTTCAATGATTGTATTGTTTTAGGAAAAAAAGTGATCAAAATAGCATAGTCACGGTCTGCATATGGTTCATCACCAAATTTCATTTTGAAGGCAAGTAAGTATTGCGGACTGTCCTACCCTTAGCAGCTACACTAAGTAGCTCTGTAATCCTCTCCCCTGCTAATGGTCAGTTCTTAACAAATTATTAATCATCACTGCATGTATTTTCACCTATTGCACGTTATTTTTTAGCAGTAGTATACTAAACTATCCGTGAGTGTAATCCCAGTAGTTTGTCGTTAGCAGTGATGGAGGTGGTCCTGGAATGGTTTCTCTGCCAAGATCGGTCCAGCTGGTCCTCTTAATCTCCGATTTTCCATGATATGCCTGATGTTCTCACTCTACTTCCTCCCTTCCACAGTAAGGATTTCCGCTGTTCCTGGTCTTGCTTATCTTGGTTTTGCTTTTGCTGACCGACAATATCTTGCATCTGTTTTGCTCTCTGTCTTTCAACTCCTTCTCTACTTGGCTACCCTCCCCACACAACTACACACATTTTTGCACTGTTAGTGGTCACAGCACTCACAAGAGTACATTAAATGCCTATTAAAAAATATTTGCATATTGCTTGCACCATGGCTACTCTATTTTAGCATGCTTATATGTGGGTTCAAGGCAAGCCAATATTAATACTGTCCACCATTACTAGTGCACTAATAAATCACGGAGGTGTCACAAGCACCTGCATTGGCTACAGTAAGTTCAAAGGGTTGTGGCAAATCACAGATGATTTTTGCTTTTTTAGACTTTTTTCTCTGCAATATTCTTACGGCCAGTCTATATTCACCCATTCATCCCAGTCAGCAGCCCCTGTGGGGGAGAGATGAAGATATAGTCATCCCACTTCAGAGATTCCCAAACTGTTTAACAGATTCTGAATGGATTCCTTGCTCACGGGGAACTGGGTTACGGTTTCTTTCTTAGGGAAGCGTGTTGCCAGGAAATAAACCCTACTTCATAATTCATGTTTTCAAGTGGCATGATCATACCTTCCATACACTGCAAACTAAATTATATGGTTATAGTAAAAATACTCTCTGTGTGTACATAGACAATTGTTACAGATGACTCAGGCAAGTATGAGATAATTAATAACAAGAGCTAAGGGGAATAGTAAATATTAAATGTATGGGGAAAATAACTATCCAAGAATGCCAAAGAGCTAGAAACCGATGAAGTGAATGTAAATGGAAAAAAAAGTAAAAAGTTAGGATTCATTAAGATTTGTGTGGAAAAACTTCTGGGTGTTTGGAAAAAGCTTTGGATATATGCTTTCATTTCTAGACTCAATATGCTCTGTGTGAAAAAGAAAGTAGCAAAAATATGGGGAGGTGAGGCAAATGAGAAAAGAAACTTGTTTGCATCTTAATTTTACCCAGTTTATTCACAGCCGGGTGTAGTATCTGTTTTCGGTTAAAGGTGAGATTGCTGATTCTGACATAAAATATACTGAAAATACCAATTTTTTCATGGCCATTGAAACTGTACTTTGAGGAAGAGATTGAGAATGGAAGAAAATTGTCATCTGATGGATCTATGCATGAACACCTCACATTTTCATGAGTAATATTTTTTTCTTACCTTACTAATTCTATGTTTGTAATTGAATGAATGAGACTTTTCAAAGTAGGCTATTGAAGTATCATATCCAGCACTTAGCGAGATCAGTAGTTGTTGAATTGTTAAATTCGTGCCTAGCAAATAGTAAAACAAGTAAAAAAACTAAACAGAGAAACATATGAATTAAACAAAAGGAGATGCAGCACCTGGCTTCCAAGCTGGCCCTCCAGAAAATCAAAGAAAAGCAAACAAACAAAAAAGCTCAAACCCATGTAAAGAGATGGAACAAAACAAGAACCATAAACCTATACATGTCTTTTACAAAGCAGATATTTTCTTACAGCTGTGCTTTCCACTTTACTGGCAAATAAGCCTGTAGTGAGAGCCAGAGAGACTCCCATTTGGTGTAGTTTTAGCAACTTCCCAGGTTTCATTCACTGAGATAACATGTTTCAATGGTTCCTTAAGAAAAATAATTTTAAAAAGTGGGGCAGCATAGGTGCTGGATGCACAACAGAGCAATGGGTGCAATATGAAGATATCAGCTCCACCTGCTGCTTTTCACCCTGTTTGCAAAGCACATTTTGGTTTCTCTCCTAAAAGATATGAGAATCTTTTATCTAGACTTTTATCCCAAACGTAGGTTGTTTTGAACATTTATTTTCTCTCTTTCATGGTTCATTATAATGGGATTACTATGCATTTTGTTATATGTATAGTCATTATATATCTATATATGTGGAAATAATATGTAATATATGATTATATACTATATGTTTAATTATTATGCGTGTATGTTATACTATAGACTACAGAGCACTGTAAGGAGATTTTGAGAGTGGGACCCTGGAGTTACTCATGGCTACAGCACGGTTGCTTATGCAGTCAATGATCGGCTGCTTCTGTCCTACTTATGGTTCTAATGTAGGTTAAAACAGAAAAGATAGAAGACAGGGAAAAGCAGCCTTAAGTTCTGGGTCTTTTAGCCTTGAAAATTTTCCCATTGAGAACCTTTTGCCACATAACTTAATTTAGTGTCAAGATGTGAGAATTTAAAAAAAAAAATCCTATTTTAATTGTTTACAGATAGCATATTCTACTGCTAATGTTATTTTAATATTCCTTTGCACACTAAAGTAAAATAAAAAACTTCCTCTTTTTCATGATAATTGTTATTTCTAATACTAAGTACTCATAAATTCATCAATCATGAGTGCCCAGAAATAGTGAATTTGTCTACAAAATATATATGGGCTTTTTTTGTTGTTTTTGTTGTTCTGTACTGTTTGAAACTTTCTTCTTCCAAGCTTCTTTTTTTTTTTTTTTTAATAGACCTTCAATGAGTCAAGTCTTAACAGGACTGTTATGTTCTTTTTTAATAACATTGAGGTCTTGAGAGAACAACACTGCTCCAAGAGATCATCTTTTATCGAAAAACACCAAATACTACATGAAATGTTTAACAACGTTAATGCCACCCTCAGCAGGATAATATGTATTTCATATGCAATTAAGACAAATTAATCCATTACCATTTAGTGTCGTGTTCTTCATCCACTACACATAAAATATTTCTTTATCCATAATTTTACATACATACATATATACACACTTTTTACATACATATTTTTAGGCTTTTAAACTTCTTTTAAGAAGTGCTGCAGCTAGCTTCAAAGATGTTATTTTTCCAGAACAAACAGGTAGTATAAAAATAAAAATAAACTTTCTTGGTAAAAGTTTTACTCTTCTAAAAAGCACCTATTTCCACTGAGATTTGTTAGCAGTGGGAGATATGAAGTTTGTACTCTCTTTAAAGCACCTTAAAAGTGCCTGTGCCAGGCAACCTAACTTCTTTGCCGTGTTTAAGACTGTCAAGCTACTCTCCTCTGCAGTTACTTCCTATCACATAAAATAAAGTTGTTTGTTTTCCCTTCACACGTGCAACATGCATCAGTATTTCCATGCTATATCCTACCTCTTTTGCTCTACACATGAGTGCACACGAGCGCATTATCTTGCAGTAGGAATTCACCTTGAAATCCTTTCACAAAGTTTCTAAACAGAGTTCAGCATATCGCATGTATGAAGGAGGAAAAGAAAGGATTTCTTAATTACCTCAACAAAACATTTCTTCTTGTCAGAAATTTTCTTTTTGTTTCTTCTTTTTTTTTCTTGGAAACACATAAAAATAAATTTACCTGACAAAACCAACCTGGATCTAGTTTGTATGTTAATGAACGTAACTGTATGGAGCTATAGGAACTCCCACTTTGCCTGTTAGCTATATGAATTCTAACAGCTATAAAAACTTCACCCTGAATGCTAACCAAGGCTTTATTAACAATAACTTTTGCAAGAAGTATTTTTCTTTGTTCAAAATAAACTATTTTTGCTTGCTTATTTCTTTTTACTTTACTTGTCTAGTAAAGGGTTTTTTGAGCAGAAGAGGAGGTTTGCCTGAGATTTCCTTTGTTTCTACTGATTTTTGTCTAGCAAAGTAATCCTCAGATTATTTTTTTTTCCCCAAGGACAGATTCTCCCCGGCTTTTCTCCCTTTATATTAGAGAAACTTCTTGATGGTTTAATATTTTTGTCTGGGTTGAGACACATTTTTTATGCACACACTCAATATTTCAGCACACAAGCTGTAAATTTAGGAGTACATAATTTACCTAAAATCAAAGAGGCTGATAGCATTTTTTTATGGGTAATACATCGTGTGCGACATCTGCCAGGCTCCTTACCATCACACTGCAGTTCTCCATAACAGTTTATGAGGAAAAAAAAG
>VXAK01011587.1:0-15688 GCA_013399435.1 Arenaria interpres | reverse complement strand
CCAGGCTCTAACATCTGCAGTTTAATACAGTGGAACTGGTAAGAACAAAGGTCATACTCAGGTATCTGTTTCGCGCTTAAAGTCTGCTAATAATGTAGCATATGACAGTGTGTCTCAAAGAAAAGCTTCATTGACTAAAATAAGACAAATATTTAATTCCCCCCTGGCCAATTAAACGATTAATTGCAAGAGCAGTGAGCATAAGCTCATGTACGCATAAATATATATATTTATATGTATATATTGTGTGACAGGCACAGCATCTGTCTTCTGCACTACTTAACATCATAAAAGATTTAAGTAACACAAGGTATATAAGTAGCCCTCTTTGTGAAAATGTTGTTTAACACTACCAACTCAGACTACCCCAAATATGACAGATATTTTTTTGTTACAGAAAAAAATATTTAAAAATCCCCTGCATTTCCATTTACAGTCCTGAAAACCTTACCTACTGACATAATACATTATCAGCATGTGCCTACTTCCTCATCAACAATTTTTAGACAATAAAGGTAAGTACTAATGTTCTCTGAAAACTGCACCCCATTTTAGCAAATCTCTACAGAAAAGCAAGAAATGAAATTATTTTAAATGAAACTGAAATGATTTTAAAAATAGAAATGTGTTAATTTAGGTAGCTATTTTCCACATATCCTCCTAATTTCTAGCTCACAGGAAAGGTTAACTCATTGTTAGATAAGTGATCCTTTAGAAAACTTTCTGAGAACACATCGTAATAGGTTGCCTGTTGTCATTATGACATCTATTCTGCAGTAGAGTATTATCTAGTTCAATACCAACAGCATGGTTTGGTGTCACAGCTGGACTTGAATCACAGATATAATCATCAATACTGTCTTAAAGGATTCTCAATAATAATTTATTGTATAGTATATTGCTTCAACATAGAAAGACAAATATTCTTGTCCACCCAAGCATTTTTCTATGTGCAACCAGCATAAAATTTTTAAAGAATATCATTGAAAAAGTAATTAGGAGCTGCCCCACACACGTTCCACAATTATTTAGCAATGTTTCCTTCTGTTAAATGGTCTTATCTTTAAAATTATTAGCAATTTATTGGAGTCCTCAATAACATGTAGAAAAATAACAGTACCTTGAACACCATTTTTTCCAAAAATAAGTAAATGAAACATAAAGACCTAAATACCAAGCATCCTTCATCTGTACAGCTGTAGTTGAGAGCACAAGACAGTATCAAATCCACTTTAAGCGCTGAATTATGAGATCCCAGGTAAGGTTTTGAATAATATTCAAGTACCTGTATCATCTGTTAGGAAAACTGCAGTGCAGGCATGTAGCTTTTAAACAGAAAGTAAAAATCACAGCTGAAGACCAGGACAGAAAGTTATAAAAGACGTTTTTCTAGCTCCCTCACCAACTGGCTGTTGAATTTTCTAGGTAGATTAAGTCTTGGAAGATTAAGACAGAAGCCAGGCAAGAGAAAGCAAAATACAACACTCCATTTACAATAATTTATTATGTAAAACCAGAAAAGCTGATTGGCAAAGCAATCATCTTAGAAATGTCCCTGAAGACTATAAATATAACACTATTATATTTTGTACTGGAGCTGTATGATGACAACCCATTACCTCAATCAAAATAAAGACAGGAGGGCCATCAGAATGATAAAGCTGTTCTAATGAAATGCAGGCAAAGATTAAAAAAAATTAAAAGTGACAACTAAAATCCATTAAAGGACAGCCTTTAGCTACTGTAATCAAAGGATTATTACTTACCTTGTCAATTAACAACTGTGTGTCTATTTTTTCATGCAACACAAAAGACTATGACAAGTGTCAAAAAATTATTAGTAAAAGGCCTTTATTTTTAATTTATTTGGCTTGTGCATGTACATTGCAAGACACCTAAAGGAATCATGTAGAAAACTTTAGAAGGCGTAACACACACAATTAACCAGTGTTCTGTGCTATTATTGCTCTTAAAACAGTCTTACTGGAGAAAATAATTACAAATTGCAAGAGTATTAATCAATGCCTTTAACTTGTGTCTAACATTAGAAACCAGCTAACATTACAGCACCACAGCTGTAATTAGATGAACAGCTGAAATGCTTAAACTTCTATTAATGCTGCATTTCTGAAACAAGGAAAATAGTCTGTACTACTCTGCAGAGACTGAGTCAAAATTCAGATGCAATAACCTGTCAAGTGCATCCATTTCTACTTACCTGGATAAAACGAGAGTAATCATGAGCAAAACATCACCCAAAACCACATCTGTGCTATCTTAATAAATGTCAGGATACTTTGTTCTCCCAGTACTTATCATCCCTGGGAGGGTTATGAATGTCAAGAACTAATTGAGGGGGAATTCTCAGGGAAGCAAGGAAGGCAGCCAACAGGACTGCCACCATGGGCTTCCAGAGGGCAGACTTTGGACTTTTCAAGAGCCTGCTTGACAGAGCCCCTTGGGAGGCAGCCCTGAAGGGAAAAGGAGTCCAGGAAGGCTGGACGTTTTTCAAGGAGGAAGTCTTAAAAGCACAGGAGCAGGCTCTCCCTGTGCACTGTAAAGCGAGCCATAGGGGAAAAGACCGGCCTGGCTGAACAAAGAGATATGGTCCCAACTTGGAAAAAAGGAAAGTTTGTGGCCTTTGGAAAAAGGGGCAGGCCACTCAGGAAGATTACAAAGGTGTTTTAAGGCTATGTAGGGAAAAGATTAGAAAGGCCAAAGACCAACTAGAACTTAATCTGGCCTTGCATGTTAAAAAAAATATCTCTACTCTCTCAGGTAGAGAATGTATTCATTTATGAAATATTTGAAAGTGTGGAAAAGATGGATGGGCCATCAAAGGCATAAATATTGAAAGAAATTCAAGAAAGACTGGAGTGTTCTGTTAGTGAGAGTGTGTGTTGCCAGTTTCTTTGACAAAGCAGATAGTCAACCTTCAGTTGTTAAATATTTCCCTGATCACAATAAGGCCAATAGTTCACTATCAAGTATTGCTGTTTTGCTGTTTAACGTGACCAGGGAAGGAACTTTCAGCCCAACAGGTTCATAACAAAATGAGAAGTCTCCAGAGGTACCTAGAAACTTCCACAAGTCCTTTATGATGAATGGGATAATACATCAGGCAGTTCCACAGGTGGGTACCCTTAAACAGACTCTAGGTTAGAAGCAAAAATGCTATCTTTAAGTGCTCTACAAAGTTGGGGTTTTTTTAGGTTCTTTCAGACAGCCAACAGATCTGGCATGAAAATACTAAAATGTGACCGATTTCTGTGTTCCAATGTGAGATACATAAATAACATTTTGAAGGCATTAGTACCTCTTATTTTTGAGAAACTCATCTATGGAAACAAGCTCATCCTTCTAAAAAATCAATAAAAATATGCTTTTATCAGAATCCATAACCAAAACATAAACTAACCAACTAAATCATGATGTCAAGTGATACATCTTATGAAACTCTATGGTATTTTAGTATTATTGTGTGCTGAATAGCATAGCTGAGAGGATTAATAATTGTTAATTTTAGCATTCTAAAAGTTTGGGTTACAAGTCTCATGCAGAATTTAATCAGCAGAGAGTGACAGAAACAACCAGAACACAAATTTTCGTACTGCCCCTTAGTCTTTGCCACCACAAATCCATGAGATACAGAGCTTTGTAAAATCAAAGTCTAGTCCTTAGGGATATGTATAGAGCCCAGCAGCTCATTAGCAACCAAATGCATACATCATGAAAATAAAGCCCAAGAACAAGTATGTTAAAATATATCAAAATGTCAAAATTCTATATTTACTGCAGGAGATGAACAAAGGTCTTGAGCAGAATAAATTGTGAAAGGTTGCTGGATTTGGAGAGATCTTTCAAAAATTTCTGAGAATGTAGGGGAGGGTTATAAAAAGTCTAGTCCTTAGGGTTAAAGAGTATTAAGAGTATAAAATCAATATTACAAATCAAGAGTATATCTAATGTATCCAACACAGAAAGTATTATATATTGTTTTAAATCTGAGGCAAAGGTAAAAAATATCAAACCAATCCTACATCAGCATTTTTAAGAAGTTAGCTGAAGGGTTAGTTGACTGACTTAAAATGATCACTGCAAAGTTGTTTGCATACCTCAAGAATTGTTTATCTCTTTCCATACCTGCTGTGAATGTGTTTCTTATTAACCACCTGTGTAAAAGTAAACTATAAGGTACATAAATAGCTACTAAAGTAAAACTATCCCATAAAAACATCTGTTAAGAAATTGGTATGGATGCATTAACTTTTTTAAATAAATGAGAAATGTTCATTCTTTTTGAACTAGTATTATTGCAAGACACCTTAGAATCTACAGTGGTCTTCTCCTTGCAAATTAAGTAATTACTTTTAATGCAAAAATTTGCATATGTCAGTAAAATAATAGTCAGAAATATTTTCATTTGAAAAGCATTAACTAATTTGGATTTGCCCCTGGAAAAGACAAACAGCATAATTTTCTCAAGGTCTGATAGACTGCGTTCAAAATTATGCATAATCACATCAATCGCAAGATTGATAGTTACCACTGTGAGAGACATCTAAAAGAGCAAATATTTACATTTGGTGCAAATTGGCTTACTAAAAGGAAGATAGCAAAGCCGTTTACACCATCCAGGGATTTTTTGTCAAACAGCACTATCTAAGTAATACTGTATTGTTTTTTTGCAAAACCCTATGTTTCTGAGACCCAGTACAGGCAAGAACCTAATAGCTTCTAACTAAATCCTATGAATATGTTGCAGTTTGTCAGTTATTCAGAACATGAAATTTTAGGTATATCAATAGTTAAAATGGTCCACCTGCCCTGTATATCTATAATCTAAACAACTCCCAGTATATTTATATTTAAGGAACTAATGGAAAGAACTGTTTATTGCATTGAAACAAGTGATGGGACCCTGCTTCTTTACATTGTATTTAAATGCAGGGTGGGGATTTGTCAGCGGAGCATTTTAGAAAAAGAATCTGCAAGATACTAGAAATAATAAATGTATTTTTGCTAAAAGACTTAATAAAATGCTTTCTATAATATCATATGAACAAAAAAGCTGTTTTGATCCTTACAGTCTCCCAGCAACCAAAAAAAATAGTATCTGGCATTTCTATGAATTATTTTCTCCCGCTTCACCTAAGGAGCAAAGGGAATGAAGGAATGTTGTATATTCAAGAAAGATTCCTGAGGGAATTCTGTCTTTTATTATCACTTTAATCACATCATCTGTGTCTAATACTATCAGTAGGCAATGTTAAACTTTTTAATGTTTTCCTATATATTATCTCCCAAGTTCTCCATTCCCAGAGTCATTCAAAATGTTCTGCTTGCTCTGTTGTTGGGTAGGAGTTATTTTCTGTGGCTCACTGATTCCACTGTATAATGCCATGACTTTTGGACAGGGGTTTTTTTTTCCCTTTGAGTCTATTCCCACAGCTGCTTTACTAAAGTCTGTTCATATCTTTTCAGACTGCCTAGAGGACCTTGTTCATCAGCATTCAAACCTCTGGAGACAAACTCAGTCAGCACAGTTCTGGCAAGAAACACGTCCCTCAGCTGAGGGACGTGATGTTTAACAGACAAACATTACAGAGTTTTTACATACACTTCATAGAACAAGTAGATAGGACAGTATCAAAGATGTGTGTTTCAGTAGCTTCTGGAGATACTTTTGTAGAATGAAAAGTCTTTGTAGTTCATACTGACATATGTCAACTTTCCCTAGCATCTCCCACTTTCTTTCAAAACAATGGCAAGGATAAGTTGTTCTCTATCAGTGATAAAACTGTGAGATATAAGGTGGGAAAGTGAATAATGTGGATGTCAGCAAAATTTAGCTATGCATAATTCCTGCAAAATATTTATATGTAATATTTATTATGACTTTTCATTTTTTTAGCCATGGCCTTGCTAACCAGTTACAAAGCTGTTCATATCAAAATATTTTACACTACTCCATCTGCAATTTCTCATTCCCAATTCTAAAAGAGAGCCTATAAAATATCCTCGTAAGACATACTTGGTAATTAAAGTACACAATTCCTCTGAATATTCAATGTCATGGAATCAGTAAGCAACACCGGTCTTCTGGCAAACTGCAATTGTCTTGTATTCCACTGCTTAGTGATAGCTACTTCTCTCTGCTCCAAAAAGGAGATATTGACCCTTTCTCCTTCTTACTCAAATCCCTTACTATTCCACATGTTTTAACATCATTTTCTCAAACCAATGAGTTAAGATAACTTACTTGAACTGTGAGTAATGTTTCCAAGGATGTTTTAGTCTGAAATTACGAAAAAATATTATATATGTAAAAATAATCTAACTTCCTACTCATGCATTAACATTGTGGCACATGACAAAGTTCCTTCATGAGAGTACGTGAAGATTTAATTCAAAAAATGAAATGGGTAGGATTTTTCCTCTTGTCAAAGGGGGAAGTCGTTTAAGTTAAAAGTATAGATGTTATAATAAAAGAGATGCAGAGAACAGAAAACTAAAGGAATATAAAATTGGTTACTGTCATGGAAGATTGTAACAGTTTTAAAAAATGTTTCAATATGTCCTTTTAAGTTAATAACACCAACAGTAAAATTATGTTATGTTGTGTTGTTAAGTAATGTTATAAAAGAGCTGCTGCCTCCTTTTTTATAATAGACAGTCTTATGTCATATAGTCTTTAAACAATTAAAAAGCTGTAAAGGTATAAAACTGAAAAAAATATTTATGAACAGGAAATTAAGTTTTAAGCAATACTGTGCTTCAGAAGTTCATTTTAAAACGTGTCTCAAGTCTTTAAGCTCTTTGCAAATGGTGTTTGATCATATTTATGACTTCAACAGTGATATTTTCAATAGAAATCATAGGAAGCTGAATAGCATCTGCACAAGAGGAATATCTAAGATCTGAGACCAAAGAGGATTTACCATTCCAGTCTATCAGTGTGGGAAGTTATTGGGTCTTTTGCCACAATCTCAATCAAAAATCCACAAAATCAAGCCATCGTTGTGAATTATTTTCTGTGATTACGTTGACAGCAAGATAAGGCTATATCTTCACATTATTTTCTACAGTCATGGTGATTTTGATTTCCAGGCTAAAACATGGGCCTTATTATGCTGCCATTGTTTAATGTGTTTTAATGGCATTGTCAGTATACTGGAGCCCTCCTGATGAGCACCAGCTGAACCAGTCCTAATGACTCGCATTCATAGTGGAAGCAGTTGCCTATAAGTAAAGCAGTTCAGGACGTGCTCACCTTTAAGAATGTAAATGGTAATGCTGCTTTACTTTGCATGTAGGGTAGCACTCACATAATGAAATTTTAGCTGCACAAAGTCTTTTGAGTTTTATCTACAGCCTGTAGAGAGGAGGGGCACTCCAGAAGGCGATATTCCTCACCTGTTTCAGACAGGATTGCAGGGTAAACCCTCAGGAAGAAAGCAGTACCAGCGCTAAAGTTATTACACATAGTGGCATGTTGTGCTCCTCAACGAGAAGCCAACCATAGTTGTATTAGTGATAGACATACGGTAAGTATCATAGCTGTTGGTGACACACCAGACTTTGCTGAACAAACTTTGTCTTCCCTGAAGAGTTGGGAGTGACTGCAAATGGGAAAGGGAAGGGTTCAGTGATGTGGACGTGTCTGGAAAGGTCCTGGGTATTTTTGTATTTTCAGTTTTTTCCATTGTTTTTGTTTTTGATTTTGGTTTTTTTTGGAATGTTATCAATAACCATCAGCCAGTATAGATGGATTTCTAGAGCTTCTGTCACAGCAGTTTTCATGCAACAAAATGTACTCTGTTGTTTTGATACAGAGATGCATGGCATTATTTCCCTTAAGAAGATTTGACTGGTGTCAGTGGGAGATCTTTTTAGATTTATCATGCCAGCAGTTTTTTGACAGACAATTTCCTCCCTGTCTTTGTTTTACCTCAAAAGGATTAAAGGTTCTATTTATACCGGGGCTTTTTTAGATTGTGCTTTTTCTTACTGGTTGTGTGCCATCCAATAGGTCAGATGCTTAGTCAATCCGAACTGAACTTTGTGAGAAACCTGGGCTCTTAAGGACACATTTGGGTCAATGCAACACAAAATACATTTATCATGCACTATCACATTATATTTATTGGGTGGCCTTTCTTGATGTACTTCAGCACATTTTCCCTGTCTATAACAGGAAAAACTGAGGACATGCAATGATGCGGAAGAATGCCCAGCATTTACCTGATTGTTTGTAAATCTAAACAAAGGTCTAAATTTAGACTGAAAATCTGGATCGATACTTATTTATCCCATTGTGATTGTCCATTCCTTATGGATTTGCAAAATAAAATGAAAAGATAAATTATCTTGCTTTAGCTATTCCAACATATTTCGAATACAGAGACAAACCATCTTATTCTGCTCAGCAAGGCAATCTACAGAATAATCTGGATATGAATTATTGAAGTGAGTTTATCTCAAACAACAAAGAATTGGATTGTACCTGGTCTATAGGTAGATGCATGCAAGAAACATTTTGCATTATAAAGGAGGACTTCTGTGAACAGGGACTTCTCCCTTACCCACTTTCTGTTACCTGCCATTCAGAAACAAGATGGGGACATCATCTAAGCTCACAGGCAGAAGTCAGGCTACTATGTGATTTCAATGAACTAGACAAGTTTACTAGATGCTTCAGAATCTGTTCCCTTCCAAGCAATGAAGACCCTGCAGGCAGCAGTTCCTCACACAGATGAAGCTGACAGTGGATGACTGGGCTGCACGCATGTCGGAATGGGATCCTTCACTTGGAGCACCTTTACTGCCTTCTGCCAAATAATCTGACACAATGCTAATTGTCATTCACAGCCCAGACCCTTTTCTTCTGAGGTGTCATTTTTTCTGCTCACAAGACGAGAAAGCAAAACCTATATCTGTTTTTCACAAATTCTGGAATTGTCCGATTTTGCTTGAGAAGAGATTTTTTTTTTTTTCTGGTGCTTCACCGCAGTTCCAAAACAAATTAGAAACAAATGAGGCAAAACATTTTAAAAATATTCATCAGTGAAATAATGGTCATTTGTGAATCTAAAGTGTTTTTTTGGAGAGGATGAAATGTCTTTGGTGTCTTTCAAATAGCTTCTGTGCTTGTTTGTTAGCTATCTAGGATGGGAATTATTTGTATGATGGAATTTGTATGGCTGCGTTGTTAGAATAATGAGCAAGGCAAATTTCTTAGCATTGGGCAGCTATGTAAATGTAAGAGGAATACCAGTGAAATTTTATTATTTATATTACAGAAGGACATTGGAGCTAGATCTACGTATGTTTGATGTGCAAGATCATGCACTGTTCAGGTATGGCATTGCAAAAACTTGGCTATACTTCATCCAGGTCCAGCTTTAACCCAGAAAGAGTAAGTCCGATTTTCTGTGGCATGGAGTCTGCACTGAGGTGGTGCTGTTTAGATTTAGTACACTTTTCTGTACGGGAAATGATAGGGAGCCCATTTACAGAGACACTGAAGACATCAGGTATGTATTGCGCTGAAGTGGAGCAAAGCTTGCCAACTGTGGCTCAGTGCTGCTCTTCTGTGCCTGATTTGATTCTTGTGGAGCCATGTCACTTTCTCTGTGCTGTGCTCTCTGAGCTCCAGTGGCCAGGTTGCCTGCATAACTCAGCTATATGGTTCAGCTCATACAACTGGTATAACCTGGCTTTCCCGCTGACCAGTGTATCTCAGCTCCCCGTTAACCTACACAATACAGAGTCAACCAAACTTTTAATGCAATGCAGTCAAGCCTTAGGAACAATGTATATATTTATTTTTTAAATGAAACTTTTTAATGAACTTTTCAGGAGAAAATTGTGGGAGTGTTGGGCATAGGAAAAAAGACGAAACAAACTCAAAGGGAACGCCGGCTGATGTATTCTGCCTGAATTAGTCATGCCAGCGTGCACTTTACTGTTAATGAATCACATCTCCTAAAGTAAGTGTCCGAGTTCCACACATAGCTGACAGAGAAGCAAATATCTTTAAAGGCTGCATACCCATCCCATATCTAGCTAGGTGACTGAAGCATGCCCATAATATTTATAAATGTCTTAACCTTCACATAAAACAAGAAAAACCTGTGACTGAGAATTTCTTCTTGTAGAAACTGAATTGTCATCTGCACTTCCTTTTCCATTCTTTAATTTTAATATTTCCACGGTGTTTATGACTTTACTTGAACATACTTCAAGGTAATGTTGAAATGCAGCCCCCATATCCCAAACACAAGACAGGAACAAACTCACAGGCACAGACAAAAAGAGCTATTCTAGTTTGTCCTGAAAGTCTGAAATAGTGTCTGCCTAAAAGCCTCGATGCAACATGTAGCAAAATATACATTTAATTTTATCACAAAACTGTTAAGAGAAAAATGCTTCAGTTCATTCAAGTTCCTTGCTGAACTATAGCCCTGGTATTGTAGAAGTCTGTTGAGGCTGAGGTGACAGAGGTTCCGAACTCAGTGATGTGTTCATCATATATATGGTCCATAACATTCTGTAATAGCTAAAGCTTTGCAATATATCCTTTGGGGTTGTGATGTTTCTCTCTTACAATGCAATTTTTTGGAAAGATAAGTCATGCTCAAGAAAATGAGATGCTTTGCACTCCATTTCAATTCTGTCATGGATTATTGAAGGTCTGCATATCTTCATTTATAGATTTTGTGTAATTTAGACATTCTTTATGTTCCTTTCCATAAAACAGTTACACTACTGTCACCGCCATAGTCTTAGATAAACTGTAATAGTGGTGAAAGGGTCAGCACAGAACAGGCAACAAGAAACATCTTCATATTTGGCAAGGTGCATGATTTTTCTTACCTAATGTTGCCCCACAAAGGTGGAGATACCCAAGCTATTATTTGTTTGGTCTCCATTACAGTTATCAAAAACCACTAATTTGAGTGCTAAGACAGATTTTTAATGTGATTGGGAAGAAGACTCCCTTGAATGCTCTCTCACCATTAAATATAGTTATGGTAGATGAGACGCTTAAGGAAAACTTTTAGATGGCTAAAGCCAGATTAAATATCCCCCTATAAATGAGTGCATGAAAATCTCTAGACACAGACCTTGCACTGGAAGGACTTTCACCTCACATTTGAATGTTATCAGTAAAATTGTGCTGCCACACATTTTCTCATGGCCCATGAATTACTTTAGGTGTACTGATAAGAGAACATACTGGGAAAAGTCAGTAATTTTTAAGCTGGCAGAAAGCATGTTCATGCTATTCCAACTCCAATTTGCTGGCCTTTCACGGGTCATTTTTTTACTTAGCTTGACAGTGCTTATTGAACTGTCTCTCTGAACTTTCTAGTAACAATTTTATCAACTTTTAAAACAGTGAACTGTTTTAAAAACAGCGAACTTTTAAAACTGGAACAGCCACTGTTACGTGTGAATACTCCAACACTGACTTTTATGTCTCTTGTTGCATTTTTTCAGCTGTGCACACGGAACTGCTGGCAAGTCCCTGAAATGCACAAACCCTGAATATTCTTGCTGGGTATCTAATATCAAATGTTATTTCATAGTAAAGAGCTCGGTTCCTTCAGCTCCCGCCAGCCTCTGCCGTACAATCCAGAAAAGAAGGGTGGCAAGAAATAACAAAAAGTTCAGCAATGGTCTGTCAAATGCCAATCTCATCAGCAATTTTGAACTGCACTTGCAGAGAGACTCAGGAGTTAAATACATCAAGAGCATATTTTTTACTAACATAATGTTGTCTTATTGTTTTGTTGACAGGAAAAGATTCTGGCAGCTCTTTGGCACAAAAAGCTTCAGTTGTGATGTCTTCCTGAAAGTTCATTTGCAGCAGCTTCTTCTCTGTAGCTAATAGCTAGTCAGGGTAAAACAGGCTGGTAGGATTAATTCTCTGGGGAGAATAAATCGGTGGAACACCATTTTATACCAAAGTGAACTTCAAAGCAAACTGCATTATAAAACTCACACCTTTGCAGATGCTTACAGAAACGATTAGCTGAAACAGAGATGAGCGGGTGGGAAATTGGCCATTATGGTTGTCCTGAAAACAATAACCTGACAACAAAGAGGGCATCAGGGAGTGTCAAGGCGCCACACGGGCTGGGGACTCCCCATGGGACAGGGCAGGCCCTCACAGACTGTGCCTGTCCCACCGCCCCAGGACAGGAGAAGGACGGCTGGAGGGCAGCAAGGCATCCCCCAGGCCCAGGCATCAGGCACTGAGCAGAGGATGGGGCCAAGCTGGGGACATGCTGCCATGCAGACCCGTGGGTGCAGGAGCCAGGACAGGGCTGTGGGGAGCTGGAGACTCTGTAGTGCTGCTGGGGCAGGGACTGATGGCCCCGGGGGTCTGAAATGGAGTCTATGGCCGTGGCAGGTGGGGGCAGGGCCTGGGGGAGGCCCAGCTGGGACATCAGGGCTGTTGGTGACCTCAGGACCTGGACAGGTAGGACCAGTTGAATAGCTGATCTTCTTAGACATTTGGCACAAATGGCAGCAATGTGCTAAGGAAATTTGGAAGACTATCATTCGTATGTAATGGGTACAAATTTATACATATATAATATGCAAAATATATCAGAATGGTACAGTTGGAACATCCTGAGGATGGGAGGACCGGAAATGGGGTGAAAAAAACCATAACAGCTTGGGATCAACACAGAAAGACAAAGGCCTGTGTTTAATAATAGTCAGAAATTTTGTTTGAGTCACCAGTTTGGATAGGATTAAAAAGAGGGAACAGGCAACAATTTTCAGCTGACCTAGTCAAGTCTTGTATCACTGCACACTGGTGAGCCCACCCAGACCTGAAGCTAGGCACTGCCTGCCTCGAGGCATCTTGCTGGAATGACAGAATCAAACGCGGCCATTTCAGTTCTCAGTAGCTAGCACTGCATTCCAAAGTGATAGCTGAGAGTCCTTACGACTTCTATTTTATATCATCAAGGAAAACGAGAACTATTTTAACTGAAGGACAATGCTAGAAGACTATTCAGTGGGTATGAACTGGTTGTAGAAAAAAAAGTATTATAGAGTGATGCTAAGAAACCGCAGTTTAGAATAGAAAAAATGATGGAGCAGTCAACTAACAGCAGTGGGAGAACAAAACTCAACTCTTTCTTAAATTGGAGGGGTTTATGGGCTAGGTTACACAACATTGACACAGGCGCCGGGAGAATAAAGTGTTTCAGTGAGAAGACAGTGTTTGAGAAGGTCCATCCGGTTCTATGCCATCCTGTGACACAGGGCTGCAGTGCATGATCACCTCTTCAGGGGTTACGAGAGCAATGCTGATGTGAAAAGATTTTGTACAACTCTCAGATATATGAAACAGGGCAATGTGGAGAATGAGGAAGTTGGAGACGCGCTGCTGAGCGAGAGCTGGGCAGGTGTTCTTGCATTGATGGGAAGGAAGCCTTGGGAACAGTAAAACAATGTCTTTATATGGTATCATTTGTGTGGTATGAAATCTAGCAAGGCAGTGGGAAAACAGATAACAAGGCAGAAAAGCAGATAACTGTGTATCGAAGCAGATATTACGTAATGATTGGCTAGCCTAGGCGCGTGAACACTTGTATGTAGCCAATTGTATTGCTCACAACGGCACGTGGACATTCACCCACAGCCTATCTCTGTAAAGAGCACGGCTCGTGATCAAAGGATAGAAACTATATATGCTGTAAAAATGAAACGTTAAAGGTCTTTGTCTTCGTTTCACCACTTAGAGGAGTCCGTGCCCTTTGTTGCCGCAGGGCAATAAGAAGAAGGAATAAGAAATCTCTTCTACAGCATTGTTAAGGCCCCCGAGCACAGTGCTTTATCCGAACTTCAGAGCGTGAAGATACTGAATGTGGTACAACAATTTACCAAAAGTCCATGGGCCAGAAAACAAGCCAAATATGTTAGGCACTTCAATATTTCCAATTAAAGGAAGGAATTAAAAGAAGGATGCATTTCTCTTTCCTTTGGACATCTAAAATTCTGGATCAAATCTAAGCCACTCATTTAGACTCCTCCTTTATTCCAAATACCAATCCATCCTGTCTGTTCTAGGCACATATCTTCAGGTGGGATGAATTGGTCTCTAAGGTTCTCTTTCTCATTGACGGTAGAGGGAAACTACGCAAACCATAAACACCAAACACATATCTTTTAGGAAGGCTGAGTTAGGAGATGCTAACCCCACCCCCAAAACAATGAGGTTCAAAAACTGGAATTTGAAGCGAGGAAATTGAAACCGTATCTTTCTTTAAGAAATACTTAAAAGTATTATGTTGGAACAGTTAAGTTGGGCAGAAGTACCTTCACTTGACAATTTTTAGATGAGAGGAAACACCTATGTGCATTTTCCACAAAGAAATATATTGCCTTTAAAAAAAATGAACAGATGGGTAGATCGTTCAGCTCTTGAATCTCTAAGAAATAAGATGATGTATAGTATCTATGCAACTGAATGCTAGTACAACAATATTTTCCTACCTTGAAGTTTCTATCTATGTTTTTAAAACAAACATTAGAAGCTCTTTGGAATGTTATAAATGTTCTACTGTTTCCCCCAGATTTTAAGTCATCTAACATAAAAATTGACATAATAGAAAACAATACCAAAACACCATGTTTTTACATGCTGGCTGCCTTAGAAGTTTTGAGAACTCTCAAATCAGTTGGCATCAGTGTTAAAAGAAATACATGTGAAAAATAAAAAGTGAGTAACATTGTTGAAGAAATTATGCCTTTCGTGAAAGGTGTCATTAGTATACTTAAATTACCCTGGATCTTGGAATATATTAGATGTCCCATCAAGAAGTTGTAAGACATGGACCAGAACAGCATAAAGAATTGAGAATCATAGAATGGTCTAGGTTGGAAGGGACCTTAAAGATCATCTGGTTCCAACCCTCCTGCCCTGGGCAGGGACACCTCCCACTAGACCAGGTTGCTCAAAGCCCCATCCAGCCTGGCCTTGAACACTTCCAGGGATGGGACATCCACAACTAACCCTGGCAAACTAACCCTGGTCTCACCACCTCCATGGTGAAAAATTCTTCCCAATATCTGATCTAAATCAATCCTCTTCCAGTTTTAAGCCATTGCCCCTGATCTTATCACTACATGCCCTTTAAAAAGTCTGTCTCCAGCTTTCTTTTAGGCCCCCTTCAGATACTGGGAGGCTGCTATATGGTCTCCCCAGAGCCTTCTCTTCTCCAGGCTGAACAACTCCAGCTCTCTCAGCCTGTCCTCATAGGAGACGTGCTTCAGCCCTCTGATCATTTTCGTGGGCCTTCTCTGCCACATGGCGCTCCAACAGGTCCATGTTCTTCTTATGTTGGGGGCTTCAGAGCTGGAAACAGTACTCCAGGTAGGGTCTCACCAGAGTGGAGTAGAGGGGGAGAATCACCNNNNGAGTAGAGGGGGAGAATCACCACCCTCGACCTGCTGGCCACACTTCTTTTGATGCAGCCCAGGATGTGGTTGGTTTTCTGGGCTGCAAGCTCACATTACCAGCTCATGTTGAGCTTCTCATCCACCAATGCTCCCAAGTCCTTCTCCTCAGGGCTACTCTCAATCCATTCTCCGCATAATCTGTATTTGTGTATAGGATTGGCCTGACCCACACACACGACCCTGCAGTTGGCTTGGTTGA
>VXAK01011583.1:83411-96919 GCA_013399435.1 Arenaria interpres | reverse complement strand
ATTTTTAATTTTTTTTTCCTGTTCATATCTCTTCTGAAAAAAAAGGTCTGAAATCCTAGTACCTGAACCTCCCACCTTCTCCCGCTCCAAGTTTGGTATCTTTCTCCTTCCTCTTCTTGCCACCAGGATCTTTCCCTTGCTCTTGATACCCCAGTAATTTCTCATAAATATTTGTTTTCCCGCGGGAGCCACTCTGCCTCAGCCATATCCTTTGTGTCCTTTTTAGCCTCCCCTTCCACGAACTTAAGGCGTTCCATCTTGAGACAATGTATGCTCCTTTCCCCACTATAGTAAAATGGGAAAGACATCTAAAGATGTTTCCTCTGATAGTTAGAAACATTCCCTCAGTATATCACACACATTTATTCATATTCAGTTTATATACATTTTTATTGTAACAATATTTTTCACCAGCTTAATTCCCCCTTTTTGATAAACGGCCATAGTTTTGTAGATTCTGTCTCCTCTTGGATGCAGGCCACACTTTTAAAATCCTTCATGAGAGCCATTGTGCTTGTGTAAGACTGTTCTCTGTATCTGAGCAGCTCGAATTAATCATTCTTGAACATGGAAGTGATTGGAATTTCCACAGGATTTCACATGGATCTTTTCAGTCCACTGGGCAACAGTGTTAATTATCAACTGAAAACATTGCAATGTGACGTACCTCCAGCTGACCAGCCTCTTCCAGCTGTGTCCCATTGCCGATCCATAGTCATCCTCTGAGCAGTGTCACCTGCAAATCTCGAGTCATTTATCTTGTTGTACGTCAAGGTTTAAAGAGTGTAGCCGCAGAACTGATTTCAAAGTCAGCTCAGAGGACCACGAGCACCTTTGTCCTCATCGTTCCTCTTTCAGGGCAAGGCAACACAACCCTGGCACCCGGCTTCTCACAGCTCTTCCCGTTAATTAATAGCGCACAGCTGCGTGTTGAGGCTGTGTGCACCCCCCGGCCACTCATTTCAGAGCGGATACAGGGACCTGCAGTGGTGCAGAGAGGGAAAAGAGAAGCGATAAAAATCTGGCAGAGGATTCATCCCTCTGAAGTTTGGCATTGTTTGTCAATTCAACTATGTCTTTTTATATAACGTTCTGTGTATTTTTTCAGGTCCATGCCCAAATTATTTCCTCTGCTGAAAATGTCCTTTTGAAAAGAACTGTTTGTAGGTATTCGTTCTGTTTGACTTCAGCTGACTTCCCAGGTAATGGATACTTCCGCTTGTATATCGGAGAACGTACCGCTCGGTAGCAGGTTGTATCAGTATTAGTAGGACCACAAGTGCTCTCCGTCTGCTAGGAACAGCTAATAGAATTTAAAAAGTAGGAAAAAAATGCAGTGGTATCTAGAATAGCTTAATTAGAATTTTTAGAGATGTTGGAAGTGCTTTTCTCAGAATACTTCAGAAACCTCACCCACAAGTCTGCGCCACGCAGCCAGGAACAGCCATGGAACAGACTTTGGTTTTCTCCTATGTAGGGACTGATTTCATCTTGTTTTGCACAATAATACATCACAAATGATCCACTATTTCTAGAAGTGTGTTCAGTTGTTTAATCTAGTCCTTTGTTTTGTGTTTCTAAATTTTGGACTTACTGTTTCTAGCCAAGAAAGTTCCACTTGAAGTCGAGATATTGTTTGGAGGGTTTATCCAATGGGAATAAACTTGGCGACTCTGTAGAGGAGGTGCTTCTCACAGCAACAGGTGTGGTGCAATGCATGACTGATAGTCTGCTGTTTAGAAAACAATTTACAAATTGCTATAAAAAAATGACATTGTTAGTGCTGATACAAAAACTATTAGCATCAATGTTGCATCGTCTTATTTGGATTTTGGTAACCAAATATAATTAACAGTAACATCAGGTAAAAGATTTCAGTTTTCCTTAAAATAAACGTTTCTGAAAAATCACAGGCTTCAGTTATGGTATATTTTCTGACTTTAAATATATAGTGATATTTCTTGCCAAAGAAAACAGAGTATACTAGAAAATCCAAAGTGCCATAGTTCAAAGCCTGGCATGCGTTGATTCACAGGGCTAATTTGTTGGGAGCTGCAATGGATTTTTCCTAAATGTGTGAGTAAAGTAACATGCATTTACCAGGGGTTTTATTTTAAATTTTGAAAATATAAATAAAATTCTTTCCTGTTTCTACCGTTGAAGAAATATCTGCAGTTCTTTTCTGCTGGATCAGAAACGTACCATACTTGGGGAACTAATTGGTTTTGCTTTTTTTTTTTTTTTTGTACTGTATCTAAAAATGTGTTTAATGAGAAACTGTGAACAGCAGGAATTTTAATCCATCCTCTCGCAAAAAAATGTTGCTTTTAAAATAGCATTAGACCTCTTAAAAGAAAAGTAATTTTCAGAGAACATTTTATTTGTTTAAAAGCTTTTGAGAAACTTTATGTGACATAAATATATGGGGTTTTTTCAGTAGTTCATAGGTGAGTTACTAATTACTCCATGGCAGGAAACTTTTCAGCATTACAGGACCTAATGCCTTGAGGAATACAAAGTATGCAAGATAAGACCGTGTCCCGGTCATAATGGACGAGCTTTCTGAGTTAGGCAGGCATGGTCTGGAGAAATGGAAACTGTAAGTAAGACCCCAAAAATGAATGAAGAATGAGATTACTGTTTCATGTAATGCACTGCCAGCTCATTTGGCTTCAGCATCATTTTGACTGTCATCAGTTTTCTGTGTGACGAAGCCACTGGACTCACCCACACTTTCTGGAGTTCATTTGTCTTCATGAAGATCCCGAGCCACATCCTTGTTCTCTTCTGGTAGAAACACAAACGCTTGTTCAGCTTCCAGGTCACTAGGAGATCACTCCATTTTTTCAAAAGAATGAAATCATAATACACTGTCCTAAAATGTTGAGTAGAGGGAGGAATCTTCCATCTGCTTCCAAATACTGTTAGGTATATGCCGAGCAGTAATGAGCAGGCCATCTTCTGAGCAGAGTTTGCAGCCTGGGTAGAGCCTGAGATTTGATGGTGTTGATGGAGGCAGCAGCATCTACACTAGGAACCCAAATTCCTAACTCTGTACCAATAGAATTATATTAAATACCTGTTAAGCATATTTTGTCTTCAACCAGGCTTCCCTTAACACCTAAATTCGTGGCATATTTGCATACAGCTCATCTGTGTTGATGACTTAGACCTTGATCTAAGCATTGATTGTCCCCGAATCATTAACAAGCTCTTTGGCGGCCTCTCATCTCCCTTGATTGCCCTGCACTCCTGCTTTCCTTCTCCCACAGGGAGCCCTTTTCACCAAGGATAGTAACAGCCCCATGGCCCTGGGAGCAAGGAGCCCAGAAGACAGGATGAGTTCTTCACTGGCTCACATCTTTCATGTAAAAAATGAAAAAATGTGTACTTAACTGTGAGCTTAGTATTTGTTTAATGTTTTCTTTTCTTCAACTATAAAAGAACCAGACTACGTACAACAACATAGTACATACACAATTTAACATACAATCAAGAAAAATTCAGTAAAGCACTTCTGTAGAAAAAACGTTACAAAAAGCACTTAAAGATTTGATCCCCACCCCTTAAAAAGGGTACATTGCCTGTATGGTGGTGATGGACGTTAGTTCTCAACTTTGGTTTAATTTTCCACTCCAACACACACACTCACAGACCTCCACACCAGGACAGGTTGACTGGCAGATGCGGCAACTTGTGGTGGGTCATCGGGGGCAACTTCTCTATTACAGATCTGCGGAAAACACCCAGTTATTAAATCTGGAAAGGTCTGCTGGATTTGCACCGCTACCTGAATTTACTCTGAATTGTCTATGAGCGCTGCTGAGCTAGCTTCTGTAAAATACCGTCAAGACCCACAATTCATAATTTTACACAAGATTTTTCCCACGTAGAACTGTTGATCCCAAACAATTCCCCTCCAACCCAAAAGGAAGCCAGCAGCTAACCATTAAAATAAGCCTTGCCACTGAAGAACTTAAAGAATTTCGAAGAGCTGGTTTCTAATTCTGCAAAACTGTCGATGTATGTTTAAATTTTACCCTTGTCAGTAATCTTGTGGTCAATAGGACTGATAATGCATGTCTGATCTTTCATAGGATGTAGCCGTTGGTGCTAAAAGCATGTAAAAATGTACAAAATCAGATATTTTGACAGTTAAAGTATTTTGCATTTCAGCTGGCAGTCCGAAGTTTAAAGCCCAGTATTTTGCCTGTGGGTATTTGGGGGTGGCATTTAAAGTTGCTGTGTATGGCCCGCTGGTTTGAGAGGAGGAGAGGGGCGGTGTCTGGTTTGATTTTTGGTTGATTGGTCTTTGTTTCTTTCCTTTGTAATTTCCTAGTATCAGACACTTGCATCTAACTGTTTAATAAACACTAAAAAAGTTGTTATATTCACTGGGTTTGTGACATCCTAACTCTAACTCCTAACCTAAAAGCAGCTCCGTGGGGGCACAGACACCACACACACACGTGTATTAATGGAGCCGCTGGCAAGGGTTTAATAACTTCATGCCCTTTGTATTCTCATACATGTTACTAGTACTTCTAGATATGTAGAAAATCTGAATTTCAAACAATCCAACAAAAGACAAAAAACAAGGCTGTCTTCAGTTACGTGGTCGAGAGGTTAACAGTGGCCTTTAAGAGAAAAAATGCAATTTTTATGAGCACGTTAAAGGGTACTGTCAACTTAAGTTGGATCCAAAAATCTTTAATACTAACAAAAATGTTTTAATTTTTTAAAAAAAAAAATAATAAACAAGTTTGAAATATGAATCATTCCCAGGCGCTTCTGAAACAAACACGTATAAACCAAAGGATCCCAATACAAGAAAAGTGAACAGATTTCACTGTTTGAATGAAACCATTTTTCATCAATTAAGGATATTCTAAATCCCCAGGTAAATACAGGTTTAAATATTGTAGTCTGTAAAAGCAGATTTTTAAAAAGTCTGTTTGTGAAATATCCAATGTAATTCAAAATTATCTAGAAAAAATATCTGGGAGTCTGTTCCTCCCCACCCACATTTTATTGTAGGCATTTGATAGCATTTTCTTTGGGCTAAGATCAGTGAGTGCTTCCCAGTTGCACAGATTTTTCACACCCAGCATAAAAAGTGAAAAGCTTTGAAAAGCGTTTAAAAAGTTAAGATGATTATAAAACTACAAAAACTGTTAAGGAAACAAAGCCAGTGTTAATAATATAAAAGATTTTCTAAAAAAACCACCAGCTGGCTGGGCTTTAAGTTGACAACATCCTCTTAATCCTTTCCTCCAAGATTCTTGCTTGCATAGTGTCTTGTTGCCGGAAATGGATATATTCATTTTTAATTCCCAGAAATTGAAATGTTCTCCTTAATCTAGACACTCTCAGGTTTACTCAGTCAATTTTTGAACAGTAAAAAAAAATAAAAATCAAAGCAACCCTCTCGGAGAGTTTTATTTTCTAGACAATCAAAAAGCTCCAGAATGTTCCAAGATCCACAAATATAGTTAAGTCACTTCTACAAATAAGGTTCAGTTTATAAGAATTTGTCATTTAAACTAGACTAAAGGACTTCAGTTATGAAACCGCCTTACAAAACATCAGTAAATTAAATAACCACATTTGGAAGATTTACAAGGTCTTGCACCAAGAGGTTAAATGCACTACAAATACCAGTGTGGCGTGTATTCCTTCAGTGAAATACACTGCAATTATGTGCAAAAGTACGTTAAAACGTATACTCCTAAACAAAGTCAAATACGTAGCGCTAAGACTTTAAGATACGTAGTCTGCACGGCCTTTAAAAAACTTTGAGAAAGAGATTATATTAGAAATACCTTTCCTAAAAACATTATTTTTGATTCTTCGTTAAGCACCATATGAATATTTTAAAACAGCTACATCATTTTCTCAAAGCTTGTAGAGGCTGGATCTACAATGGAAGATTTCAGGAAAAACATCCAAAAACTAAGTGGAAAGCACAGCAAACAGATTTACATGGACGTGTGGTCACAAGAATGTGGATAAACTACATCCTCTTCTAAATACAAAGGTTGAAGGACTCCACTGAAAACAAAGCAGCACAATATGACAGATCAACAGGAAAAAACATCGATTCTGGTGGTCACTTTCCATCTGGAATGGGAATGGCGAACCCCCCACCCGCACCCCCCCCGGCATTACACAAACCTTAACACAGGTCCATTCTCTAGGCACAAGACACACAAGAACAATCTCTAAGACTGAAGAAAAGCAGGTTGAAGGATAATCGCTGAAGGTCTCTGCAGGCTTTCCTGCAGCTCTTATTCCATACAGACTTTCGCAAGAGGTTCATTTTCCATACTCTGAATCAGTTTCAGAGTCACCCCAAACCTCATCCCTGTCAGAAGCTGAATCTTCTGACGTTTTCATTGTGGCTCACTAGCCAGAACCATGCTCAGCTGATACTCCACGTCTAGTGGCCTCTACCAATATTTACAATGAGGTGGAATGACCAGAGGTTGGGATGCCTGGTCACTAAATATCATTTTGGATCCCTATTTACATTCTTATCCCACTTCTATTAGCGAGTTACTCTCCCGACAGACACAGATATTGCGACTCTTTTCCAGGTTTTTCATACGCAGAAGCCCTTCTTTTATCAGATAAGCAGATACAAAAAAAATACCCTCTGATGTTGGACGGACTCAGCAAAAACAGGGCAGTAGCCTAAAAGACTAGCCCCGCTAGGCTGGAGGTGGCGTTTTCAAATGTCCTGGAAAGATTTACCAGCCCGTGTTTTGCTCAGATTTTCAAGTGCTCAGGACCCAAAACCACTGCAGGAATTTCAAAGGAGCTCAGCTCCAAATCTGACACCTATGTGAGATGTTTCCTTAACGATCTTAATTTAGATAACTAAAACAGAAGCTATAGAGCCCTGAATTTTTTAAAGATCTTGTCCCAGTGAGATTTTTCTGTGATGATATGTGTCACTATGATACTGTTCAGCTATTACAAACTCAAATGTAGAGATGACCTGGAATAGGGACCACTGAAACCTTTTGCAACTTAACTTACAATAAATAACTCTAGTAAGTGATGCCAGTACCTTCTTGTGAAGGTGCCACTCAGCTAGAACTTTGACCAGACCACTTCCCAACAAGTCTCTTTACCTTCTGCTGCTTTCATGAATTGCTAGTGAACTGACTTGTTTAAAAATAAGGTTGTTTCTTCTTTCCTCATCCTACTCGATCTGGCAAGGGATTCTTAGCTGCGTTTGTGACATCACAATCACCTCTCACAAGTAAATTTGATATCACTATAGGGTTACTGTTTCACTGTAGGGTGAAGCAGACAGAGAAGCTGAATTGTTCTTTTTCAGTATGTAAAATAAAAGTATAAGGTATCCAAAAAAACCTCCCAACTGGTTAAATTAGAGGGCTCTTTGTTTTTTTAGGTTCCATCTAACATTTGCCAAGTGTAAAGTCTTTCTTTGCACTAAAAACCTCAAGAAGCACCGTCTCGTTAAGTGGGAGGAACTGCTCATTCTTTCTCAGCCATGTCTGTCTACAGGTTTTGATCCAGCACCGACTCCAGCTGAAAGACTTGCATACAATTTGCCTTTTCATGAAACACTTAAGAACAACATAGTAAAGAAGCATTAACAGTCTTATTTCACAGTATATTTCAGTTTTGTCTCTTCGTTAGGAAACAGTAGGTCACCCACAAGCAAACAGGCTTTCTGTTGGCATTGGGTTTTCTTTTAAAGGTTGATCTTTCTTTCCCACGTTGATTTTTGATATCAACTTGGTACTAGAAAAGTAAAAAAAAATCTTACCTCCTTTGAAAGCCAGCCTTTATCTATCCCAGCAAAGAAACATGAGGTACTTGGATAAATTCATGTAACATCAACCGTAAGAAGGATCACCAAAGACAAAAAAGGGAAATATATTAAAAGAGAAAGAAAAGGATTTGCATACAAAGAGGCTAGTAAAAAATTCTACCCAATTACTTCAAAAAGGGTATTCAGAGCTCTCTGATATGCACAGCTGAGATATTTCTATTTAACTGCTCCTCGGCTACATCAGCTGTGAATCTGGCTATATAATCTACCAGAATCACAATTCCCAAGTAAGCTGACGGCTTTTAACTTCTACTGTAAAAAGCTGAAGAGAACAGGGCAGTTCACGTCTAAACTGAGAGAGCAGGACATCAGACACCACAACGTATGCTTAATATTTCTTAAGCCAAGACTGCTAATGTCTAAATGACATTAAAGACACATCTGAAGATCTGTAGCCCGAGCTCTTGAGAGAGGGAGATGCAGTAGAAACAATAGAGAAGCACCTTGTTCTCTAAATACCTGTAATTAAGGACACATGAAACACATTTATTCTTACTGTCTAGGCTTTCAGCAGCAGTATATTTTTGTTATCCTGGTTTGTCTGCCCTGGTTTCCAGGTCAAATCCGGTCTAAGCAATATATAATTTAGATAATATTGTCCGGATACAGAAGGATCACACCTTAGTTTAGAAAAGTCCAAGGTAATGGGTGAAAACTACATTTCTTTCAATGTAATCTTCAGGGAGAAGATGATGCCCCTTTTCAGATCAGGGATTAAGGTACATGACAGCATTATTTGAACAAACCTGTTATTAAAACAACACAGAGATGTTCCACCTGAAAAATCATGACTAGGAGGCAGAGACACCGCTGGCAATTGCTCAAGTACAACCTCGGTGAACCCCAGACAGAAGATTCTTCACAGATTTCTGGTGCACAGCACTGAAAACTTAAAAGTATTAAAAATTCCAAATCTCTCCACTCTTCTATTAAAAAAATGGAATAATAAAAATCGGCAGAGTCTCATTAATTGGGCAAATACGCAGTCCTGTTGCAGACCAACCACCACCAGGGAGACGCTTTAAATGCTTCCACTTTCCTGCCGCTGCTACATGAGTGTTTCTCGGTCCGATAAACTCCTGTGGATTTCCTGCTTGTCATCACCATCGGCATCATCATCATCCACGGGATCGTTCTCCTCTCCAGACTCCACGTATATGGGCCAGTCATTGTCGGCATCGCCCTTCTCCTGCACTTCCGAGGAGGGCTCCATCAGGCTGAGGTTGATGGGCATGGAGTCCTCGTGGGTAGTGGTCACGCACGTGCAGCTGTCGCACAAGCCAAAGCGGCGCAATCCTTGTGAGAGGCTACTTGTGAACGTTCTCCTGCAGCCTTTACAGATAATCGGCTTGTTCGATCGATGCACCTGGAGTTAAAAATAAAAGATTCTGGTTAAAAAAGGCAATCTGCCTTCTTGCCTTTGCTCTTTCTGGGTGCTGTTTTGTGTGTCTTCCTAGAACAGGAAAACATCTTCACTTAAGCTAAAGGGCAGGTGATCACATTTCCAGCGATAAAGATACTAATGAAACAATAGATTGGTGGCTTAAACTTATTAGAAAAGTTTATTTCACGTTGGTAACAATCATTGTGTCCAACATATTTTAGGAAATACGACTGGGAAACTTTTAAAAGCCAAAGACTTTTTAAAAATTTCCTGAATAGATGTAATCTTGCAGACTTACACTTAAAGCGTGACTCCGAAGGTGCTCCTGCCGAGTGAAGCGTTTCCCACAGGTCTCGCAGGGGTAGGGCCTCTCGCCCGTGTGAGAGCGAATGTGCCGTTTCAATATTCCCTTCTGTTTCGCCGTGTAGGGACAGAACGGGCATTTGTGGAGCTTGATTGGCACCACTAACACATCACCTTCCGGGGAAAAAAAAAAACACAGTGCGTTAGATCAGTTCACCCGTGTCAACCACATCGGCTTCTGAGCCAAGATAATTGCTTTTCCCCTCTTTTTGTATTTGGCTTACCTGGGACTTCCGTAGGGCATGCAATTTCAGAAGACATTCGTGCAGCTGCAGAGGATCAAGTCCCTTGAAAATCAGCTTGCCTGTACTTACATAGCTGATACTCTAAGGGAGTTGGCTCACAACAAAAAAACAAATTAATTTTATTTTAAGAAGCCATTTAATTAAGTGCCAAAAGTTTGCTTTTAGTGCAGCAGGGTCTCCACACTCTCTCAACCACAGAAAGCCTCCTACTTCGTTTTTTTTTTTTTTGATACCGTTAGCACTGAAGAAATGAAAATCTTTAAGACAAATTACAGGTAGAAGTAGTGCAATGTTTCCCATATGCTTTTACAAAGTGCATAAATTCAGATGTGGAGAACCCATCTAAAATATGAACACTTGTTTCCACTGCCATTCACTTCTATTGGAAATAACATGATGAAGGACTCCAATACATTTACTGATGATATTTCACTTTTCCTCCAATCAGACTATACGCACACAAATGATATGTAATTTATGAAGTCAGATGGCAAAAGAGAGAATTCAGTGTGAAGATCACATTTTACATAAACACAGGTATTGCCAAATTTTTCCATATCAGCCCAGATATGAGCTTCCTTTCCAGCATAAAGGCTGAGATGTACTAAAAGATCAATTTTCCCTGTTTCAGGGGAAAAAGAGCCTCGAGCTCTTTAAGTTACACCGAAATAGGTGGGGCCATAGAGCTTTTTCCAACCCCACCTCAAAAAAGGAGTGCCTGGTGTTAATGAGTGGCCATCAACTGAAATTCATCTCACCCAATTTTGGACCTTCACAAGGTATCACTAATCCCTGCTGGGTGTTTAGAGCTCTGTTTTAAAGAAGTTCTTCGACCTGCCTTGCTTCCAGGCTCTCTGCAAACGCCAGTTTACCCTTCCATCAGCTGTGAAGGGGACCGGGATGACTGGGGCAGATGGGGACACTTGAATGTAAGCGGTATTTATCTCATCTGTCAGCCTGACTGTGTGAGAGCGCCGTTCTTCTATCAGGACTTTGTATTTCTCGTTCCTGCTGTCTTGTGAAAATGCTAAGAGAGCAGCAGCACTAAAAGCTGAGAAGAAATACTTCCGTTCTACTAAATGCTTATGACATTCAGTTTTAGCAGAGAAAAGTAACTGAATGCAAGGTTTGTTTTTTTTTTCCCCCAGCCCTACCTAAAACACATCTACCATTAACATTTCCAATATGCTGTCATAACACCTGATGTTCTTATCAAATTCTAGAAGCACTTCTCTTTTAATGATTCATTAGCAGTCTGAAGATTTTAGGAGGGGAAAAAAGTAAGCCATGTTTGTGTGTTAGATGCTCTTGCCTTGCTACTCGTCAAAAACCCCTGGCATGACTTGGTGGCAGCACTCTGCTCTGGTAACTTGGGACTTTTGGTGACTGTAAGACTAGATTTGTGATTTTACCGGATTCCTTATTTTAAAGCAGTGAGAGATATTACTGGGTTTATTGGCTTTAAGATCACACAGCATCACACTTCCAGCCTGAGCTGGAAGTGACACGACCGTAAGCTTGCTATCTAGAGCGGAGTATTCAGGGAAAGGTTTCCTCTCCGCTGGCCACACCGTTATTGCATTTGTCACATCCTGAACAGCTATCACAGTGTTTGTCAGAGCCATCTCCTGTCTTCATCAGGCAGTTTGGACAAGGCAAGTTGTGCACCAACATTATTGTAAGCAGATAAAATGCCCAAATCCTTATTGTCCACGTCAGGAGAAACATGTATGGACACCACCTTCTTCTGCAGGCCCCTGATATTGCTGCTGGAGACATCCCTGCTGGCACCAGTGAGACATCCCAACAGACACTGGGCTGGGGAAAGCAGTGGAACCTCGGGTGAAAAGCCAGTCTGCTGCTAGAGGTAAAAGCTAAGTCTCGTATTTATGCAACACCAGAGTTTGAAGCTTTCAGTGCTCTTAAAGAATTTCTAGGTATCACTCAATATTGAATAAAACTGATTTCTGCCCTTCTGAAATTCAAAGTAACAGGAAACAGACAATCGCCCCGCAACCAATGAGCCGGCAGGAACTCCAGTGGAATAAGCTGCTTCTGCTCTCTCAGGTGCTACAGCAGATCCCTCTTGTGGCAGCTCAACTTATCTTTCTGATTGCTCTTTCTAACACTACCATTAGGAGAGAAAGATTCTTTTCAAAAATTCGCCTGCCATTCAACAAGGTCCCAAATGAGATCGTTTATTAAAGCAGTGTCACCAACACCAAGCTCCAGGATCTGTTTCAAAGAGACTGTAAAAGCTGTGAGAAATACTTACCTCTCGAATGCTGCACTGAATAAACGAGTACAGCTTTCAAGTCCAGAACAATAGTTTATTTTGCTACGGCATAATATTCAGCAATATATTCCTGAACAAGAACAAGAGTAACAAAGGAAGTCGCACAACTGAGCGGTTTCCTCCTCAATCCCACAGCCTACACCCCCCAAGTCCTCTCACCTGTGTCCTCACCATACCAGTCGCTGTGAATGTCCATCATGGAACTCATGGCTACCCCTGCATCCTCTGGCCTACCCTCAAAGCCCCGGACGAAGTGATGAACCACCTCATCCTTTCTCTGAGCCGAGCTGTTGCGCAACAGGGCCTCTAGGAACTGTTTCATGTGATAGTTATTGCAGGCCAGGTCCATCGCCTGCCCGCCGTGCAGACCCTCCTCCATCTGCTCCAGGGACAGGGGAGTCGGGTACTGCGGCAGCCGGTCGCCCACCTCCACTTCATCCGAGTCAAACTCCACTTTGGGTTCCACCCCTTTGGGCAGCGAAGAATTAACGTCATCCGGAGAATCGCTGCTCCCGGGGTCTCTGACCACCAGCTCCAGGGGATGGCAGCTGCTGCACTCGCCGCAGGGAGGGTCTCTCTGGCAATCCGAGATCCTTTCCTTCTCCTGCAGGGAAGAGAGGGAGGCAGAGCACTGGCTCTTGGAGCTGTACGAGGTGCCCTCTCTGGCCGAGCTGGCGCTCCCGCTATCGGCCTGATAGAAAGCAGCTTCTCTCTCTATTTTCCTGCAGATATCTAACGATGACCTTATATACGTTTTGCAGAAGTTGACCACGTCGGTCATCTGCAAATAGCTGGCTGCGGACATCACCTCGATAACATTTTCCCCGCAGAGATCCAGCTTCCCAGAATAAAGGAAATCGAGGATGATGGAGAAGGCCTCTGAGGTGACAATGTCCAGCGAGGCGGTGCTGTGGCGTCCGCTGTCTTGGATGTAGTGAATCAGCAGGGCTCGGAAATACCCGCTGTTGGCGAACAAGATGTTCTTGTGGGCTTTGAAGATCCTCCCTTCCACGATGATGCTGCAGTCGCAGAAGAAGTCCCTCTTGCGCTGCTCGTTCAGCTCTCCCAGCAGCTTGGTGTAGTACGACTGCATCTCCATCGTCTGCCCAGGCAAGGAGGAGGCACCGTCAGCGAGGGGAGGATTTCTGAGGGGGGGGACCCGCCGCCGCCGCCGCCTCACGGGAACNCGTCCTCCCTCCCTCCCCTTCTCCCGCCGCTCGTCCCTCACCTCCGCCGCCGGCCGCCCTCCCCCGGAGGAGGCGGGAGGAGGAAGTGACGTCGACGGGGAGGGGGGGAGGAAGGTGAGGGGTCGGTAAATATTGGTGACGTCAGGCCGCCAAGATGGCGGAGGGG
>VXAK01011583.1:72772-83370 GCA_013399435.1 Arenaria interpres | reverse complement strand
GGGGTTTGAGGGAGAGGGGTTGGCACCGGGAGAGGGGTGAGGGCACCGGTCCCGGTCCCGGTCCCGGTTCCTTCCCCGCCGCCTGGACCCGTCCCCGTCGTCTGGGCCCAGTCCTGGTCCCTTCCCTCATCCCCTGGGCCTGTCCCCACCGTCTGGGCCCGGTCCCGCCTGACGCGCGTTGTCGCCCCGCAGGGAGGACGCGGGCTGGTGGCGGAGCTGGCTGCAGCAGAGCTACCAGGCCGTCAAGGAGAAGGTAGGAGGAGGAGGCGGCGGCGGGACGGGTCTGCGGGGAGGCCCCGGGGGGCGGCGGGCCTGAGGGAGCCGTAGCGACTTTGTCAACAAGGGCTGTGATCCTTCCCGAGCCAGGCCTCGGTGGCGGCCCCGCGGGTGTAGCGCAGCCCCGTGAGCCGGGAAGGGGCCGGTCGGGAGGCAGGGAGGGAGTCGGGGTGTTTTTGTGGTAACTCTGGCTCCGGGGAGCAGTGCGGGGCTCTGGGGATGTGAAAATCGCCAGCTGAGCCGGGAGGGCATGTGCTGGCAGCGTCGCTTTCCGATGTGTAATTTCCTGGCTGTGACAGCGCTGCTTAAGTTAATTATACACAAAAGTCAGAACAAGGCTTTTCCTAACCTGTTTCCATTTTTAAAACAAACAAAAACAACCCACTGCTGTAGCATGTTTTGGGCATAGCAGTTTCCCGTTGTTATTCTGCTTATTATGGTCTTACTCGTTGCAGGACTTGGGGTAAGGGCTCGGCTGGGTTAAAGGCTCTCGCACTTTAATCTTTGCAATGTGCCACGGGTTGCCAGAGCGACCGTGGCTTTACTGGAGAGCAAAAAGATTAGCCAATCTATCTGTCATCTTCTTACAGTCCACAGAAGCTTTGGAATTCATGAAACGGGACCTGGCTGAGTTCACCCAAGTAGTGCAGCATGACACAGCCTGCACTATCGCTGCTACAGCCAGCGTGGTCAAGGACAAGCTGGCAGTGAGTACAGGAGTGAGAGAGCTGGGGTTCTTGCTGCAGAAACCAAAGTGGGGGGTGAATAGGATGTCTCTGCCTCTGAGGGAACAAACCCCAGTGCATAACCAGGAGCTTCATGTGTCAGACTTTCTCCCAGTGCAGGTTTCATGCCGAGCACTGTGTGGGCTTTCCTCACTGTAGTGGTGAGGACCCTCTGGAGATGAGCGGAGACAAGTTCCTTGTGCTTTCCCTCTCAGTGTCACTGTAGTATGACATCAGATCTCTGCACAGTCCAACCCCCAAACCTGGCTGTGTCCTTCCCCACAAAGCCTAGGCTTGGTTCCCCACAAACCTGTGACAAGGCCTACTTGCCTCACCGCCACCTGAGGCTAGTGCCTGCCACCACACCCTTCTCCTAGCCCAGCCCTGGCCACACAGTTGCCTCATTAGCACTTTTTTGAAGGCAGAGAAATCCTTCTTTAAAGAAACCTATCCAGCAAAGACTGAGACTTGTCCTACTGCTGTGGGCACTGTGACTTACACTGCACTGCTTTTTCTCTTCAAGAGGACAGAAGGTTCCTCAGGCGCAACTGAAAAGGTGAGGAAAGGGCTCTCTGACTTCCTGGGTGTCATCTCGGACACATTTGCTCCCTCTCCGGATAAGACCATTGACTGTGATGTCATCACACTGATGGCAACACCCACAGGTACCACAGAGCCCTATGACAGTGCCAAGGTGAGTGCTGCATTCCTGGAGCTTCTCTCTGGGATGTGGAATCCTGAGCTCTGTCCTTTCAGGGCCCTGCTGCTGCCGCCCCTGCTGATGGCTTTGCTCTCTCTGACTCTTCCAGGCTCGTCTCTACAGCCTCCAGTCAGACCCAGCCACCTACTGCAACGAACCTGATGGTACGGGGGGGTTTGGTGGTGCTGCTGCTGAGCAAAGCTGGCCCCCTGCGTGGGGTCTGTGGGGTGTCCTGAATTGCCCAGAGCTTTTGGCCAGTGGGGCTGCTGGCCTGGCTGTCCATGGGGTCACTGGTTATGGAGAGCAGATCTGTCTGTTGCACTGGGGACGAGCTTAGACCAAGAGTTTGCTGGGCTTAAACTGCTGCTACAGCTGGCACCATGTGGCCTTGTGCTGGCAGAGGACCTACAACATGGGGTGGGTTCAGAGACCAATGTCTCCCTCCTCCTTTGCTCCTCGCTCACCCCAGCTGGTCTGGTCTATAGCATCTTTCCAATGAAACTTCCCAAGACTGTTCCTGCCTTGCTTGTGCCAAAGACTGTTATCTCTCTGCTTGTTCTGTACAGGCCCTGCTGAGCTCCTCGAGGCCTGGCTCTCTCAGTTTAACTTCGAGGAGAAGAAAGGGGAGATCGCGGAGCTCCTGGCAACCAGCCCTTCCATCCGGGCTCTCTACACCAAAATGGTAAGGCCCTGCCTGGCTCCTGCAGTGGGCAAGTTCTGGCTTGAGGTGTGCTGCAGGGAAGCTCTGAGCTGCTTTGGCCCCGGAGTTTGTGTTAGAAAGGATTGTGGTTGCATGGTTAACTGGCAGATGGATATTTGGCAGCATAGTATATTCTTCTTCCCTGCTTGTTTGTCACTGGAACAGAAGTTCCTCTGTCGCTGGCTGGTGTGTGTCTGAGCATCTGCTGGTGCGTACCTGGGGCTTGGTGCCAGATCTGTGCAGCTGAAAACGCAGGTGCCTCGCGCAGGTTCTGAGGGCAGCTGCGAGGCTCAGGAGGAGAGAGGAGCCAGGCAGCAACTGCAGCCCTCCCCCTGCACTGACTCATCGTGTTTTCCGTGTCACTACCAGGTCCCTGTGGCTGTTTCCCATTCTGAATTCTGGCAGCGCTACTTCTATAAAGTGCATCGCCTGGAGCAGGTAGGTCAGGAGGTGGGTGTCTCCCCAGCAGGTGGGCGCTCCAGCCAAGGAGCTCTCTAATGCAGACCAGAGAGGCAGAAGATATTTTTCCTGGAAAAGCAGGGATCTGGGCTGCCTAGTCTGTGACCTTGTTGTCACTGACACTGAAATGCCTTGGGGAGGAAGGGACTGGGGAGGAGAGTGGCTGCTGATGCTGAATTCCCCACAGGATGAAGCCAGGAGGGAGGCTCTGAAGCAGCGAGCAGAGCAGAGCATTCACCAAGAGGAGCCAGGCTGGGAAGAAGATGAAGGTGGGTCAGATGGTGGGGGATCTACGGGAGGGCTCGTGCAGGTCTCAGTTAGAGAGGGTGGTGGCTCCTTGCTCCCACAAATCCAGCTCCCAACCCAGCTGCAGCCAACCCCGCTGCACTGTCAGCTGCTGCTGCGCTTGCTGAAACATCTCTCGCTTCTCTTCTGCCTTCCTACAGAGGAGTTCTTGGGGATGTCACCCCTGCCTTGTGCAAACGTGAAATTGCCAGAAGCAGCAGAGAAAGAATCTGCCCCTGCAGCCCTGGAGGGAAACCACCCCACTGCTCCCAAGGGACCCTCAGAGGAAAGCTGGGCCATCCTCCCTCCGGAGCCAGCCCCAGTAGAGGGGAGCCCCTCTGAGAGCAGTGAGAGCATCTCCCTTGTGACTCAGATTGCAAACCCTGCCTCTGTGCCTGCTGCGCAGCTACAGACTGGAGCGCAACCAGCGGGGGCTGGAGATCTCTCCCAGAAGCTGCTGGAGGCCACCTTGGAAGAGCAGAGCTCCCTGCCAAAGCCCCCAGAACCTGTTCATCCTTCTGCACCTGCATCCTCAGAGCATCCAGCTGTTACAGAGCTCAAAGAGTTGGAGAGCAAAGCCCAGGGCAGGACAGAGACTCTGAAAGAGGAAGGACCAACAGATCTACGTGTCTTTGAGCTGAACTCGGATAGTGGGAAATCCACCCCCTCCAACAATGGCAAGAAAGGTGCGTCTGTGGGGCCAGCACAGGGCCTGGAGACCTTCAGCTGGGGGTAGTGGCTTTTGGGGAAAGGGTTCTGTTTTTGTGATGATGGAAGAGGAGAAAAGGGCTTTTGCCAAAATCGCCCAGGAAGGTTAGATCCAAAGATTGGCTGAACTGAAATTGAATTTTGATGCTGTTGGGCAGGGTCAAGTGGGTCACATCAGATGGTGACAAGCTGCTCTTGGAGGGCCTGAGCCCCGTTCCTGGTGTTCCCTCAGAAGAATGGAGGGTGAGACTCTTCCAGGACCCTGAGGAAGGACGTTTTGCAGCTCTGGCTGACCATATTTACAAATACTTAATTGCAGGGGATTCTGCCTTCAGCAGAGCCTGCTGCAGGTCTCCCAGAGCAGTGGGTACGGTGGTTATAGGATTATAAAGCCACTGGAAGTGACCCAAGATCCAGCAAGGTGGCCACGTACCATGAACTGGGTTTGTGTTGACCAGGAGGAAATTAGAGAGCAAATCAGAAGTCTGGGGGCTGAACAGGGTCTACCTTTGGTCCCTGGGCCACCGGTTGCTGGGGCAAGGCTGTGGTCTGCGTAGGAAACGTGGTGTTTCCTTCCCTCTGCGTGTCACCCCCAGGAGCGTCCCTGCTGCTCCTCTGCCCTGGGAGGTTGTTCTTTCTGTTGGGGACTGTGACAGTCCCCGTATCTAAGTCACTCCTGTCATTCCTTATTTGTTGTGTTTTCTGTGTGACTGATGTGTGACATGTCCTAGTTCTCCCAGGCCAGAGGAAAACACATTTCAGTGTTCACCTCTCCCACTCGTTCTGAAGCAGCCCTTGCTGCAAGTTCAGTCCATCCTGTCTCAGAGCGATGGCCTGCTCTTGACAGTGGGGGAGGATTTTTCTCCTGGGGCAGGCTGTGCTAGATTTGAGCCTCATTAATGCCAGGGCTTTGTGAGCTTGCTCGAGCAGCTGTGTCTGGAGAGCACAAGCAGCTCTGATGCCTTGGTGACATCTGTGGTTACAGGCTCCAGCACAGACATCAGTGAGGACTGGGAAAAGGACTTTGATTTGGACATGACTGAAGAAGAGGTGCAGCTGGCGCTCTCTAAGGTGGAGGTGTCTGGGGAGGTGAGTGGAGGGGAGGCGCTCTCTCAAATAGGCAAGAAGATGGCTCCCAGAAACCGTCAGCGACTCCCTGGGGTGATGCTGCCTGAGCTCTGCCGTTGCTGGGTGCTTCCCCCAAGGGAGACTGCAGCACCTCGGAGCAGGAGGGCGAATCCCTCAGCTGGAGCTCTGCTTCCAGCCCCTGCACAGCACGTTGCAGTGAGACATGGCTACTGCTGGCCTGGAAGGGCCACGAGCTGCTGGCAGGAGGCTCCTCAAAGGCCTGACTCGCTCTTTGAGGACACGGGTGTAGCTTGGGATCTCGCTGTGGGAATCACGGGTGTTGGCTGGAGCAGAGAGCGGCTCTTTGGATGTGCTTAAAGAGGGGATGAGTATGCAGGTTCCCCAGGGGAACCAGAGCAAGCAAATCCCTGTTGTGAGGGTGTGGGAGCGCGAGCATATGTCAGGCTCTGTGCTGACTCAGGTGCCATGGGCAGGAGCATCTGTTGACAGATGTGTGTTGAGTTACAGAGTAAACTGAGGGTTGTTTCTCTTGTTTGCAGCTGGAAGATGAAGAGTGGGAAGACTGGGAATAAAGCGACAGCTTCCAGTGTGTGTCACAGGCTCATTTCCACCATCGAAAGTGAATTAAATCACGGACCGGCTGTTCCTTTATGTGTAACTATGCTGGGGATTGCAGTTCCAGGCTGGAGGAGTTTCATTCCTGCTGTAAATCCTGTGGGCAACTTGAGTAACCCCTTCAGACCTGGAGGAGGAGGAGGAAGCGGGAGATCACTCTTACACGTAGCTGCTAGGGAGCTCATCTTCTCAGTACGTCCTAGAGACTGGCCAAGCCAAAACTGACTGGCCTGAAAGCGTGGGGTGGAGGCAGATGTGATGCAGTGAGGGGGTCCCTGGGGCCAGCTGGGCACTCGGACACCTGGCAGGATCGCTCGGTGCCACCGGGCTGCCAGCTGGCTGATTGTTGGCTCCTGTGCACGCGCGTTGTCTGTGGTACAGCACTTCAAAGGCTCTTGGACTCCAGCTGTGCCTCCTCGCTTGCCACTCCTTGCTGCTGGCCAGGCTGTCCCTGGAGAAAGCCCCCCATGCAGGGAGCGGCCGGGGGCTGGAGATGCTGCGGAAGAGGCCCCTCCTGCTCTTCCCTCGTTGCTGCGAAGAAAGGCAGTCGGCTTGTGGCTTTGGCCCAGAGCTGGGCCACGTTGGAAGGAGCCAAACTCCCTGCCAAACCCTGAGCTTCTGCCTGGCTTTTTGTCTTGGAAGCTTTTTCTAATGGAATCTCTCGTTTCCTCTAAGAGCCAAGACCTGCAGCTTCCCCCTTCACAGCTGCCCTGCCTTCCTCTGCTGGGTTTTGTGTACTTAAATTTCCCAAGCAAAGTACTTGTGGCTTGCTCTTACTCGAGCCCTTCTGGGCAGACAGCGGTTCGGGCCACCTGGGGGGCAGAACCCCTCACTTTGTGGTGCCCAGTTCAGCCCTTGCGAAGCCCCGGTGACCACTTTAACCCCCACCTTGGCACCGAGGCTTGGCCCTTCCCTTGCCCAGCCCGGCAGGAGGCAGAAGCATCCAAGTGTGGGTGGTACCTGCTGGCTGAGGCTCTGTCTGCCCACTAATGTGTCCCTTCGTGTCCCACCCACGGCCACCAGAGTCACAGGCCTGGCTGTGCTCGCTCTGGTTCGTTCCCCTAAGCCCCTTGTGACCGCTTGCAATTGCTTCCTCCAGACCCAAATGCCTCTCTTTTTGGGGCGTTTCACCTCTAATGGCATGAGAAGCTCCTCGGTGGATGTTGCTAATTACAGTTGTTCTAAAGGGATGGAGCCCTCGCTGCTGTCTCTGGCCTTTGGGGTGGTGGTTTTGTACCACCTTGTCCTTCTGCCCCTTCCAGGGCTGCTTGCTGGGACCTGTGGCTTTCCTTCTGGATTTGGATAGCATTAACCTTGGGGCACTTGGAAGAGTTGGGGGGTTTGGGTAGGTTTTTTTGCCCCCAACTTCGGGGAGATCCTCAAACGCGGCTGCCCACACAGGTGGCTTGGTGGCAGTGGTGACTTTAGGCACTTACACAAGAGCGTGTCTGTCCTGCCAAGCCCACGAGGGCCAGGGACTGAGCCTCAGCTTTCCTCCTGCGTGGTGTGGTGGGCCTTGCAGAGCCTCTGGGATGTGCTGCAGCCTCACCTTGCCCTGGCCTCAAATTTGGCTGTAGCAGGAAAACCTGGTGTGGGGAGGTGACAGCGGTGGGGGCATCAGGGGCTGTGGTCCCTCGGGGTTTGGTCTGAGTTGTGGCTGGGTCCCTGGGCCCACACCGAGCTCCAAGGGTGCAGGGCTCTCACCTGTGTCACTGCTTTTCTTTTTTTTTTTTTCTTTTTTTGAATTTTTCAGTCAAATTAACTGTTTGGTTGTCTGTGCAATATTCTCTGTTCTGAACTATTCCCCGTCTCCCTGAGCTTTTTTCTAGCTGGGGCGAGAAACCAGGAACAATTCTAACCGCTGGTAGTTTTGTAACGATGACTTTCTCCGAACCTTTTACAGACTTGCGGATAACAGCGATTAAAGGAATTCTACAGAGTCTCTGCCTGTGCCGGGTGTTCTCATTTCCTGCGCCTGCGGGATGGGGGCGGCAGCTTTACATTTCCCTTTCCTCCCAGTTTGTTTAACTGGGGAAGGTGGACCCGGGCTGCTTGGAGCCCGTTTCTGCCCTGTTCCCCAGTGCCGGTGGCCAAGGGCTTCGGTGAGCCAATAAAAATTATATTCTATAAAAAAAAAATAGTGCCTGAGTACAATCCAGGCCTTGTCTCTGGCCCAGCACCCCCGAGGCTGGCTAGGTGTCCTCCAAATTTATCATCACTTTAGAAACAAAATGCTCTATTGGGGGAGAGCAGGAGCGAGTCCTTCTCAGGGGTTGGTCAGCCACGGGTGGCTGCTCACCCCCTCGATGGAGGGTCTGAGGGTCATGTCTGGTTCCAGGAGCGTTTCCAGAAAGTTCTGGCACTCCTTGGAGATGCCCAGGTGCCCGGGGACGGAGACGCCTTTCTGCTGCTGGTGCAGCATCTTGGGGATGTCGGTGTCGTCGAAGGGCAGGCGGGCGCAGAGCAGGACGTAGAGGAGGACTCCCATGCTCCAGATGTCGCCCTTGCGGCTGTCGTGGGGCTGACCCTGCAGCACCTCAGGGGCCGCGTAGGCCGTGCTGCCGCAGAAGGTCCAGCTCAGCTCCCGGCCCTCCCTGGGGAGCACTTTGGCGAAGCCGAAATCTGTCAGCTTCAAGGTGGGACCTTGCAGGAGGGCGTTCTCGCACTTGAGGTCGCGGTGGGCCACCCCGCAGCCGTGGCAGTACCGCATGGCCTCCACCAGCTGGAGGAACAGGGCCCTGGCCTGGGGTTCGGGCAGGGGACCCTCGCGGAGCACGTAGTCAAAGATGTCCCCGTCCTCCGCCAGCTCCATCACCAGGCAGATCTTCCCCTCTGCCGACTCCAGCATCTCGTGGACGTGGATGATGTTCCTGTGCTCCAAGCGCATGACGATCTGGAGCTCCCGGGGCAGGAATCGGTGAATGAACTCTGCCGAGAGAGGGAGGGGGGAGGTTTGGGCACGGGGACATCCCTGGGCTGCTGCCTCCGGGGAAGTCATTTTTGGACACGGCAGAGGGAGGGAAGGTCGTTCCCCAGTTCCTTATGTTCCCGGCACTGTTCCCCAAGAGCTGCTCCTCACAGGGGACACTGGCCTCCACCGGCGCTTTGTGACCCTTGCGGTGGGAGAGGTGGCCACCTGAACACCTTGGGGTCATGGTCCCTGGGCTGCTCTGCTGGACCCCAGTAGGAAACCACTAGCCACTGGGGGAAACCAGTTTCCTGCTGGGAATTAAAAGCCCTCAAGGAGGGAGGGTGTCTCAGCCCAGAGCCCTTTTGGTGTCACCTCTTACCTTCTGGCATTTCTCTCTTATCAATTATTTTAATTGCCACCTTCTTCCGGTGCTTTTTGGAAAAGGCCTCCTTCACTTTGGAGTAGGTGCCCTCCCCGATGGTCCTGCCCAGCTGGTAGCCATTGGCAAGCAAAAACCCCTCCATGTCCTCCTCATGCCACTGGGGACACTTCCCTTCCTTGAGTCACCCTGCAGTGACCCCGCTACAGCATTTGGGAACCCAGGGGCACCCGTGGCACCCCGAGGGGGGACACAAAGGGACCTTTTATAGCCCAGGGGGGCTATTGTGATGCAGCCGACGCGGTGTCGGTCGGGTGACGGATGCACAGTGGGGTGGGGGACAGGCCAGGGCACCTTCTCGGTGAGTGGGGGCTCTTGGGGTGGGCGCTGCTGGTTACGGGGCTGGTCGGGGTCCCCCTGTGTTCCCCCCCACTGTTCTTTTGCCGTTGCTGGGGTGGGGGCGGTGCTGGCCCGGCTCACCCCCGGCTCCTCTCCGGGCAGACGCATCCAGGGCTCGGACATGAGCTCCCAGCAAACACCGCAGGCGCAGAGGTTCCCCATCGAGGCTGGTGACTGTCCCCGCTTGGCTGTCCCTCCCGAAACACAGGAGCCGGCAGACGCCGAGCAGTCTGTGGGAAGGTAAGGGGGGGCCAGGACACCCCACGGGGTGCAGGGCCAGGCCCTGGCACAGCCACTCTGTGTCCCCGTCCCCATTTGCTGCTCTGGCAAATGCTGCCTGATTTGCTCCCAAAAGTGTTGCCTGGTGGCTAGAAACTCCTCCTTGTCCTGGGACAGGGCTGGTGCCACCGGGGTGGGCAGTGTCCTGTGATGTGCTGTGCTGTGCCATGCCATATCAGACAATGTCATGTTGTGCCGTGCCATGCCATGCCATACCATGCTATGTCATGCTGGCCCATGCCATGGCATGTTCTGACACGCCGTGCCATGCTGGCCTATGTCATGCTGTGCCATGCTGCACCACGCCATGCCATTTAAGACTGTGCCATGCCACATCAGACAATGTCATTCCATGCCATGCTAGCCCATGTGCCATGCCATGCCGTGCCATTCCATGCCATATCAGACAATGCCATATCGTGCCATGCTGGCCCATACCGTGCCATGCCGTATCAGCCGATGCCATGCTGTGCCATGCCAGCCCATGCCGTGCGGTGCCGTGGGGCTCACACTGCTCTCTCCCCACAGGCAGCTGCGGCGATGCCCCGGCAGCCACTGCCTGACGCTGCCCAACGTCCCCATTGACGTGTTCATGGCCATGGGAGGCAGCCGCCGGCCTCGCACCAACTGATGGCCCCCGCGCCTGCCCCGCGCCCACCGCAGCCACCCCCGGGGCTGCAGAGCTGCGGACGACACAGATCGGTGACGGACTTTGTAATAAAAGGACATCTCGGATCGATTCCGTGCTCAAAACCCACACGTGGTGTGTCAGCCATGGAAGGTCGTGGGGTGAGAGGGGACACGGGGACAGGAGGGGACAGAGTGCAAGGGGATGGGACCTGAGGGATGGGGCACAAGGGGATGACACAAGGGACTGGGAGATGAGGGACAGGACACAAGGGGACAGGTTGCGAGGGGATGGGACCTGAGGGATGGGACACAAGGGGATGGGACACGAGGGATGGGACCCAAGTGACGTGACGGGGGGACCAAGGTCCCCCCCGCCGCCTCCCGCCCGCCCGCTAGGGGGCGCCGGAGCGCCGCGGCCCCGGCGGGAGAGAGCGGCCCCGCCC
>VXAK01011583.1:48659-72501 GCA_013399435.1 Arenaria interpres | reverse complement strand
CCCTCGGGGGGACCCTGCGGCGGGGGCTCCGGTAGCCAGGGGTCGAGTAGACCCGGACATGGGCTGGGCCGCTGGAGTAAGGGGGAAGAAGGGTGTTAGTGGTGGCCTTTGTCGCCCGCAGGAGATCAGCAGCTCGGTCTCTGGGTGGGTAAGGGGAGCAGCGCCGAGTGTTTAATGCTTTAATGTTCTGTTTTTGGGGGTTTGGGGACCCCCTCTGCCGCAGGCACCAGCATAAAGAAGCCTCGAGAGGCAGCGGTGGTGGAAAGGGGCTGCTGCCATCGAAGCTTCATCCGAGTGTCCGTGGTGTACTGTCAGATCCCCGGCTCCTTTAAATTCCCAAGTTCGTTTAAGAGTTTAGAACTGAGCTCCAGTGGGATCCTACTCAACTGTTAACCCGGCAGGGCTTCGGCTGTTTTAGCTTTTATAAAAGAAAACTTCAGCGGCGGTGACAACATAAACTTAGTGAGGCTGTCCCCGAGCAGCGTGTCGCCATGGACGGCGTCCACAAATACATCTCCTGACACAGTGCAGGGACGGAGTGTAGTGGAGGGGTTTGTTGGTATATTCATAACCACGGCCACTAAATACGCTTAGAGCTTCAGAGAGGTAGCAGGTAGCTCTCTCTGTTAGCTACAAGTAACTCATAACTGAGCACTGCCCTTCAAAAGATACTTCAATAACAGCAGATGGGGTTTTTTTTGTCGCTTTTGATGTAGCCTGTTATTGAAGCTTCTCTCTCAGGGAGGAGAGATGGCTTTTTCTTGATGTTTCAAGTAGTTAGACAGGGTTTGGATGGGGGAGGTGAACAGCAAAGCCAAGCCTGTAGCAGGGGTATATTTATTTTCTATAAACCAGAGTAAGGATCCTCTGGAAAGCAAGGATTAAGCACTTACCAGTTTTCACCTGCAATATTGTTTCTTAACCAGACTTCCCTTCAGAACTCTTAAAAATGATCTTTGGGGTGAGATGCTACTTGATCAAAACAGTCTTGTAAAACTCTCCTGCCGTCTTCAAACCCCTCCTGGGATGTTCCAGGAGAAGTTAGTGGCCGCGAGTCTGTGTGTGTGACGGCTGCAGCACCTTCCAGTCCAGAACGGCTTTTAAAACTTAATTTATGGCGTGAGATGTAAAATCTTGACTGGCAACTTTGAGTCGAAAAATGTCCTCGGGCCTGTTGGTGAGTGTCTGAAAACTGCCTGCGCTCCCTGGCACTGGGGATGGCCATGCAAAGGAGCTTCCCATTCTTTCCCCGCCACTGCTTCCCCGTTTCTCCTTGGGGCTTTGAAGCAGGCATGTTTCTCACAGCAAGAGTTTCATGCTTCCTTCGTTTGAATTATCCTAGTGCAACTTCTTCTTGACTTTTTAGGTAGTAAGACTGCTTTTTCATTGCTTTTGGTTAATAGGACTAAGTGGTGGCAGCATAAAGTTGCTACCCCTTCTTCTGCGGTGCGGGTTGAGGATGCCGTGGTGCTCGGAAGCCGCTGTGATATTGGTCTTGCCTGGGTTGTTTAGAAATGCTCATCAGTTTGCTCGTCGTTTGCTATGCAAATGACACGTCTAAATGCCTTTATAGTGCTATTTAGCCTACGGAGCGGTATATAATGCTCATTTCTTAATAAAACTCTTGTGGCTGATGAATTTAACTAGTTATTTGGCTGTTTTGCTCTGTTTGCTTGTGTTGGGGAGAGCAAACATGAACTTTGTAAAGGGGAGCTTGATCATTAAAATAGGGTGATAGCGAAAGTACCAATTCCTTCAGCTTTTCAGCTTTAAGCCATCGTGCTCGTGAGCTCCAGAGTTGCATAGTAAATCAGACAGTACTGTTTGTTTCTGGAGCAAAGCACATGTTGGGAAGGATGAGCTTGTTGGAATTTTATAGCCCTCTAATTGTCTCCAGCTATTTCTAGTTGTTTTTAACCTCCTCTAACTCGTGGGTACAGTTTGAGTTGACTTAGTCAAAGAGTTAATCCCTGTTTTAAGAACTGTTACAAAGGGCTTGCTGACCTCAGTGCCAGACTGTTGAACTTGATCAGGCTGCTCTTAAGGAAATCTGAATGTCTCAGAATTCGTAAATCGGGTTGAAGAGGACTTAAAGCCCCCCCCAAACCTCAGATTTTTTTGGGTGGGGGTGAAAAGATCGAGAGGAGATAGAGTTGAATTTCAATAATAATGTGTATTGAGAACTGGGCTGAGGAATAGGTCGGCTCTTTTTTACAGTGGGGCACAGGGGGCCTAAAAGGAATCCTGATCTTCTCCTGACCCCGCTGAAGGACAAGTATGTGGAGAACTGTTCGTTTTCCCCAAAGAGAATTTTTGCTTTTCCCTTCCCCCTCCCCAGCCGGCCCCACCAGTGGAGCTGTTGCACATTCCAGTAGTGATATCACATCGCTGGCTCTTGGTAGCTAAAACAGAAGGGAATGAGCCAATGGTGGCTGCGGCACCAGACGGGCAAATAGCTGCCTGGATAAGCGTTTTACCAGCACAGCGTGTCCCGTGTGCGCAGCGCCCAGCCCGGGGATGGGGACAAGCTGGGGCTGAGACAGCTCAGAGCGAGAACTTGGCTCTTATTTGTAGTAAACACTCCAGTACCCTGTGTGAGAACATAACAGCAGCAGAGCAAACACAGAAAACAGAGCTGCACAAGTGACAGGGTGACAGAACTTGGCCGCTTCTCCAGGGTTTAACAGCAGCTGGGGTAATTCCAGGGCTGTAGAGGAAAAGCCTTGAGTTGGTGCTTACTTGACAGGACTTGACTTCTTATGTAGCTGTTCTTCTCCTGTAAGGACAACTGCTTAGTTTCCTTTTCCCCCTGTGCTCTCCTGAGCAAATGAAAGGATTTTATTAATTTTTTTTATTCACTGTAAAACTATCAAAGTGGCGTTTTCAATATAAGGATCTGTTCTTGACTGATTTCTGGTAGCAGTTCAGAGCTGTCATTTTATACAGTGTGTACAAGTAATTCAACTGCTTTTACGTATTTATTATAACCAACTTCATTTAATTTGTATTGAAGAAGTACAGATTATTTAGGCTTCTCTTTCTGTGGTTTCAACTGAAATCATAAAGTTGTCCTGGACATGCTTTTTCTAGAAGAGAATCCTCTAGAGACGTTAATAGCTCTGTATCTGTAGCTTCTGTCAGGAAGAACCTTTATGCTTTGCTGTAAAGCAAGTGCTTAAACTCAAGAATTGACTGCAGACGGGTCTATAGAGTGCTGTAAAATGTATTACATATCAGAGTTTCAGAAGGATTTTTGTTTCTGTTCTCAAAGGAAAGAAATCCCGTCACACATGGGAGAGGGAAGGAACAGAATTCACGTAAGCACTGCTAATTATAAATTGACACTTTTACATTTACCAGGAAACCAGCCATTAATGCCGAAATATTTGGCCAGCTGAAGAGAGAGTTTAGATTTTTGAAACATTTCCGAAATGCCTAACAATGTTTTGTTGTCTCTTGCATGGAATGTGTTTTTGTTCGCTTCAAGCAGGGGCTCTGGTGATAGTTTGACGAAGCAAGAGGCAGTGAGAGGATGAACCTAGAAGTGGTCATGGATTTTCTTTTCAGTTCTAAGCAGGTGATAGTGATAAGAAATTATCTTGAAACCTGACGTATCGTACCTAAATGCTGAATCAAATTTCACTGTTGGTGTGCTCTTGTGAGCTGTATCGAGTAGCCAACGGCAGAAATGACAAGAGTTTGAGTTACAAGTGTTCAGGCTTCTGGAGAAAAGTGGGAACAGTCGGCAGTGAGGTGTAGTTGGCCTAAAGTCCCCTGCCCAGGGCTGCCTCCTGTGCAGGAGATGATTGGCATGTTCTTACAGGCCCCTCCTCCCCAGATCCAAAAATATCACAAATGCTTTGATTTTTTTTTTTTTTAAAGAAATGCCTCAGTAACTGTAATTGGAGATAGCTTGACTGTCACATGTAGTTTTTAACATTGTCAGGGGAGATGGCTCCACTCTGAAACCTCTGATTTAGCACTGCTGGCTTGTTCTTCTAAAGGTAAGGTTCATTTTCCTTGTGTGAGCCGAACTCCTCTGATGTCTGCTACTACTAAATCAGTTTACTTCAACACTCTGCTGTTCCTGAAGGGTGTAGTGTTGAAAGCACAGGCGTTTTGTTAAACACGGATCCTGCAGAGAAAGACAACTACCAAGCTTTCTGTCCTGGGGACGGTTCCAGGAGAGTCCTGTGTTTCCTCCTTGGTGGCAGAACCTCCCTGGTACCACAGAGCAAGGTGGTGACTGATGTGGATTTGATGTGGTTTATCTCCATCTCCCTGTGACTTGGTCAGTCTGAGAAGACAGGAGGAGAGTGAGGGCAGCAAAGAGCAGTCACTGTTCTTCTCTGCTGGGGGATTTTCTGGCAGGAGTGTGATGCTGTAGGGATATCTCCTGAGCTCGAGTCTGTGCAAACTCGGAGGCAGGAGGAGAAGGGGTTTTCAGGTGAGTATATGAAACGGCGAAACTTCCTGCTGGGTAGGAGAAATCCAAGGAATATAGTCAGTAAGGCTTGTCACATGAAACTTGGCAAATTCAGAAGGGTGTTAATTGTAACTGACCAAGTTCATGCTATTGCAGGGAGAACTTAGGTTGGAAGGGGCCTTTGGAGGTCATCTGGCCCAGTGCTTGCTCAGAGCTGGGAAGCTTTGAAATCTACCCAGTGGGCACTAATTGGCAGATCAGCACTGAGGGAGTTCATCAAGTGTATTTATTTACACTTGCATAATTCTCCTACCCTTCTCTGCTCCAAACATGCAGCCCTCAGCCCTCCTGGCTGGCCGGGCTTTGCCTTAGGTATGTCTTATACCCAGCAACAGAACTGTAAGAGATACCTTATGAGGATTACCTTTGTGAAAGGGTGTTTTTGGCTTAAAAAAGGCCTTGTCAGATCTGTCAGCGTAACCATTTCTCTGCTCTGTCGCTTCAGTCTGACTCAGCAGCACAAGTTCTGATTTAGCCAAGTGAGTTCCTGCTGTGACTCAGCTTTGGCAGCTTTAATCGGCAGCTGAAAAAAGTGTTTGAAGCAAATGCTTTTTTTGTAATGCAGAGAAATGGGAAGAGCAACATCTGGAAAGGAGCAAGGTTGGGTTTCTGATCCAGTAATGTTAAGAAGCCACTATAATCTTGGCGTGGCAGTGGTGACCCTGGGATTAGTTTTCTGGCCGAACTGCTGTAGTTTATGTTGGCTTTTACACAGATGCTTATGGGATCTGAATCCTCTCCTGAGCCTTCAGACTTTCAAGCTGTATTTTCCTTTCTTTTAAGCAGTAAATACCTTCTCATCATTCAATATATAAGGATGAATGTGGCAACCTGTATTAATAATTCTTTGGTTTATATGACAACTGGAGGATTTTTTTATTTCCTCAGCAAAGCCAAACGTTGCCAACAATCTCCAGCAGGAGCCAAACTTCTTCCATCTCCCGAGGGGGTTTCCTTTGCACAAGGAATTGAGAAGGTGTTGTTTGGTTAAGCTTCATCACTAAGTTTGCTCCTGTAGCTCTTGTAAGAGGATTCTTGGCTCACAGAACACCTGAAGTCATTCCCAGTATGAATTATTAGCTTAATAAAGCCTTGCTTTGGGTTTAATGGACCAATTTTTATTAATAGTTTGATTCCAAAGGTGTTAACATCCAGAAATTGTTGGTGTGGGGACTCTTTAGTGTTTATGCTGAAGATGTGTTATATGATCACAATCTCACAGTGGCTTTAAAATCCCACTTCGGCAATTATTCTCTCTGGGGAGACTAAGGAAGAATAATGGAGAAGTCGGTTAGTTTCATGTGGGCTTTTTGTAGTGAGTTTTGAGGATGTAGGCAAACAGTCTTCTAAAAGAAGCTATAAAAATGTGTTTTAACTCATTGACGCTTTGCAGTCCTGAAAGGTGTATCAGTATTGGGCTTACAGGTGTGTTTGCTATGGGCCTGGAAAGGCAGGTACTTGCTTTGTGCTCTGAGAAGACCTTAGATCATTGTGGCAACTTAGTGGTGCCTGGTTAATAGCGAGCAGAGTCACTTCTCTGATACTGGCCTTGTCTCCCTCTCTGGCTCAGGGTGATGGAGATGCATCTGAACTCTTGTTGCTGTTTCAGTCTCAGTCCTTGTTTTTATAGCTGGTGAAGTAGTGGCTTCATCAGCTGTCACCAAACTGGAGTTAGAGACCTCCCTCGAGCATCTCACCCTGCACAGCCACTCATGTAGCTAAGAAATAAAAATTAATGCTTCTGACACTTCATGTGTGTTCCCTTTTGGGACACATTCTGTCCTTTTCTGACAGGTTTTCCAGTTGCTGCTGTTTTCCTCAGGACAGAGGAGTCCCTCTGAGCCAGGACTAGCAAGGGTTCCATTTTTTAGCGAGGCTTCCATCTGCCTGGTCTCTGAGGTGCCTGTGCAAAGCTGTTCGCAGCTGTGCTTTATTAAAGCAAGTCATCAAACATGTACAAATGGATTTCAAAATTCATCCCGCGGAGCCAGGGTTACCTGCTGTTATGTGTTCAGGATGTAGAAATAAAGATTTATATATGCAGGCTGATAATCCTTAGATCTACTTAATGTGTCATGTTAGCACTGAATTTAATATCTGATTTGGCATCTTGGAGCTGATCGTTGGTGGAGCTGATTGGAGGTGCAGAGCTTGGATGCTCAATAAGAGAACTATTGAAATGCAAATACTGTCACTTTTTTTCTGTGGAGCTGCTGTGAATAAAGTTCACTAAGCCAGGGAGGCACTTGGCTAGAAAAGGCACTGACTTTGGGAACTGTGTGAGGTCAGGGAATTCCTAGAGCAGAAGTAATATTTTGTCCAAACTCGGTCACAACTCTGTTTTAAATGGGGTCAATCTTGTGAGTCGAAGTTTACGGTTTTCTTGAGTGAGCTCTGAGGTTTTAGTGGAAACGGCAGATTCTCAAGTGCTGTTCATGTTTGGAACCAGTGTTAAAACTTGTAGACGTGTGGAACTGTTTTGTCTGCTGAGGTCTTGGGAAGAGGTGGGTTGAAAGCTCGGCACACTCACGTTTCTAACACAGTACAAGCTTTACCCTTGCAATTTTTAATTCTGTCCCAGGGAAGGTGAATTGGACTGAAGAGGGTAAGGGGTGACTGAGCCCCTCCATAACCAGTGGCCAGGAATGGCTGAGGAAACAGGTACTCTCAAGGGACTTCCCGTGGCCAGTTCTAATTGACGGGTGAAAAAGGAAAAGCTGGGGATTGTACTGTTCCAGGGTAATCCAAGGGATACTGGACTTGGAGGAAACCAGGTTCCTAGAAAACCAGGCTGTCTCTTGCAGCAGGAGGCTTGGGTGGCAGGAAGGAAGTATAAAGAAGGGCTTGAACCATAAGTAGCTGGACTGGCTTTTGCTGGTTTTGGAAAAGCTCCGTTGCTGTTTCCACTGGGGGAGGAGGTGCCTCATTCTAATTCTGTCCTAATTCTTGTTGTTTTCCTTCCTTTCTAACAACATACTCATGCTGTGCTGATATTCTAGTAGAACAGGGCAAGCTCCAGCCCTTGCCTGAGTCCTGTTCCCACACAGGCCTGCACCTGGGCGGGCATGGTTGCACTTGGCTTGTTGCCCGAGCACCTATTAGGTGAGAAAATAAGGTTTTTATGTCTGTTGAGAAGGGACGATCCTAGGATTGTGGTGAGTGGCTGTTCTGTCCAATGTCTGCTTGTCCCTCTTGTGTTGCGGTGTACTGGGATGTTTGGAAGATGATCCTGTCCTCTTTCTTCAGCAGGTTGTTAGATGGGTTGACAGCTCCGTGCCCAAGGCACCGGTACAGGTGTGGGTGCCTGTAGCCTCTTCCCATCCCATGAGTGGTACCTGGACCTGTCGTGCTGGGGGGTGGCTTCTGGGGAGAGATAAGCGGTGAGCAAGGCTACAGGCGCTGCCAGGACAGTTTATCTGCCGTGCAGTCTATTTGGTGTGGTCTCAGGGGGGAAAAAAAGGGGTCACCCGGAGCAGCTTCAGGCTGTGCAAATTGGGGTATGGAAGGAAAAAGCCTTATTGCCCATCTTCCGCAGGATGCCGGGGGTAAACTGGGAGCCCCACAGTTCTGGCTGGAGCGACATTGGAACAGTTTTGTAATTCTAGGGTGTGAGCTGATACTATCTTCATTTAAGGAAGGGCTTAGCTGGTTCTTGGGAGAAGAAAAACCTTTCCTAGGAGGGGTGCAGTGCAAGGTGCAGCCCTAGCAGGACAGCATTTTGTAGAGGCTAAGGAGGCAGCTTGGGTGCAGTAGCTAAAACTCCTGAGCAGTTAGACTTGCTGTGTTTAAGTTTTTCCATTGTAACTTTACAGTTGAGCTTTTCTGTAAAAGTGAAACTTCTCAGAGCAACAATCCTAAGATGCAAAGTGAAAATCTGTGGCTTGAGTATCTCCTGTTCATCACTGACGGATGAGCAGGTGATGGCTTTCCCAAACCTGACAGTCTGCTCTGATTTTGTGGGATTGTTTTGTAGGTGTTCGCACCAACAGAATTTGAGTTAACAGTTAACGATGAAGCCTGACTGGCTGATACACTGGATGAACTGGATGTTTTGTACCAAAAAAACCACCTATGAGTGAGGAATTAGGATGTGCCTGGTGTGGCGCTGGCTGGTTTCTTTGGGGTCGCTGCAGTCTGTGCTGCCCCCAGCATCTCCTGAGCTCCCTGTGAAGTCAGAATCCTGCGTTTGTGATGTTCAGCCATTGCCGTGGAAATGGGGAGTAATGTGAGAAATTAGCATTCTGATGTCATTAAGGTATTGACACAGCTGATGTCAGTGGAAATAGTCTGAAGAGATATGTGTGTGTGAGTGAAAATGGAGAATTAAGTGCCACAGAGACTGTTGCACGGTGCTGTGTTGTTACACAGACAATGTGAAAAAATCGCTCCTCAGGGGCTGGTTGTATCTTTGGGGTGTTCTTCATGCTCTGGAGTGTGGTCTGGGCCCTCGCAGCATGGTTGAGTGTCTCTGGCTGTTTTCGGACACCCGGAGCAGGGTCCGGGGTGTGCCCGGCTGAGTGGGGTTGTGCAAGTCTGGAGGCAGCTGGACTGTCATGTGTCTCTTGGCTATTTCTGTGAGTAACTGCCTGGTAATCCTGCCTGTAGTGTAAAGTCATTTCATCACTTTTTCCTCCTCCTTTTCTTAAAAACTGCCTTTTAATTGGAGACTTTGCTTTCCAAAGGGAGGTAATAAATTTGTCTTTGTTAGGGATTCTGTTGTAATCCTCAGAATTAAGTGAGCAACTCGTGCTCTTTTGTGTGGCTGTATCAGCCGTTAGCGTTGGGGCAGTAAGATGAACACGCTGATATAGGAGGTGGTTAAATACATTTTCTGAATTAAAATCTGTAAGTAGATGACACACCTTGATGCAATACAACCCTCTAAAGCGTTGTGTCTCCTGAATTAGCTGCTTTTCAGTTAAAGATAATAATAAAATTCATCCCTCCATTCTTGGCTGCTGGGAGGAGGGACGGAGAAGTGAGAGCGGTTGCATAGGTCCTGTGATCTTCAATTTCTGCTTTTCTTTGCCATGTAAATGGTCTTTTAGAATGAAGAAAGTGCTGTCAAAGACTTCTAGAAACAGGCCAGCTATTCCTCTGAACCTCTGACTGAGGAGAAATAAACTCAGGAAAAAAAAATTAGTGGTTTGATACAGGCTGTCAGCAAGGTACAGTCCAAGTGCCATGGGTAGTGTGGTGTAAATAGGTTTTTTGCCTTCATTTTATTGAGGACAGATCTTATAAAATGGGGTATTTAGAAAAGGGATTGAAGGTAAAATTCTGTAAGGCTCAAGCAGCAAGACCTGCTGTAATTTGATGGATTCAACCCTACAGTCAGTTTTTGAGGCCTTTTCCTCAGTGGTGTTCAGTGTGATGTTCCTTTTTCTTGTAACTTCTGGCCACTTACTGTGCCCTGAACAAGTTACTGGGAAGGACTTTCTATACCTGGCACTGGGATACTGCTGCTAGTGATGAGGAGTTGTGGTTGGTGCCACCTTCTTGAGCTTCAGAGGTGCCAATAAACTCATAACCTATCGTCTTGTACCTCCTCAAGCCTGGGGGTGTCTCTGGGTGCTGCTGTTGGTTCCAGAGCTTCCAAACTCTTTCACAACTGCAGTTGGCATGGGGACAGGCTGTTTGCCAGAGACAAGTGTCTCTTACGGTGTAAATGACCAGAGGAACTTGGGCTTTGGTGGCTTTTTTCTTTATCTATTGCTTTCCAGAAGAAAGTCCTCTTGGTGTTCTGGGTAGGGAAGAGAACACCCTCTTAGAGAGCAGATTCTGTGACGTGGAGTCTGACTTCTTCACAATGCTCGGTGTCGTCTTAGCAATTTTTGGGAAATCGTAGAACTGAAAGTATTTTGTTTGTTTCCTCTCCTGTTAAAATCTGAATTCTTCTAGTTGTTCCCTCTTTCCATAGCTATGAAGTGTTGGATATTTGTACATTGTATGTGTTTTTTCTTGGCTGTGCCTTTCTTAGTAGGAGGGCAGTAAGGTCTGAAACTTCTCCAGCTGCTCCTGGAAGGACTCCAGACTGGCTGGAGACAGTTGATAAGTGGGACTGAAACTTTCTGTAAGTGATGTGGTGAGGAGCCCTTAAAGCTTGAAAGAGGAGGGATAAGGAGATAGCGCTGCAGACTTTCACAGGACTCTTCTTCCACCTGCCCTCAGCACTTGGAAGAAAACAAAGATACTGGTGTCCAGCAGACTTCTGGAGAGGAGTAAACTGGTCTCGGAGTTAATTGGGATTTTGATGCTGTGTATAATGATTGCTTCCTTCCTGTCCTGAGAAAGGCAGGGATGTTGAGCAAATAATCTGTATTATAAATGGGAGAAAGGGGGAGTTTGAAAAGATGCAAAAAGGAGTTGACGTGGTCAAAGCCGAGGATTACAGCTGGGTGCAGCTGAGGAATTGATACCCTTCTGTCCTCAGGTTACTGCTTGGCCCTGATTGCCTTTAGCTGTGCCAAATAGTGGAGTGTCACTTCCCTGACCAGGAGGAAAATACACAAGTAATCCAGTTTGAATCAGTGCATTAGTCAGATATGAAGCAGCAAAATAAGTAGGTCAGGGACTGAACGCTTGCAGTAACCTGGTGGGATGAATGTGGCCTATGCTTTTTGCAAGGTTTATTTATTGTTACAAAATCAAGGCCTGGGTTCGCTGTGAGTTCTGTTGGATTCTTGCCATGCGTGCACAGTCAACATCCCAATCTGAGGGGGGAAAAACTTGTCAAGATGTGATTTATGGATGGATGAATGGATTTAGGGATGTCATCCATGGTGGGTGACACAAGGGAAATAATTCCTGCTGAAAAACAAAACAGAATTTAGTTCTGCACCTCCTGAGGACAGCGAAGCTTCTTGAGTAGAAGCCTTTCACCTGGGTAGGGTGCTCAATACCATCAAGTTGGGTCCAAGCTCCTTTCAGAACAGTAAATCTACTCTTATGCTTCCTAGAAACTTGGTAATGCTCTCAGCATATCCCATGAACTAAGGTTGGGATCACATTCAAACTTAAAGCTTCTACTTCAGCGTTTGAGACCAACTCTTGCAATAAGTCTGTTTGATCTGGCTGTCCCGTGTGTTCTGACTTCCTTGTCAGAAAGGACATGTGGGAAAGGACAGTGACAAATCTAAGGCAGATATCTTTTTCTCTTCGCAGAAACCATGGCGAGTCCTGCGAAGGATAACTATCGAATGAAGAGTTACAAGAACAAAGCCCTAAATCCCGAGGAAATGCGTCGGAGGAGAGAAGAGGAAGGAATTCAGCTGCGCAAACAGAAACGAGAGCAACAGGTAACTGTCACCTTGACTAGCTTGTGTACAGCTTTAACACAGCCAGGACTGTGCTGCTGCCAAACTGGAATCTTCAAGGATCTGTGCATTAAGGTTTGTTAGCAGTCCTCTTATTTTTTTCCTGTTCTGAGATCTTGCTTTTCTCTTTTTCTTTGTACCTGGTACAGAGCAGAGCTCGCATCAAGAGCTCTCCAAGCACTTTTTTTCTTGGGGCACAAGAGGTTTTTGTTCACAGATCCTTGGTTTTAAGGGATTTTTTTGAGTTCTTTTATTAATTAGTAAATGGGACTATTTCCTTGAGAAGCAGAAAGAGTGAGTGAAAGTATGAGCTGTGTGTATTTCTTAACTCTGAGCTGGGTTTTTTTTGGCTTGCAGGTCGAGGAAAGTAAGAGGTGATTCCTGGGTGATGTATGTGGCTCAGACTAAATGTTTGCTTCATTACTGCGTCATCTACAACCTGCCTTCTCCCCAGTTTCCCCAGCTTGTTAGGTCAAATTCTGCACTTGCCTGTACCAGTGTCTCAGTGAGTTGGGCATTTGCATATCCGAGGGCAAGACTTAGCATGTTTTATTATTGGGATTTGGGAGCCAAACGAGTCTTCAGAGTGCAGGGCTGTTATTAATGACTGCTGTTCTATTCAGGTTGCGTTTAGTCTGGCTGATGGTATCGTGTTTGAGGAACAAGAATATCTAGTTACAAAGACTGTTCATATTACTTTCTAATAATGACTCCTGTGTTTTTTTTCCCTCTTAGCTCTTTAAAAGAAGAAATGTGGAGCTGATCAATGAAGATGCCTCCATGTTCGATAGTCTCCTTGTGGATTCCTATGTTAGTTCCACAACGTGTGGGGTAAGACGCCTTTCCTTCTTATTCCTTCAGATAGGTTTCATGCCATTGACTGGATAGAACTCGCAAACCCGAATGGGTTTTGTTTTCTCACTTCTGAGAACATTGTGAATGTTACTACAGTGAACTGGAAAAGTCTGCCAGGAATTAAATAGCGTGCTGTAATCTGAAATTGTGAATCTTTGGGTTACTAGCTAAGCACAAAGTCAAGCTGTGATGTCCTAAAATAATCTTAGTGTGAAATGGAACTGTTGTTCTGTTTCCTTTATAGGAGGGAGTGATCACAAGAGAGATGGTAGAGATGCTTTTCTCCGATGACCCTGATCTCCAGCTAGCAACCACTCAGAAATTCAGGAAGCTACTCTCCAAAGGTAAAAAATAATTCACCTTATCCCTGTCATAGGATCTGACATAGCCTTTCTTCTGCAAGCATTTGTGTACGTGTATTGCTGTAGAGAAGCTTAGCAGCTTTGAGCTTGGGGAAAGAAAGTTATAATTCAGAAATTTGATGATCTAGTGTGTTGCTAATGATTAACAGTTGTCTGAATTGTACAGAGTGATTGTGGAGAGTTGTCCTGCCGAGTTCAGTACAACTTGAGATATTCGGCTCAATAATAGCTCGTGCTTGTTATTCCCCTGCATTACCTACATACTGTTTTGATTCTGCCTTGGTGTTTCAGAGCCAAATCCTCCAATAGATGAAGTGATAAACACTCAGGGAGTGGTGGACAGATTTGTTGAATTCCTGAAAAGAAGTGAAAATTGCACACTACAGGTAAAGGAGATTGCGTTGTGAATTCTTCCTGGCGTGAACTGTCACAGCTTGGCAACGTGAACTCACAAGTGCTATCAGGGAAAAATGATGTCTTGAACCCAAAAGATGCAGGTTGTGTGGTGTGTAAGAGAAGACAAAGGCAGCCTGTAACGCTTAGGCCAAAAAAAAAAAAAAAAAAAATTGCTCTAAATCAAATTCTTGGAAAAATACTGGCAAAAATAACACGTTTGAGCTGCAGCAGAAAAGAATTTGGCCTTCCTGTGGCTTACAGTTCTGCTGGGATGTAGTGGAGCCACAGAATAAATGCATAGAAAGAAATTGTATGAGGAAAAACCTCCATTATTGGAGGTTATTAAGTACAAGCTAAGAGTCTGTTAGAAATAGGTTAGGTGGTGGTGATCCTGCCGTGGGGCAGAGGGGTGGACTTAGGTGGCTTCTTGAGATTCCTTCCAGCTTGGTAATAACTAGAGTTACTTTGCAGGGGTTAAAAATACTTCCATACATGGAATTGGATCCGACCTGATGACTGCCTTCATCTTTCTTCCTGCCCTCTGGCCCAAGGCCATGTATCGAAGGTGCTTGCTTTCAAGAAGAACTGAGTGGCAAAGGCATGGAACTTGCTGCTTAGCTTCTCTTGAGCTCACGGCATCTTTGTGGCATTAGCCAGATGAGAGGGTGGGCTAGAACTGGCTAGTCCTCCACGAATACTCTGCCTGTATTTAGGGACTATATATTTTCACTTTTTTTGCTGGAAAATTGTTGTATAGGTGAAATTATGTGGTTTGACGATGATGTCTTCACTTGGTAATCCTTTGAGAAACCGTAGCCTCTGAGAAAGTATTTAGGAGATGTGGGGTTTTTTATTGCCCAAGAAAACAAAATCCTTTCCTTTGAGTATTGAGGTGTTCTGTGGTGATAGGCTTTATTTCTCTCACAGCCTTCTTAGTAGAAGTTGGAAGAGTTATAGCCAAAATTTAATGGCAAATATTTTGCTACATCAAGGTTGTTTTACTCACACTTCTGTTGTTTATTTGTTTGTTTCAGTTTGAAGCAGCGTGGGCACTGACGAATATTGCATCAGGAACTTCCCAACAAACAAAAATAGTAATTGAGGCTGGGGCAGTTCCTATATTTATAGAGCTGTTAAACTCTGACTTTGAGGATGTTCAAGAACAGGTGAGGTTCACTTCTTTTTTGGGGTTAGGGAGAAAACCACAGTAGACTGATGATTAAAATGCCATATTTAAAATGAGTGATCAGTGTCTAAAAACTGGCTTCAGACCGCAAATTGAAGTATTGTTTGCCTGGAATTACAGGGAAAATGCTTTCTTAGCACACTACCCTTTTCTTCTTCTGTTCAGAAACTGCGTGAATGCTAAAACTGTTGCTGTTTCCTTTCAGGCTGTCTGGGCATTGGGGAACATTGCTGGAGACAGCTCTGTGTGTAGAGATTATGTCCTTAACTGCGCTATTCTTCCTCCCTTATTAATGTGAGTAGCCATGAATACTTGCCGATACAGTTCTTGAAGTCCCATTGTACTGCGGCAGAGCAATATTTGAGCTGAGTGAACAGATTCCCTCACAATGTGCGGTGATGTTCACTGGGAATGAAACCATTGGTACCAGATAAACTTGGCAGTTCTGACAAGTATCTGATATAGAGTGGGACTTGGTAGATAACATGCCTTCTCACAAACCTTGGCGCTGCTCTGAGGCTGAATTGGGTGCTGTTGCTTGTCTCTCTGAAGGCCCAGGGCTTGCTGTTTCACTGCATGTCCCTCCAGGTGCCTGCTCTTTGTGCTTGTGCTGTGAATTTCAGGGGCTTGTCTGAGCGGGCTCCTCTATGACGGAGGAAGGGGAGCAGATCTCTGACCCCTCTGTCCCTCTGCAGTGTGGGGCAGAGCCACCACGGTCAGAGGATCTGTCTGTCAGGAGGGTGCTCTCAAGGGCTGTTCGCTGCTCTGGAAGGAATTAATCTTTATTTTGTTCTGTCCTTGGCAAAGTGATGCTTTGTGACAAGTGACTTGGGTTGTTTTAATGCTGTTTGTCAGCAGTGATTGCTGGCTGAGTCCTCAGCCCACAGACTCCCTGTCCTCATTAGAGACATGGCAGTTTGTGTCCCTTGGTCTCTAGTGAGGACCATCTGATCTCAGACAGAGGTGTGAGCGTCAGCCCAGGCTGAATTTCAATTTGGAACTGCATTTGTCTTAACTTACCCTTCCTTCTGCAACTTGTCTAATGCGGCACTTGCCTTCCTGACCCCTGTCACTTGATGTTGTTAGGAATAAAAGCTATTTATCTTAAGAGAAGTGACATGCAACTAATTCTTACTTATTGAGAGGCTCAAGTGACAAGCAGCATGGCTTGAGCTACAGCAAGTGGAATAGTGGTTTGGCTTCTTTGAAATCATACTCATTTTCCTTCTTTTGATCCCCTTCCCGGCTTCAACATCAAGGATTGTAATTCATGGTAATTGTCTCTTCAGGCTCCTTACAAAGTCCACCAGGTTGACAATGACACGAAATGCTGTCTGGGCCTTGTCAAACTTGTGCAGAGGAAAGAGTCCACCACCTGAATTCGATAAGGTGAGAATAAGTGTCTTGTTGGCAGACAGGTGATGGGGAGACACCCAGTTAATGTTTGTCTGCATTGGTTTTGGCTGTTGGACTTCTGTAAGTCATTCTGGGAGGGAACAGGGTGAGGCTTTTCCTGCTGAGGTTGATTTTACTGTTCAGTAGGTGTTTGAGAGCCTGCTTAATTTTCTGCCTGGCTCCATTGGCAGCCCATCTGCTGGACCCCTCAAATATGTGGGCAAGCCCAGGCTTCCCTGCAAGGGAGCATATACTGTGGGCTCCTCTGAACCCTGTTATCAACTCTGGAAGTCGGAGACTTAACTCAAATTGTGACTAAAAACCTCTAAATGCTACAAAACAGGACTCCTGTAGCTACTTGGGAGCTGTGGCAGTTCTCCTCTTTCCCTTTCCTGCTGTGCCACTGGCACTAACAAAAGGTTCTATCAGCCTTTTGGGTGTCTCAGCCTTCTCAGGTAGAACAGAAATGTTTTAAGATCAATGTGTTTTGCTTCTTTAACTGAACGCTCGTGTGTCAAAGCTGGGGAAGGCTTTGAGGGGTCAAATCTGAACTGAGTGTGAATGTAAACCCACTTACAAATGATTGAAGTAGCCAGAAGTCTGTTGATGGTTCCTGCTCTGAATCCTGAGCTATTCAGGGTTGTTAAGAGTAAGAAATGGAGCAATGCTCTTACATGAGACATCTGAGGAGCTTCCAAACAGTAGCATGCGCAGTAGCACTTGCCCAGGAGTCTACACCTGGTCCAAGAAGAAGGGATGTAATTTTAGTTTAGCAATAAAGCTGTTGAGGTAACTTTAGATGCTGTGATTACGAGGTATGTGAACCAACAAGGAAGCTGCTGACTTTGGGGAAGGAAACTGGGGATACTTCAAGACTGACTACCTTACCGGTCAGCACAGCCATGCGGTGTTGGGATGCAAACGTGGTGGTCCCTGAGAGACCGTGACTAACCTGGGGTGGTGGCTGTTGTTGTAGGTATCTCCCTGCCTGCCCGTCCTGTCCCGATTATTATTCAACAGTGATTCTGACTTGCTGGCAGACGCGTGCTGGGCTCTTTCCTACTTATCAGATGGCCCCAATGAGAAAATTCAAGCAGTTATTGACTCGGGAGTGTGTCGGCGACTGGTGGAGCTGTTGATGTAAGTATCTTGTCTCGCTGCTTCAGGCCTGGTGAGACTGGGGGGTGTGTGACGGAGCATGAGTTTGTGTCAGAACCCATCAGAGCCCTCCTCCTGCCCCTCGTGGGTGTGGGATGAGGTGGTGGGGAGCTGAGCTGACTTGAGGGTGGTTACAGAGGAGGGTCTGAAGGAGGTTGAGAGCTGTGGTTTGCTGACTTTTGTTTCTGAGAGAATCTGAGTATTTTCTAGTGCTGCAACGATAGCTAATACTGTACGCTTATGGAAGCCTAGTTACTCAACAAATCAAAGATAGCAAGAACAGTGTCTAGAAAAAATCAGATTGGTGTTGTTTCTTTAGTATCTATATTGGACAAAAATGTTTCCCCTTTGCAATTCGATTGGGCCTCTTCTCCTTAACATCTTCAGAATTGGTAGAAGTGTAAGATAGTTGCTTCCAAAGATTATTGTGGAATATTCTGGGTGTTCTCATCAGGTCAACAACATCCTTGTTCAGGAGGGTGATGTAAGAGATCTGTAATTAAGCTGAAGTTGAGTTAGACATGTCTTCCCCCTTAACATCCTGCATTGCAAATTTGTCTTTAGTCTCTTGCTTGTCCAGTGGCAATCTGGTCAAATTATTGTATGTTTCTGTATGCGAGGGGATGGAATTCTAAGTAAATAGAATGAGAAGCAGATGAGATACTGGGGAGATAATCTTCTGAGTATCCAGGTGCCTGTGATCTGATAGATTTGGGTTTGTCCTTGCACCGTTTTTCCTGCAGGCACAATGACTACAAAGTGGCCTCCCCTGCTTTGCGAGCGGTTGGCAACATCGTGACAGGGGATGACATCCAGACCCAGGTGAGGGGAAAGGCAGTGCCCGTACAGTGGTTAACTGTGGGAGAAAAAGTATTTAGCTCTGTACCTCATACTGCTGCTCTCACTTCTGCTTTCTTTCTCAACAGGTGATTCTGAACTGTTCAGCCTTGCCTTGTCTCCTTCATTTATTAAGTAGTCCCAAGGAATCGATCAGGAAAGAAGCCTGTTGGACCATATCTAACATCACGGCAGGAAACAGAGCACAAATACAGGTACACTCTTCTCCAGGCTGTGATGGTCCTGGGTTCTGAGCTCAGCATTAAGGATTTGCAGCTTTTTTTCTTACCTGACACTTGGATGTGAACAAAACCAGCCTCTTCTTATTCCACAGTAATTTGCAAATTTGCTGCTCCCAGCAATCTGCCAAAGGAGAGCCCAAAAGAGCTTGCTAATTGTCCCAACAAAGATGAGGCTGGAATGAGTCCCACAGGTTGGATCATTGGAAGGAATAAGGGGACGTACAGCCCCTAGTATGCCATGCTCAGTTAGAGATACCCCTTTGAAAAGCTGGAGCTTGCTGAGTTTTAATTATCCTTTTAGTGACCTACATACAAAGGCAGATTCCTACAGAATTGATGCAATAAGAGGGATTTTCTGCTGTGATGGTTATAGAATCGAATCTCTCGTGCTAATAAGATTTGGTTGAGGAATAAAATGGAGGAATCTCTGAAGGGTGTAGCTTGGAAAGTTCTTTTTGCATTGGAAAATGGAGGCAGAGGTTTCCTTCAGGTGCTTTATGGCCCTTTAGAAACAGCATTGCCAATTGAACCACCTCTTACTGCTCTCTCTCCCCAGGCAGTCATAGATGCAAACATTTTCCCGGTACTGATAGAAATCTTGCAGAAAGCAGAGTTCCGCACAAGGAAAGAGGCAGCGTGGGCTATTACGAATGCGACGTCAGGAGGAACTCCCGAGCAGATCAGGTACTCCCTGTGGCTCCTCCAAGGGGAAATCTCTGCATGTGTGTTGGCTTTGTCTTGACGGGAACTGCGAGATGAGTAGCAGGGGAGAGATTTGGAGAATGTCCGAAAGGGCACCTGAAGCACAGGCAAAGCTATAGCTGGATCCTGTTACTCTGCTGTGAATTGTAGCTTTCCTCTGAACAAGGGCAAACTGCTGGGGCAGGTCCAGAGAAGGGCAACGGAGCTGCTGGGGGACGGGTCTGGAGGATAAGTCTTGAGAGGAGCGGCTGAGGGAGCTGGGAGTGTTCAGCCTGGAGAAAAGGAGACTGAGGGGAGACCTTCTTGCTCTCTCCAACTCCCTGAAAGGAGGGTGTAGCTGCGGGGGGTCGATCCCTTCTAAGTCGCAGGTGATGGGACAAGAGGAAATGGCCTCAAGTTGCGCTAGGGGAGGTTCAGATTGGAGATTAGGAAAAATTTTGACACAGGGTTATGAAGCCTTGGAATGGGCTGCCCAGGGAAGTGGTTGAGGCACCATGCCTGGAGGTACTTAAAAGACTGGTTGACGTAGTGCTTAGAGACATGGTTTAGCGATGGGTTTTATCAGAGCTCAGTTGATGGTTGGACTAGATGATGTTAAAGGTCCATTCCAACCTAGATATTCTATGATTCTATGAAACTGGTCCTTGCTACTTCCCCCTCCCTCTTTAGAGAGCTCAGACCAGGCTAAATGTCCAAACTTGATGACAAGTTAAATTCCAGTGTGGACTTAATTTGAGTAGCACCTGGATTTCAAAGGGGAGTTAACAGGCTTCTTATAAGAGGGGGTGTGTGTACAACTAAGTGGATAAAAATTAACCTTGCAGAACAGTAAAAATATATTTTAAGGTAACTTTATGTATTTTATTTTGACTCATTTCCCTTGCTCTTTTCTAACTGAGCAGAGGTGATGCTTGCTAGATCCCTCATGGGTGTATGTTTTCGGTGTGCTCTCTCTCTTCAGGTACTTGGTGAACTTGGGTTGTATCAAGCCTCTCTGTGACCTGCTGACTGTCATGGACTCCAAGATTGTCCAGGTGGCATTGAACGGCCTGGAGAACATCCTGAGGCTCGGGGAGCAGGAAGCCAACCAGAGCGGAACGGGCATCAACCCCTACTGTAGCCTGATCGAGGAGGCCTATGGTAAGTGGTGGCTGGTGGCCTTGATGGTGTTGACTTTAATTCCAGGGGATGTATAGAAAGGTGTCTGCTGGTTTGGTTGCGTTTCTGCTGTGTTAAGGGATTTAGTACATTCCAAACTAGGCAAAATTTATTCAAATAATCTGTCTTTTCAGACTTTATCACTGGGCATAGGATAAAATCTTTGGAAGTAAAAACCATCGTGTTTCTGATCTGAGCTTCCCAGGTCTGGAGGCCAAGCTCATAACTGTGGCTTGTACCAGTTGGGAGGAGTAATCAGAAATAAGCTGAGCCAAGTAAAAAGTGGCACTTATGGGTCTGAGACTGTTCCAACTGTACCCAGTTGTATGCTGTAGATGTACGTGGAAATGCAGAGACTTATCTTTTCCCTGGAGTGACTTAATTTAGTGGTGGTGTTTTTTTTTTTTTGTCCTACTCTTAATTCTTTGAGGAGCAGTTTCTATTTTGGTCTGAAACTCCCCGTGTGCTGCCAGTGTCTGATTTGCCCTCTCACTGCTACACTGTGTGTCCTCCCTGTAAGAGTAGCTCTTGAAATTCTTGAGAGTATATCGTGCTTGGATGCTTTCTGTTCAGCAGGGGATTTAATTAGGGCGGCTAAAGCTGCTGCTGCCCTTCTGCTGGAGGCTACTGGGACGGGCCCTGCTTCCTTCCCCTCCCTACTCCCTGCAAGGACCAAACTCCTCACAGCCAGTTGTTTTAATTTCACTGAAATCCAGTTTGGTCCCCAGCAGGGAGCTGGGAGCACATCTGATTTAGCTGTGTCAGCTAGAGCTGCTGTTGAAAAGACATTAATGCTGCCTGATACAGATGAAATCCACAAGCAACTCTGGGATTGTTAGTTTTCGATGTCGGTGCTGCTTCCAAAATGCAAATCTAACACAGGTCTTGTGATGATTAAGGGCAAGGGTGGAGGATGAATGTGGAACGGTGTAAATATGAGGATTTCATCACATTCTGCTTTTTTTTCCTTCAAGGTTTGGATAAAATAGAGTTCCTACAGAGCCACGAGAACCAAGAGATCTACCAGAAAGCCTTTGACCTGATCGAGCACTATTTTGGAGTAGAGGATGACTCCGCTCTCGCTCCCCAGGTAGATGAGAACCAGCAGCAATTCATCTTCCAGCAACCTGAAGCCCCCATGGAAGGTTTCCAGCTATAATGTGCCGGGCGGGGGGGTGTGTGTGGAAAAAATAAACAACCAACCAACCCACCACAAACTTGCCGAAAAGCAAGTGGGAGCAGCTTGATGGTCCCATCCCCTCCTCGCGAATGGAAGGCTGAACACCCACTCTGCCTGTTAGGAAACGATTCTTCCTTCAAACAACAAGAAAACAATGCTTTGTCCTCGCAGAGAGAAGGGGGATGTCCTTACACTTTAATTTCCTTTTTTGCTGCTGCGTACATGTCTTTAAAGCAGGCATTGGGGTGGAGGAAGGACACTGAGGTAACAGATTGCACCTCTTGGGTTTGGTTTTTTTTTTGGGTGTTTTTTTTTTTTCCCTTTGTGGTGATCTCTCCCAACTGTCACTTCTTACCTCGGGTACCTAATTGAGATTTCAGCATTGGGTTGGGTAAGAACACAAATAGAAAGTAAGCCTTCTGACAACAATAATTCTGGAAACCTGGGTTGATCTATTTAATTTTATTTTTTTTTTTGCACATGTTACTCTTTATTAAAGACTCTAATTTGCCAAGAGCAAAGTTTAGCCCTGGCCTTTCTGCGACCCTCCTTCAGCGGACAGTCCTGTTGAACGTGGGCCACGTTCCCCTGAAATATACTGTAAATGGACAGAGAAATGGGAAGTTCTCCTGCTCCTGGGAAGATTTTTCTGGGCGGGAAAAGGCTTCTTCTCTTTGCCTAGAATTTTTTTTGTTGTTGTTCTTTGAAGAACTGCTAGTGGTATTTACAAAGAGAAAAAAAAAAACCAAACAAAAAAAAAGCAACAAGACCCCAAAGATGGTAACTCTGAAGAGGGCGGGCTGCTTGGGTGGTGTTTGGAAGAGGAAGCAGAGCTGCCCTTGCACAGGCTTCGTTTGCGTCGCTACTGACTGAAGACACGGAACTGTTGGGAAAAAAAAAAATGGTGAAAACCTATCTTCATCTTTACTTGAAATATATATTTTATTTTTTTTTTGATGAGAACACGTTTTGACTCCTGAGGGTTGTTTGTTTTCTGCCTTGGCTTGGGGTGGGTCAGTGTATGGGGTGGAGGAAGAGGCCGTAGCTCCGCCTGACAGCGGTGTTGTGTGCGGTGTTAACTTCAGTAGCAACAGGCCTGAGTTTTCAGGTTTACCTCCTGCTCACAGTTGGATCATGTACATTTTACTTCCAAAAAAAAAAAGTCAAATCTCTGTATTTTTTATATTATATATAGCTAGATATTTGTCTAATTGGGCTTCAGAGAAAAAATATATATGAAATTTCTGTAATTTATGTAAATAAAGCACTGTGAGGCAGGCACACCTGGAAACGATGGCCCCAACTTACTCACTGGTTGTCCTGCTTATTTTCCTCTGTTTACTCACGTACTGTATAAGCGACCATAGAGCTGTCTTAACTCGGAGCTGGGAGTGGAGTTCACGGAGCCGAGATTCACTTGGGTGGAACTCGCTGGGCTGTGGAGAACAGAAACCCACTTCTGGGCTGGGGTGTGGGGAGCCTGGGGTGGGCAAGGTGAGAAAGCGAGGCCTGGTGTGGCTCCGACTCGATGAGTTCTTTCTTGTCAAACAAATAAATGACATCTGTGCAGTATAAAGAGAAAAAAAAATGCGGTATGGCTGGATCCATGCATTATAGAATTACAGAATGCTTTGGGTTGAAAGAGATCTTAAACACCATCTTATTCCGAGCCCCTGCCCTGGGCAGGGACACCTCCCACCAGACCAGGTTGCTCCAAGCTCCCTCCAACCTGGCCTTGAACCCCTCCAGGGATGGGGCAGCCACAGCTTCTCTGGGCAACCTGGGCCAGGCCCTCACAGCAAAGAATTTATTTCTAATGTCTCATCTCAATCTCCCCCTCGTCCTATGGCTCCCCAGGATCAAGAGTCCCTCCCCAGCTTTCCTGGAGGAAACTGGAAGGGGCTCAAAGGTCTCCCTGGAGCCTTCTCCAGGCTGAACCCCCCAACTCTCTCAGCCTGTCCTCACAGCAGAGGGGCTCCAGCCCTCCTAGCATCTCTGGCCCTGCTGGAGGCAGCACTTGCAGAGAGCTCTCAGCGGAGTACGGCCTCTTCCTGTCCCCGGGGTGGGTGAAGGGGGCGACTGGGCCGACATCCCCTCTCGGGGCGCGGGGAGGCTCCCCCTTCCCTCAGGGATGGCGGCGGGGGGCGGCGCGGGGTACGCCGGGAGTTGTAGTTCCCCGCACCTTGCGGCCCCCGCGCAGGGCACACCGGGAGGTGTAGTCCGTAGCGGCCTCCCGCTTCTCCCCGGTGTTTCCCGGCAGCCCCCGCGCTTCCCCGGCGCTGATTGGTCCGCGGCGTGGCCCGGCGCATGCGCAGCGTGCGGCTGTGGGGAGGCCCGGGCCAGAGCCGCTTCCCTCAGCGCGGCGGGCGGCACCGCACGGGCACCGGCGGGGGGGCCGCTGCCTCCTCCCTCCCCACAACCCCTCCGGCCCTACCCTCCCATGTACCGGGGGGTCGCCGGCTCCTGCGCGCTGATTGGCTGAGGAGAGAGGGGAGACTTGCGTCAGGCGGCTGATGCTGACGTCACGGGGGTGCGTGCATGACGTCAGTGCGGTGCTGGGCACGGGGGG
>VXAK01011583.1:36061-48495 GCA_013399435.1 Arenaria interpres | reverse complement strand
GGTCGGGACCGGCCGCCTCCTTCCCAGGGTCGGGGGGTGGCGGGGGGCGGGTGGCTGGCGGTGCCGCGGGGCCGGTCGGGTGGCGGCGGAGCCTCGGGAAGGGCGCGGGATTGCGCTATTTAGAGCAGTAGAGGTAAAAAAAAGGAGCGCCCGAGGCTGTGGGGCGGTGTGGGGCGTGCGTCGGGGCTGGCAGCCCCGGTGGGAGCGGGCACGGCCGCCACGGCCCGCACGTGGGCGGGTGACACATGTGCTTGGCTGCTGCTGCCGCCGCTCCTCTGCTCTTGCCTTTTTTTTTCCTTCCCGATCCCTGTCCTGGGCTGTTCTCTGGGGAAAACAGGGTGACAGAGGTGATGGAGGGATTGGAGCACCTCCCTGATGAGGAAAGGCTGAGAGAGCTGGGGCTTTTTAGCCGGGAGAAGAGAAGGCTGAGGGGAGACCTTATAAATGCTTCCAAGGATCTAAAGGGCGGGTTGAGGGAGGATGGAGCCGGACTCTTTTCAGTGGTTCCCAGTGACAGGATGAGGGGCAACGGGCACAAGCTGGAACATGGGAAGTTCCACTCCAATCTGAGGAAAAACCTCTTTGGGGTGAGGGTGGCAGAGCCCTGGAACCGGCTGCCCAGGGAGGGAGTGGAGTCCCCTTCTCTGGAGATCTTCCCGCCCCACCTGGATGCTCCTGAGTGCTGTGCTCTGGGCAGCCCTGCTTTGGCAGGGGAGTTGGACTGGGTGATCTCTAGAAGGTCCCTTACAACTCTGAAAATTCCGTGATGCCATGAAAAGCCGAGGTCTCTGTGTAACTGCCGCAAAAGGGCGAGAAGAGCCATCCTGTGCTTCTTCTGCAACAATCCCTTGCCTCTAGACAAGGAGCATGGGCTGCCTCCACTCCCTAATTAATTAGCTTCAGAACTAGAGCAGGAGAGTGCGGGTGGAAAGGGTGGGGAAGGGTGAGGACTTTCATACCCCACGGAGGGAGAGAGGATGAGGAGCGAGGAGCCGGGATTTGGGCTTGGTCTGTTCGGGTTGGCTCATGCCGGTGCTGGTTTAATCTTTTTTGACACTGAGCACCAGCTCTGCCAAGGAGCTGCGGGTTTTCCTCAGCCGGGCATGTGGTTTCACTGGGGGTTGGCCTTTCACTTGAGGTTCTAGTCTCTGGACCCCTGGCTCCCGGGAGGGGGTTTCTCTGTCAGAGTGCACAGACCACTCTGAGTTTTGAAATCCAAAAGTAAAACGTGGCGGGGGCGAGGCGGGGGAGGACAGGCAGGGCTGGGAGCGCTGTGCCCAGAGGGTTGGGAAAGCTGTGGTGCTGTCTGTGAGCCGGGAGACGCTGCCTTGCCACAGGAGGGGCCGCTTCCAGCTCTCCTCGCCTGGAAGAGGAGTTCTGCTGCCACAGAGACCTTTGCAGTGAGGCACAAATTGAACACGAAACAATGCTTTCCTCAGCGCGGAGCTGTGGGTGGCAGCCTCTGCCGAGAGCAAGTTCCTTCCCAGTCCAGCTTGATGATTCCTAAAATCCTCCAAACCGTTACTATGTAGAATTAAGCGTAGTCGCTGTATTTCTCTTTCCCTAGGGTTTGTGGAGACTGAGCCGGGAGAACAGTTGCCATGAAGAACCAAGGCGGGGAGACCAAAGCAGCCCCACGGTCTGGTGGCTCTTCCAAAACGAGCAGCGGTTTGGTGCTGGAGGAGAGCGACTCGCCAGAGGCCGCAGCACCCCTGGAAGGTGGGGGCAGGAAACACTTGAGGGCGAGTTTTGAGCCTGGGAAGAGTCAGGCTGGTACTTTCTGTGTATGGGGGTGGGCTCTTCTATCCATCTCTTCTGGCTTGTATAAAAGCAGCTGTGATTTTTGGGCAGAAAACCCTGATTTCTTCCTATTTCTGTATGTGTACAGTTGTAGTTGCTGCTTCCTGACCAAAGCCTGGAGTTGGTTCTCACCTGAAAACTATGGGTTGTTTATCGTTGCTTAGACCTTGAGGGTCGCATCCAGAAAATGTCAGACAACTCGTTCCCTGGGGCAACGTTATATTGAATCACCTGCCCCGTTACTTGCGCCTCATAAAATAACTCTGGAAGACAAAACCTGGGTCTAATTGAGTTGGTGTTTGATTAAAATAAACTCTGCCTTTTATTCTGATGCCTAGTAAACGTGGGATGTAGGGAATGCACAGCCCGTAGGGTTAATGACCAACTGCTATGTCTCTCATTTGGGGAAACTTTGGAGGCAAAGGATGGATGTGGTGCCTGCTCTTTCCCCAAGTGTCTGCTGTTGGGGATGAGCTACCTTTGATCTGAGAGGGCAAAGCTGCTCTTGGATATGAGGAGAGACCCAGGTTTACCAGTCCATTGTAATGTAAAAAAGCCTGGCTCTGGGGATATCAGCAGGCAGTTCTGTGAGGGAAAGCTCAGGCACAACCTGCTTTCNGGGGGGGGCAGTTTTTTGCTCCTGACAGATGTCAGAGACTTGGTCATGCTCTTGTGATCAAAGGAGAGGCTGTTAGGAATTCACCTCCATTGTCAGGGCAGCTGCCTGGAGACGAGGCCAGAACAAAGCAGCTTGTGTTGCTGGAAGTTCAGGCGGCCCCGGTGCGGTGGGGTGCTCGGGATCCCTCCCCTCTGCCGTGGTGCTGAGAGAGCCCAGGGAATAGACGGTGTCAGGGGGAACGTCTCATGCTTTTGTCTCCCGCAGCTCCTCTTGCCCAGGAGGACACCAAGTCCTCCCGGCCTGCCGTGCGTGACGTCTCCGAAGAGCTCAGCAGACAGCTTGAGGACATCTTGAACACATACTGTGTGGATGCCAGCCAGGAGGGGCCCGGAGAGGACGGCGGGCAGAGCGAGCCCGCCGAGCCCGAAGAAGCTGAGAAGTGTCGTAGCGAGTCCCCCAGGAACGGTGACCAGGAGACGGGTGGCCCCGAGATGAACGGGGAGAAGGAAAGCACAAAGGGGACTGAAGAGTTTCGACCTGGCGAGGAGTGTGGGGAGCGGGATCAGAAGAAGACTCAGGAAAAGAAGAAAGCCAAGGGCCTAGGTAAGAGGTTCCCTGCTCTGGTTGTGCTGCTGGCCTGAGAACTTCGGTGCAGACATAGATTGCATACTGCACTAATTGCCCTCAGTGAAATAAGCACCTGGTCTGAGGTCCTGGGGTGGGTGATGTGCAGCAGTATTTGGAAACGATTCGGCATCTTGTTTTGTGGTACGTGAAGAAACGCACCGAGTGCTGCAAAGGCACTGACTGCTCCTGGGTGCAGGAATCCTCTGAATCCTGTGGATTTCCCTTCTCTCAGCCAGTGGTGGTTTCCCACTCTGAAAACCAGGTCTCTCCCCAGCTGCTTCCATCGTTCACACGCTGCATGTGGGGAATTCTGTGGAGCAGAGCCCCGAGAAGGCACCAGAGTTGGTGACTCTGGCCCAGGGCAGGCACCGCTGCGAGACCTGCTCTCTCTCCTGTCCTTACCCTTATGAGCCAGAACTCTGTGTAAGGGATTTTATTTCATTTATTTATTTATTTTTAATTCTGTGTCTCATTCCAGGCAAAGAAATCACTTTGCTGATGCAGACACTGAACACCCTGAGCACGCCAGAGGAGAAACTAGCAGCGCTGTGCAAGAAATACGCTGAGCTGGTGAGCGTTCCTTCCTTCCACCCGGGCTGGGGGAGGACACTGCAGCAGCAAGCGCGGGAGCTGCCTGAGGAGCCAGGAGGTGGCTCTAGGTTTATTATTTTTTTTCTTTATGTCAAGAGGGACAGGCCAGGAGCACACTTGTGGCTTTGCTCTGTGTGTCCTGGGATCTCTGCAGCGCTGGATATCCAGGTATCAAGGGACAGATGTTCCTTGGTCCGGTCAGGCGTTGCCATCTGCAGAAGTGTAAGAGCGGATAGGAGTATTTTTGGCAAATCTGTGTGTGAGAGGAGTTCAGAGCTGTTTCCTCTCTGCTCCTTGAACGCTCCAGGAGTGTCCTGTGGCCAGGTCTGTTGTGCTGAGCCCGCACGTCCCCATCTTTCTGCAGGCCCAGCTGGGACAGGAAACTGCAGGGATATGTCTCCTCTCTGCACCACTCAGTCGCTGCGTTTCTCTTGATAATTTCTGAGCAAGAAATAAGTGTTTGGCAGAGTCCTTGTGTCACTACATGTGGCTACGTTCAGCCACACAAAGCCTGGTGGCACATTTAACCAGAGCTAGGCCTGGATCTAGTTCTGTGCGTGGATCTGGTACAAAGGAGAGGGGTGGGACTATCTGTGTGTGTCCACAGGAGACGTGTTGAGGTTCTCCCTGTGCTCAGAGCTCTGGTCTGTTCGAGCTACGTGTGTGTGGAGGTGCTGGATGAATGTGCAAGTGTTTCACATTCCAGCAGGACATAATTCAGGAAGGAGAAAGGCCCTGTCCGGGGGACCTTGGGCTGTGTCTGTCCTGCTCTGCTCAAAAGTGGCATCTTTTGTGTTATAAAGCTCTTGTCCTTCTCCTCAGAGCACAGAGAGCACTTCTTTGACCCCCATGTCTGCTCATAGGGGCAGAGCATATTGTCATGGTCTGTTTTGCTGCATCTGTGCCCTTTGCTCCCCTGTCCCAGCTGGAAGAGCACCGTAACTCCCAGAAACAGATGAAGATCTTGCAGAAGAAGCAGACGCAGCTGGTGCAGGAGAAGGACCACCTGCAGAGCGAGCACAGCAAAGCCATCCTGGCCCGCAGCAAGCTGGAGAGCCTGTGCCGCGAGCTCCAGAGACACAACCGCACCCTCAAGGCAAGTGCCTCCTGGGCGCTGTTTCAGGAGCTGCTTCATCCCAAGCGCTTGGATCACTTGCCGTGAGCCATTTTGGCAAACTTACCCTTACCAGTGATTGCCCACAGTCTGCCATCCAGGGCACTGCTTTAATTTTGCTGTTAAGCTGTCATTATCCACAGTGCCTGAGTGTTGTTTCAGGGTGTGTTCACTGGAGAAAGGGAGGGGAAAGGCCCAGAGTCGCTTCCTGATTGATCTAAGGGGTAGTGGGAGGTTGGGTGGGTTCAAAGCATCGCAGTTTGGGCAGTTTGCTCACCTCCCTGCCCAGCCCAGAGCCTGACGTGTCCCTGCTGTCTCTGCTCTCCTCACGCAGGAAGAAGGTGTCCAGCGCACGCGGGAGGAAGAGGAGAAGCGGAGGGAGGTGACATCCCACTTCCAGGTGACGCTGAACGACATCCAGCTCCAGATGGAGCAGCACAACGAGAGGAACTCCAAGCTGCGCCAGGAGAACATGGAGCTGGCAGAGCGGCTCAAGAAGCTCATCGAGCAGTACGAGCTGCGGGAGGAGGTGGGTCAGGGCGGGAGACCTGGTGCAGAGCTGCTCTGGTCCATCCCTTCTGCCCAGTGAAGCCTGTTTCTGCTGCTGGAGGGGAAAAGCGACCTCTGGGGTCTTCCCTTTGGGTCACTTCCCGGGGAGCAAGGACTGGGCTGAGCCTGTCAGTGACTGGTGGTGTTCCCTTGACAGCACATCGACAAGGTGTTCAAACACAAGGACCTGCAGCAGCAGCTGGTGGACGCTAAGCTCCAGCAGGCGCAGGAAATGCTGAAGGAAGCAGAGGAGAAACACCAGCGGGAGAAGGACTTTGTAAGTCTTACAGCGATTCTCTGATGGTTGCGAGCGCTTTAATTTTTGCCTTGTCCCTCTGTGGAGGTTGGTTGCTGTTGGATCCCAACAGCAGAGCCCAAATCAGACCAGCCCATCCCACCCCTCCTGCATGCCCAGCAGTGACCATTCCTTCAGGAGCAGGGCTAGAGCCCTCTTTGTGTTTCTCCCAGCCCTCTCCCATCTCCAGGGCAAGTGCCAGCCCTGCAGGGGCATGTTGAGAGCTTTCCCTGGTGGCAGCCAGGTGACTGTTTTGCTCTTCCCTAGTTGCTGAAGGAAGCTGTGGAATCGCAGAGGATGTGTGAGCTGATGAAGCAGCAGGAGACCCATCTCAAGCAGCAGGTGAGTTACCCGGTCTCTGGACTCGGCCTGCTTATTTGGTTTCCTCCCTCGCCCAGCGAGGAACAACCCGGAGTTCCTTAGTGTAGAAAAACACAGGGGCAGGATCGCTGCTGGGTTTGGTATCAGTGAGCCCGTGTCAGCACAGTGGGAGCTGAGGCTTCCTCCAGCAATTCCACCTTTTTGGGAGGTTTTTCCCAGTGCTTTTCCCAGTGCTGGTAGAGTCATGTGGTCATACCTTGCTGAATCGGACCCAGCAAGTGCCTCCTGCCAAGGGCAGGAGATGTTTGTGGAACACATCAGTCTCTGAGGATGTTTCCATGACAAGGAATTTTTCCACATTCCCTGGTACCCAAGTTTGGCAGAGCAGCTCTGTCCTGCCCGTTTGTTTGTCATAAAGTCCAGTCACGAGAGAACTTGCTCAGCTCTTGGCTGACCTCTCCCCTCTCCCGGGGAAGGCTGTCAGGAGGTGCCGTGGTGAGGAACTGTAACCTTGTCTCTCCCCGCAGCTGGCGCTCTACACAGAGAAGTTTGAAGAATTCCAGAACACCCTTTCCAAAAGCAGTGAAGTGTTCACCACATTTAAACAGGAGATGGAGAAGGTGGGTAGCACTTTGGCTGCCTGGCAGCGCTTGTGTGGGCTGGAGGCCCTGCCTGTGGGTCTTTCCTCGATGCTTCCACGAGCTGGAAAAGCCTCAGCTCTGTATTTTTATTTAGTTTTGCTGGTATTAAAATCAGGCACGGGCTGGCTGCTTGTAGAAGATTTGATACTGTCCTTGCACAGTGACTTCTGTGTCCCCTCTGTGTCAGAACAAGCAGCACCACCCGTCTCCTGTTTTCTCGGTGCCTGGTCAGTGTTTCCCTCGGGTGACGCTGACAGCAATGACACAAAGGGACATTTCCCAGGACAGCAGGACCTTGCTCATCCTGGGACACAGGAGATGTAACTGACTGCAGCGCCTCTGCCTGTGGCTTATTTGTTCCCTTTATGTCCTTGTGATTCTGTAGATGACTAAGAAAATCAAGAAGCTGGAGAAAGAGACCACCATGTACCGCTCCCGCTGGGAGAGCAGCAACAAGGCTCTTCTGGAAATGGCTGAGGAGGTGAGGAGGCTCCGGCTGTGCTGTACGAGGCTGGGGATGTGCTGTGGGGTAGCGGGACAACTCCTGTCTTATTTCAGCCAGCCTGGGTATGGGGTGGTGGTTTTCCCTTCAGCTTGATTTCCTTCCCTGTACGTGGTGGTGGGAGCTCTCTATGGTGTGGCAGAAGGTGGTTAATTAGTGCAGAGGTGCATGGAAGAAGACAGTCTCAGTGGTGTTTGGCCTCTGTGGGGGCAGAGAAGGAAGCAGTGACAATAACACCAGGTCCTTTGAATGCCAAACGTTTGCTTGGTCACAAGCATTTTCCCCTTGAAGTTCCCTTTGAGGTTTCATCTCTTCCCCCTTTCTGTCCCCGATGTGGTAGAGTCTGAGCTGCCTCTCTATTTGCAGAAAACCCTTCGGGACAAAGAGCTAGAGGGGCTTCAGGTGAAAATCCAGCGCTTGGAGAAACTGTGCCGAGCCCTTCAAACGGAGCGGAACGACCTCAATAAGAAGGTGCAGGACCTGTGTGCCCACGCGCCCCGGGCAGACGCAGACCTGTTGGAGCCTTTGAAGGACCCATCTCGGGACGGCTCGGAGGCGGCGGCGGGAGGTTCTCCAGCAGAGCAGCGCCCGGCTGAGGATTGTCTTCACTCAGGGAAGCCAACGCACAGCACGGATCCCGCCGAGAGCCTGGGAGAACTGAGCATAGGAGCCTTGGGGCAGAGCGGGACCGAGGAAGGCCCCCGGGGCTGTGAGTGAGCCCGCCGGGGTGTGGGCAGAGGCAGGGCGAGGGAGGGTTAATGTGAATGTTTCCGTAGACTCGAGCTGGTGCCCCTCTCCTGGTCCTTGGACAGGTGCGAGAGGACAGCCCTCCTGCGGATTTGAGATTTCCTAGCTTAGGTTTTTGGAGGGTTTTTAAAGTTTTTATAAATATATATATGATATATATATGATATGTGCAGGGCAACGTACACTTTATATGTGGATATACATGAAAACTAGGATGACCCACCTCCCTGCGTGTGCGTGAATAACTAATATATGGAGACTCAACCGATCGTCCCTTTCACTAGAAGACCTTGCCCATTGGCAGGATGCGCCTCCCCAAAACCCGAGCGCAGCTGAGGAAAGCGGGTGCGTGGCTCTGCCCCAGCATGGGGACGGCTGGGTGCGTCGCCGCCTCCACCCTCACACTGACTCTGGCATCGAGTGAAAGCAAACAGAGCCAAGCAGCCGAGAACCGAAGCATTTCCCAGCGCTGGATTCTTCCTCCCTCCTCTGCGTCAGGCAGGAGAGAGCTCCCAGACTCGCTCATGGCTCCTTGTGCCCCAGTGGCAGCTCTCTAGGGTGAGAGCTGAGAAAATGGGGGTGACAACCCCTCCTCTGTGGGGGCTTCGTGTGCTGAACGGGGACAAAAAGAAGCAGAGAAACAGGGGGTGCCCGGTTCACCCACTCCCTCCCGCGGGGCCTTTGCTCTTGCCAGAACCTGCCGATGTCTCAATAGCCTTATGATTCACAGTTGCCTCTTTGCTATACGCACATGTGCACAAGTGTATTAAACAGTTAATCCAAAGCTCTAATTCCCAAGTGTTTTGCACAAACGTGTGTGATCAGTCGTGCGAGGGGATGGGGAGGCTCCACCTCAGCCCCTCTGTCCCCACATTGGGACCTCCCTGGCCCATCCTTGGGTGCCGAGCGGGTGGTCTCGGAGGCATCCATGCAGTTTGGGCTCCAAGAGGGTAAAACCTGTGTCTGCCCCACGACCTGCTGCTTGTGATGAATCACCACAAGGACTGTGCTGTGGGCTGGTCCCTTCCGACCCCCCCAGGCCCCTCGGTCTGCCCACACTGGTGCTGTCACAGCCCCCCCTTTCTCCTTTCCCTCACTGCTTTCTCAGAAGAGCATCCCAAGGGCCGCTGTGTCTGGGAGGTCCCTGCAGCCTCTGCCCACGGGGTAAAGTGCTCGCCCGAAGGACCCTGTTGTGTTGAGGGGGTGTTTATGGACAGATGTGGGGCCTGCGGACACAGGGCTTGGGCCACTTCTTTTAGTTTCTCAAGACTCTTTGCTCTTCTTTTGGGAGATCTCTACTTGCTTGGAAACTTGTGCTGCAGCTTCTCTTTACAACAGATGCTATTTTCAGCATTGTCTTCCTTTGGCTTGAAGCAGAAGCAAGCCGGCCCGAGCTGTTCCTCGCAATGATCCATTCAGCACAACAGCTTTGGCTTCTTTTCCAGCAACGCAGCTGCTCCTGCCTCTTCCCTCCGCCCTTGTACGGTGCCATCGCAAAGGCCCTGCCTCGCTGCCAGGAGAGCTGCCTCCACATCCCCCCCTTCCCTCCCCAGGGACTCCATGTCTAACGAAGGTGTCTGTCTGCAGCAGGGACAGGGTCTAATGAGTCTCCGCAGAGCCACAGTCTTGAAAATCCACTGGGATGTGTTCCCCGGTGCTGAGCGTGGCTTTGTTCTGCGTACCCTCGCTGTCAGCGTTGCTTTCTCCTGTGCAGGGACGCGTTTGCCTCCAGAAGCAGCCCCCGAGGAGGTGAATGTCGCCCTGTGCTGGTGGGAGCACCCCGTTGGGCGAGGGTTGCAGCTGGGCTCTGCACTTCCCACTGCTCTCCCCACTCTCTCAGTAAAAGAAAAACCTCTCAGAAGTCACCAAAACCCTTTTTTTTTTTAAATGTCTTTTCCCTGTTATGGTAGAGAGAACCCCTGCAGGGACTATTGTATCTTCATATCCAATAGAAATCCACCCAACCCCCCTGCCGCCGCCTCTCTTGTTCCTAATTAATTTGGCTGTGAGCTGCGTCAGCCCCCCCTGCCCCGTGGGGTCAGGCAAGGGGGTGTCGACTCCCCCCCCAGCCTCCAAAACGTCTGAGATCGGCTTAAAGTCCCGCAATGATGTCAATAAGCAGCCACCTTCAGCTCCGCGTAGGCTGGGGGACGGGACCTGTCCTTAATCTCGCCCCCGCGGGAGGGCGGGAGGCTCGTCCCTGCAGAGATGGAGCCTGTGGTCACACGAGTCCGGTGACGCCGGGGGGACGTGGGGTAAATCCTGGTGGGATAGGGGGGCTGGAGGGGGTGGCAGGTGGGGACCCGGGGTCGGATCCTGCCCTTTCCCCATGCCCGCATGGAGCTGGTGCTGGTGGTGGGGCCAGATCCCGCCATCCTGCCGCTTGGGCAGCCGGTGTCCGGCAGTGCCACCGCCTCGGGGACAGGCCGGAGGAAGTTCCCTTTCCCTTTAAATGCAAATCCCAGCCCTGGGGCTAGGACGGGTGTCCGGAGGGCTTGCGGGTGTCCAGCAGGCTCAGGGGTGTCCGGAGGGCTCAGGAACACGGCTGGGTTGGCACCACCAGCCGGCTGGGGGCCTGGCACAGGTCAGTCCCCCCCCGCCGTGGGTGGGGGCTGCGGACAAAGGGGCTCTCGCCGCCATGAAGGTCCCCGGGGGAGCTCTGCCGGTGCTCCCGGGGTGATGGTCCCCCCCCGCGGTCCGTGCCCCTGAGGGCAGTGGGGGTCGCTGGGCCCCGGGACACGCGTGGCCGAAAATCCTCTTTTCTGCAGTGCTGGGGAAGACGCCGAGGCCCGGCCGGCAGCTCCCAGCTGCGCGTCAGGCCCTGGCTTTGCTCCGCGCCGCCATGCTTCAGCGGAGACACCGGGATCACGCCACCGCCTGAGCCCCCACCGCCTGGGAACGGGGGATCCGAGCTCCAGACTCAACCCTCCCGCCACCTCCGCCTCCCCGTAGGGGGACCCCGATCCTCCCCGGGGACGAGAGGCCCCGCACGGGGAAGGGGCCACTGAGAGCTGTGTCTGTCCAGTGCCCCCACCGGGATGGAGGACCGGAGGAAGAAGCGGAGCCCCAAAGCCTGCCTGGCCCAGCCGGTGCCCCCTGGGGCCCCACGGCCGCTGCCCCCCAGCAAGAGCACGTCCTTCGCGCTGCCGCTGCCCACCCCGCCCTCGCCCCGGCAGCGTGCCCGGCTCAGGCGGTCAGTGCCGGTGCGGGGGGGACCCTTGGTGAGGGGTCTGTGTGATTTCAACCCCTCTCTTCCCCACCCCATGGCAGGACAAGCAAGGAGCGGGTGCGGGCGGGCGGCGCGGGGGCAGCGCGGGGGGCCCCACTACAGCACAGCTTTCTCACCGATGTGTCAGATGTCTGCGAGATGGAGGGAGGGCTGCTCAGCCTCCTCAGCGACTTCCACTCGGGAAAGCTGCAGGCCTTTGGTGAGGGGCTGGAGAGGGGGGGTCTCCAGGGTCTTGGGGACCTGGGTGGGGCCGGGGCTGGCGGGCTGTGACAGCTCCCGGCCACGGGTGCAGGGAAGGAGTGCTCCTTCGAGCAGCTGGAGCACGTGCGGGAGATGCAGGAGAAGCTGGCGCGGCTGCACTTCGGCCTCGACGTCTGCGTGGAGGAGCTCCCTGAGGAGCAGAAGAAAGCGGTGGCCGACCGGAACCTGGACCAGCTGCTGGCACACGTGAGTGTCACCTCCCTCGTCCCCTGCCTGGCCCCGCTGTCATGGCCAGCATCCCCGCTGGCCCTGGCCTCCATGCCGGCACCTCAACCTTGTCATTTGCCTCCTGCAGCTGGAGGAGCTCAGCAGCTCCATGTATCCTGGGCAGGGGGTGATGGTGGCAGCAGTGACGGTGGCAGCCACGGTGGTGGCAGTAGTGATGGAAGGCGATGGCGGTGGTGGTGGCAATGGTGGTGACGGAGGTGGCGGTGGTAGAGGTGGTGATGATGGAGGTGGCAATGCAGGTGGCAGTTGGCAGTGATGGAGGTGGTGGTGGTGGTTGACGGTGATGGAGGTGGTGGTGCTGGTGGCGGGTGGTGCTGGTGGTGGCGGTGGAGGTGACAGTGATGGCGAGTGGTGCTGGGGGTGGTGGTGATGGAGGCAGCTGGTGGTGGTGGCGGCGATAGTGGTGACAGAGGTGGTGGTGATGGAGGTGGCGGTGATGGTGGCGGTTGACGGTGATGGAGGGGTGGTGGTGATGGAGGTGGCTGGTGGTGGAGGTAGCCATGATGGCGGTTGGTGGTGACAGAGGTGGCACTGATGGTGGTGGCAGGGGGACAGCACTTTCCCTTGACCCGCGCTCAGACAGAAGCTGCACCTGGCCGAGAGCCCTGACCCCGAGGACGCAGCAGCCGGACCCTGACCCCACGCCCGGCCCAGCTGGGGGGAAGGAAAGGGGGGCCTCCACCAGGACCCCCCACCCACGGGAGTCCCACAGCGGGGCCACCCTCCCCGCGGAAGGGCCGAGGGAGGCGACAGTGGCCACACAGAGCGGGGCCGGCCGGGTCCTGCGTCCGCCCCCTAAACCACCGCCGCCATTTTGGTAGGACCCTCCGTGACGGGGGGGCGGGGCCTGGCGGCGCGGCCGGGGCCTGGCGGCGCGGCCGGGTGACGTCATCAGGCGGCGCCCCCTCCC
>VXAK01011583.1:22767-35845 GCA_013399435.1 Arenaria interpres | reverse complement strand
GGTGTCTCTGGCGGCTCCAGCAGCACCCCTGCCCACAGGCCTGTGTGAGGGGTTACCTGCTGCGGAAGCGGTTCTGGAGCCTGCGGGCAGAGTACGAGGAGGTGGTGCGGGACATTGAAGGGGACCTGAGCCAGCTGGAGTGGAAGGGACGTGTCCTGCCACGGCCTGTGTTCCTCCCCGAGGTCTGTGCGTCGGGATGGAGGGGGCTTCTGAGCCTGAGGAGGGGGCGCGGTGGGTGGTGTGGCCTGGCCGACTGGGCAGGTGCTATTTCTGCAGTGTAGTCCCTGGAACCAAATGAAAAACTATAATTACAGCGCCCCAGCCTGTAAGATTCTCCCCGATTTGTGCCCATCAGACCCCGACTGGGGATTTCTTCCTCCGGGTGAAGCTCAGCCTCGAGTCAAACACTCGACCCACAAAGGTGACCCCTGCGGGTCTTGTCCCTGGGCACCCACCTCACCTGGTTGTACTAAACAGCTGGACCCTCCTGCGGTGGCTGAGCACACCTCTTTAATGTTTTTACCATTTCTGGAAGGAAAGCCCTTTAAAAAGTTCACAATGGTGGCAGGAGTGCTGCTATCGGCACATCTCTGGCTGGGACAGAGCCTCTGGCCACAGCAGAGTCACCTTTCAGATCTTTGTATTTTCTTTTCAATATATTTTCAGTCTCTTGCATGTTGCCCCTTTAGAAGCCAACGCAGGGGACAGGTTCAGGTCTGCAGGAGGCTGTACCACACAAGGAGGTTGTACCGCGGGACGAGGCTGTACCACACAAGGAGGTTGTACCGCGGGACGAGGCTGTACCACACAAGGAGGTTGTACCGCGGGACGAGGCTGTACCACACAAGGAGGTTGTACCGCAGGATGAGGCTGTACCACACAAGGAGGTTGTACCATGGGACGAGGCCAGCACAGAAAACCCGCAGAAGGAGCTGGACACCTCTGAACCAGAACGGGACTGGGGCTGCAGCGGTGAGAAACCTACAGCCCAGCTGCAGAGCGAGAAAAAACTGAGGTCCAGAGGTGAAGGGGATGGAGTGAAGCCCCCAAATCCCAGGAGTGATACCGATAAATGCACTGAAAAGGGGTGCAGTGCCCCAGCAGAGAGCCAGGAGTGGCAAAATGACAGCGGTGTCCTGGAGGCAGAGTCCCTTGAAGCCTGTCTGGGTAAGAGACGGGAGCCGGGGCGCTGTGTGCACTCTCTGAGTGACCTGGTGGTGAGGTCCTTGGAGAACCAAAACCTTGGGAATATCCTGGAGAGGTTAGAACAACTCGGTGCAAGAGAGACAGGGTGTGCAGTCTGAATCTTTGTTCTGATAATAGGTTATTCTTCCGTTTCATTGCAGGAATTCCACTTGAGGAAATCAAGCAGCTTCCTCGGACTCGGTCAGGTCTCCAGTCCTACAGAAACCACTTGATCATGGAGCTGACGTGGTTGCAACAAGCTATTGTCAGCCGTAAAAATGTAAGGGCCCGGCCCTGACTCTTCCAAAACAGTGGCTCAGACCAGTGCCTGTGGGTGGCCAGAGCAGTGCCCTCTGTGGTGGGACTGGTGTTGAACAGGATTGGATGGGATGGTGGCAGTGCCTTTTTTTTTTTTTTCCTTCTCTGGATATGGGGGGTGGAAAAAAAGGAATGATGAAGGAAAACAGGAGCTGTTTAGATCTGGTTACAAGCTTTGCTCCTGTCTGGCTGCAGAGATGTCATTAGTTTGATAATTACCCAGTCCCTACAATGCAGCACTGTGTTCCTCATCCTCCACTGGCCTAATGAGCTGCTGTTTGCTTTGTTTGGAAGGTGATGCTCTGGCAAAGAGCAGTGGTTTTCCTGGCTAATCTGCGAGGGCAGGTGCTTTCCTACTTCTTGGTCTCTGGGATTTAATTGTTAACACTTGATTTTCTTTCTCCTGCAGTACTTGATGCTGAAACAGAGGTTGGGGTCTCCAGATCCGTAGGAGGGCATTCCCGAGCATGTGGGGCATTTGTGGTGTTGTGAAGAAGCAGTGGAGCTGCAGCACCACGGTCGTGACATGACCTTATGGACAGCAGCAGCTGAGGAGAACTCCAGCTCTGTGGGGTGATGTTTTCCACTTCAGATGAATGTGGCGAGAAAGCCTTTTATTTTTTTAAAATGTGAGTGTTTGGTCAAAGCAGGGATTAAACATTACCATGAAGCCAAGGAGGTTGTTGTGTGTCCTGAAGGGAGGCTCAGTGAGGCCTCCTTCCACAAGAACCCTATTTCTGTCGGCTGAGCTGAATGGTCTGGGAAAATCGAGGCGGGGACAACTGTCACTTGCAGAAGGTGGTTTCTGACCAGCTGGTTCTTGTGGTGGAACTTAACTGTTGGAAGGCAGCAGGTGCTTTGAACCTGCAGGAAGAAGCTCTTCCCCACGGAACTGTGGGTGACCCTTATTGGTATCTGAGCTGTGTATTTGGGACAGGTCTCCACATCACAGCTCTGCAATATCCTGGGATTTCATGGTAGGCTTTGAGGAACACCTAGTTGAAGTACTAAGTATGGAGCAGAGTTTCCTGACTTTCCTGTGCAGCTGGTGGGCAGTGCTGGCATGTCAAACCTGACTTCAGGAGATGAGGTTTGGCTCCTGACTTGCACATCTCTGGCTGTGGTAACATCTCTGTGTGTGGCAGAGCCACCTGGAGAGAACACCAGGTGCTTCAGGGAGCAAGGAAGGACTTACTTAAGTTCAGGTGTGTTTGTGGTCTCTCAGAAAGAGACTTTCCACATGGTGCTGTGGTTCCTGACTGTGACTCTGACTCTTCTGTGGAAACACTTTGTGTTCCTGCTGACTGAATGGTCACTCTTCCCATGTGGCAGATGGATCTTTCTGTTCCTGGTTATACTGACTTTTTTGTGAATAAAAAGCTTTCCTGAAGCTCTCCTTGGTATCTGTCTGTTCCTGTCTGGCTTGGTGCCTTCTCCTGGGCAGAGACAAGGAAGTCCATGGCTTTGACGCGTGGCAACCTGTTCAGTGCAGAGGGTGGTGTGTCTGCTGGGGTGTGGATGTTTGTCCAGGACAGAAACTCTTTGAACTTCTCATACAGGTAGCAAGTGATGGTGAGGGGGTGACAGCTTCTGGATGGGATGGGAGCTGCTGCTGTAAAGATACTGGCACTTAACGTACCTCCAGGCTGGTTAATCTGAGCCTGGTGGCCACAGCGGCTGGTGAGGGAGCTCGCAGCACTTGGTGTGTGAGGATTAAAGAGCTGTGTGGTTCCTGCTTCTCAAACAGAAAAGTGCTCCGCAGGTTGTTTGATGTGGCCTCAATGGGCCCACAACTTCCTCCTGTTGGGTCTGCATCCATGGAGACAGCCGGTCACACCAGACTGTGCAGGGACAGGACAGGAGAGCGGGAGAGCAGCTGGTCAGGAGGATTTGGGCTCGGCAGGAGCCCAGTGGAGTTCTCTGCTCCCCACCTTGGTCTCTTTGCCTCTCTGGTCAGCGGGGCTTGCTTGACCCTCAGGGATGAGCCTCCGTGGCTTAGCTCTGGCACCTCCAGCCAAGAACGTGGTGGTGTATCGCAACAGTGACCCCTTCTTCCCCGGGAGGAAGTTTGTAGTGAACCAGCGGCGGTTCCTGACCTTTGAGGCATTTCTGAACGAGGTGACCAAGAGCATTCACGCGCCCTTGGCTGTGAGGAACCTCTACACGCCCAGGCATGGCCACCGCGTGGCTGAGCTGGGGGACCTGCAGGATGGGCACCAGTACGTGGCTGCTGGCTTTGAAAAATTCAAAAGGCTCAAGTGAGTAGATGGCCCTTGGGTCTCTGGGTTCAGTAAGCACCTCTAGATCGTTCTGTGGGGAACATATTGGGCTGTGAATGGAAAAAAGGTGAGAGGGGTAGAAACGCAATGAAAAATGGACCGATTAGTTTCTTTTCCTACTGGAAACTACTGGATGTATTCCAAATGGCATGGAAAATGCAAATATTCCTGATTCCTGATAAGGTCACTTGACTCGCAGAAGAAAACATGTTGGGGGAGGCACCGTGCATTCTCTGGCAGGATGATGTTTGGTGCTGCTCTGCCTCCCGTGCACCCTGTTGTGTGGTGTGTGGGAGGCTCTGCCGCTGCCCACTTCCTCGGCAGAGCCGGCAGTCACACTGTCTCCACTGGCAAATACTTTTGCTTTGCTTTGATGGAGGTGTTTTTTGGTTTTTTTTTTGTTTTCTAATGCTGCACGAAGTTGAGCTGCTTTGGTTCATCCTGAAATATAGAGGCTTCCTTTGTGGCATCACTTGACTCCTGAGGGAATCCGTATGTGTGTGTGTCAGAGGAATTTGGCTCCTGGTGTGTGTTGTGTTTTGTTGAGGAGATATTCCAGGCTGCATTAACACTGGTCGCCCCCTTGGGTTGGTGATTAACACAAAGGAATAACGTTTTCTGGGTGTCTTTAGCATGAGGATCTGAAGTGGGTTGTATTTGGCTGGGAATTTCTTAAATGTATGAGACTTTAATGTAGCCTGAAGTTCTGCAAGACCACGAGATGAGGAGGATTGTTTCAGAAGTGACCCAAATAAGTGACCCAGGCATCTGGTGGAGATGCACCAAGGCAGAGCAGTCGCTCCTTTTCTCACTGCTCTTTAGTCATCCACGTGGCCCAGGTGGTACGTGGCAACATCGTTGTCTTCTTCTCACAGCTATTTAAATCACGGAAGGAAGGATCTCCGTGGGATGAGGAACAGCCAGGGTCTGCAGGTGAGTCCCCGAGTTGACTGGTGACAGGTGGGAGTGCAGAATGAGACGTGAGAGACGTTAGGGCTGGCACTGATGAAATTAAAGTTGAGATTTAAGACTGCCCCATGGGGACCAGGCAAAAGTGCCACAGGGATCCATAGGACCCGTGAGACAGCACAGGGGCTGCTGCTGTGTCCCTTTGTCCCCTGTAAGGGTACAGGGGACGGATGTGTGCTCAGATATTTGCTGGCAGTTCTGGAAGGCGCTCAGCTATGTGAAGAGCCTCTCCAGCCTTGGTGTTGCTGACAACAAACCTCACCCAGCAGCAGCGAGCCCAAAAGCTGGGCAGGCAGCGTCCCAGGGCAAGCAGGTCCCGCTGGAGAAAAGGGGCCAGCCCCGGGAGGCTCGGTGGCAGGGCTGTCCCTGTTCTTGTGCACTGAACTCCCTCTCTAGTTCCTCACTGTAGCTCCCTGGAAGTCGCACGTCTCAATGCGATGGCAGAAGCGCACCCACCCACCCTGCAGGATACAGTAAGTGCCTCAGTTTTTTCTCCTTGGAGGGTCTCTGGGAATGTTTTTAGAGGCTGGAGGAGGGAATTTCTATGTGAGATCCCAGGAATGCTGCCCCACAGGGACAATTCCCAGCTTCTATTTGTTGTGGATAGCTTTTTTTTTTTCCCCACCTTCCATAGCGGCAGGAATACTGGCTCACTGCATGCTCTGGGTTGTTTCTACTGCAGTGTTTTCCGGAACGGAGATCTGCTGAGCCCTCCTTTCCCGCTGCCACTCTCCAAGAGCACCCCGCTGCAGTGGGACATGCTCCTGGCCACCCTGACAGAGAAGGCCGACCTGCGCAGCGGGGCTGTGAATAAGTGAGTAACCAGCTAAGACACTGCTTGCTCCTCTTCCCTTCTGTCCAGACCACAAGCAGCTCTGATTAGCAGAGGACTGGGAGTTCAGACAACTGTTTCTAGTCTCCTTTTGCAATCTAATTTGCTTTTCAGGTTTCCCCATCTTTAAATCGGAGGTAAGCCCAATGGCAATGCTTTGTGAGAAGGGCTGATGTTGATGGTGGTCTGGTGAAAAAGCAATAAGCAAACAGTAAAACATAAAAAGGGGTCTATGTCTAGAGAGACGGGTTTTATAAAACAAATACAGCCTGTCTTCTCCTTGTACATCTATTTCTTGACACCCAAAGAGAAAGCTAAGATCTACTGCATCTCACTGATCGCTGGGTGTAATATTTCTGCGTACTGCCTTGGAGTAACACTAAGAATGATTGATCCCCTCTGAATTTTCTCATCCCTGTTTACCACTTTGCGTGTTTGCTTCCACACTGAGGGGTTGTTCGCAGTCTTGAGATGGGTCTAAAGCCTCGGCCATCTCTTCCTCAAGGCTCTGCAGGCTGGACGGAACCCAGGTGTCTGGTGGGGAGGAGCTGGTGAATGGCGATTACTACGTGGCAGTGGGAAATGAGGAGTACAAAAAACTGCCTTACTTTGAGCTGCTGGTGCCCCAGGATTCTGTGTATGAGACACTGCGGTATGTAAGCTGCGGCTGAGTGGTTTAGAATCACCTCCATGGTGGTCTTCAGCTACCGCCATCCTCTCTGTTGCCCTCCTGTTCAGTGCTTTCTGCCTCAAGGCCTTGAGTCTTGCTTCATGTGTGGGATGTTTAGGAAGAAAGAATGTGTTTTCAAAGCTTTCAGTGTAAGGGCTGGCCCCTGAAAGCCAGAGTTCAGGTTCAGAGAAAGCAGGAGTTTTGGGTGTTTCTCACCTAAGTGTTCGTCAGGCACTGGGGAGCACAGGGCTGTGGTGGGCAGCATGATATAACAGCAACATGTGCCACTGTGGAGTGTCCTCTACCTGCCCTGAGTAAAAAACACCTCCAGGGACTCTCTTTTATGGGAAAAGTGGAGATCAAGTCCTCTTACAGCTGACTTCTGCCTGATGCTGAGAATCTGCTGCTTCTTTCTTCCAGGAACTACCCAAACAGCAGGCACAAAACATACCACAGACGGGTAGGTGGCTCAGCTGGCGCAAGACTGTTTGTGCTGTGATCGCAGTTGCTCTTGTGTAGGTGTCCCTCCACAAGCAGTGGATGTTACCCCAGTCTCCATTCTCCAATTCCCATGGCTACACCATCCTTGCTTGGCACCATTCCCAAAGGAGAGGCACTACAGACAGTCATGTGGCCAGATCACGCTTGAATTAAATCTTGCTGCCTGAAGAAAAACTCCTTAAGGTGTTTCTCACTTCCCCTTCTTGGCTGAAGGGCAGAGAGAATTCATTCTGGAGCCAGGATACCTTTCTTGCTCACTCCGTGAGTAAAATGCCCAACAGAGACTAGATAGAGCAGCTGGGCTCTCCTGGATTGTCTGTTGAAACGTGCATCTATGCTATTTGCTTTTAAATTTTCCTTTTCCTTGTTTGTTTTCAGTTTGGTGAGCTCTGTGCCACCTCCCAGGTGAGTGCTGGTGACTTTGCTCTTCCTGAACCACCTGAACAGATAGTAGTGATTGCAGAAAGTGTTTTATGCGTTCCCTAATACTTGTAGTATCACCTTAAAACCCCAGTCAGAGAATACAGTGTTATTACCAGTGTTAATTACAGTGTTAATACCAGCCAGGACCAAGGGTCACAGGGCTTGAGGTGTTTAGGGGGATTGCCCTGCTTATAAACTGTTGTATCAAGAAGTGCTATCAGAAGTGTGTGATGAATACTTTCAGCTGGACGGTCGCAGGTTGCAGGCCACAGGACCTGCAGAGAAAGACAAGCTCCCGGCTGCTTTTCCACAACTGCAAAGGCAAGCCAGGAAATCTCGCCTCAAAGAGGAAGAGTCCATTTTCCACGTTAAACCTGTCCGTGTGGGACAAAACAGGAGGAGGAGCACCAGGAATGTGCAGCACTGGCCTGGTCAAGGTAAAGGACACTGCTATAAATAATTTTCTTTGATGCTACAGGAAATAAGTGCAGATGCACTGAGAGAAAGCAATGATGCATCCAGTAACTTCTGTATTTCTGCTTCTTTCCTTTCCTCGTCTGGGCATGTACGAGGACCTTTCTGTAGCCTCAGCAAGATCAGGCCGTGACTCTCTGCAATACTCATTGAAGAGCTTTTTCATTTTCTTCTCCTCACAGAAGAAATTGTCTACAAACCCAGAAATCCTCGGACTGAGATGCAAGGTGCCCAGGAAGTAAAGGAGGACGAACACACAAGGGTGGATGTACCCATAGATCAGGTACGAGAAATGATTTCTTGCCCTGTTAGGAGTCTTGCTGCTGCAGGGGAGCGCTCGTGGTCCCACTAGAATCTAGTCCTTCAGAGACAGTCTGTGAGAACACACCATCCAACAGTTTATAGCAACTCTTTGGGGAAGTCCTTCTGTTTTCTCACTTGTTTTAAGTCCTGTATGTTAGATTTGGGAAGCCCTGTACTCTTCTCTGCAATGTGTAAAGATGAAAGTAACCACCAGGGGGAACTTAGAAAGCAGAGGACAGTGTGTAACTGCAGAGCTCTGCATTTTCTAGAGTCATTTGGGGATTGTCATTTGGGTAATGAACGTTTCCCTTCTGAAATGTGAAAGTTACAGCTCCCCACTCAGTAAGGATATCAAAGGCTTTCCTGGATTTTTTTTATGTGTACTATTTCTATTCTTACTCCTGTCCCAGAGAGTTGCAGAAGAACTTATACCAAAAGCCAGAACAATACACCGCAGTAAGGTATTTATTCCACTTAATGGAATAAACTTCACTCAGTGAAGTGTTTAAGATCCTTCCTGTCTGTGTTCAGATTTCCCACACTAAAATTCAGGACCCCCAAATATAACTTAAGCAGAACTTACCTGTAGCCAGGTGAATCTTAAAGGCTGGCACAGAATAAACATGTAATTCATAAAATGACCAAAGACATTTATTAGATAAAAGTAAGTTTAAAATCTTTTTTTTTTTTTTTTTAAATGGAAAAATGTAGGTCTTTTCTCTGTGTAAAATGTCTGCAAGATGCTTATTGTTTGTGGTGTAGTAATGTTTTAAACTTTTCATAAGGGCATTTAGAATTGATGTAATGGGATGATGTGCATTATATCGTAGGTGATTCATGCTTCTGCCTGGCTCTTGTGCCTGGTCTCTTTGGATTAATTAGAACTTCAAAGGAAAACAACTCCTTTGAACTTAAACTGGAGAAAGCCCCAGTAAAGAATTAGCTAATGGTTCCTGACTCCTTGGCTCAATGGGGAGCCTGGTGCTGTGTTTGCTTTAGGGGCTGGGCCAGCATTTCTCAAAGGGGTGGGCACTCTGATGCCTGTTTTCTGTCGGCCTTTTTCCCCCCAGATCACACTTGCTCTACAGTTATTGTTATTTGGTTGCCACAGCTCTCCTCTGCAGTGGGAGAGACTCATCAGGCATTAAATAAACTACCTTTGAATTTAATGTAGAGCCCCAAGTTTGCATACCAAAGCTGTGGGGAGACTGGAAGCACAATCCAGGAATTTAGTCTCAGAATCTTTCTGTAATAGCAAAATGCGGCGTTAATAACTGTATTTCTTTCTCGCTGCAAAAAGGCGTGGACTGCAGACAAATCACAAAAGACTGGCAAGGAAAAGGGATGCCAGTGACTCTGAGGAGGAACAGCACTCAAGGATGTTTCCCTGGGCAGCAAAGAGCTCTGAAGAGTTCACAACAAGAGTGTGACGGGAGAGGGACAGTTAGGTACACAGCTGTCTGCACAGGTAACAAAAGCACATGAACCCCAGATTTCTGTAACACCACAGACTGGCCATGCTTTTTGATGAATTAACATACTCTTTTAAAATCAAGCATCCTCATCATCTCTGCTTGAGAAGCAGAGCACCAGTGAGCAATGGACCAGGTGGACAATGTTGTTAAATAATTAAGATCTTCCCCCTTTCCTTATCTCCATGCTGTGACGATGTGGCAGAGATGGTTGCTTCTCTGATTAAACTGGTTTGTATTTGAACTTGGGAAGGAAGAATTACCAAACAGAATATATGCTTTTATAACAAAGTGTCTGCCAGGAAGTGTATTCTATTTCAGATACTTTTTATAATGAGATGTTGTCACATCCTTGTCTCTCTGATTTGGAATGCTTGGGTAATGTTTGTAGCAATCAAACCTCTTCCCAAAAATATATACAACTTGTTTCTGTTCACTTGTTTTAGGAGCATCTGCCCGATTTACAAAAAGTCATAGTAATAAACAGCTCTTGTATTAACCCTCTTTGTGCAAAGCTTTCTATATTCTCATCAATTACAAGGGTAACAGAGATTTTTCCTGTGATCTGTGTGGTATTGTGAACTGATAATTTCACTGAAAACACCCTTCCTTCCCTACCCTAGGGCAGATTGCCCTGTTGGTATTTTACAGACATGAGGCACTCCACCAGCCTGCAGTGGAGAAAAGCCACGTGGTGACCTCAGCATGAGGGGCTGTGTGTGTGACCTGGTAGGTTACAGCTGAGTGCTGTGAGGGAGCCACGTTCAGCTGCTTGGCCATGAAAGGGAGAGTTTCTAAATCGATTCCTCCTACAGAAAAAACAGTTGGTCCCAGAAGCTCCTGTTGAACAATTTATTATGCATTTATTATCCCCCCAGTACTGAACAAGACAATACGCTTATCCTTGCCTTGAAACACCCACAGACAAAAGAATTCCTTAATGGAAGACATTAAATAGGATGTCCTTGCAACATGCCTTGTTCCACCCTGGTGCTCAGGGCACACAGTCCACACTTTCACGTTTTTGGACATCCCTGTGTCAAAATACAGCTTCCTAAGTGCAACTGAGCCAAAGCTGCCAAGCCAGAAGCTCCCCCTTTGGCCACAGGGGTTACCTTTGAGCAGGTTCCTTCCTCTGCTTCTCACTGTGTCTCGTTCATGACCCAGCTACGCAGAGCATGACTCCTAGGACGGTGAGCAGCACTCCTGCCACAGCCCCTACAGAAATGAATATTTTGGGAACTTGCATAATTCAACAATAGTCAGTCAAACCTTCTCATTGCTAACTACACGATGCTCAGCTGTCACAGTAAATAGGATAGCATAAATGTCTGGATGGGTATGACTCAGACCAAGCCAGTTCTGAAGGGGTTTGGATGTTTGGACTGCCTGGGTAATTGAGCTAAGCATGTTTCTAACAAAGCATTGCAGATGCTGTATGTCTGGCTATCGAGAATCAGGCTTAAACAACACAGAAACACTTTAGTATATTCCTACAGATATCGTGCCAGGTGCTGGTAGTTTTAAACTTTCAAGTTTTCTGCCATTTTCTGACTTTCTGAGCAGGGTATATTATTGTAGGACGTTAGGGAAGAATGATGGGTGGTGACATCTGAGGGCTTATGGAGCATCCTTTTCTGTGGTAGGCATATTATCCTAGTGCCTCTCTTGTGGTTAAACATCTAGTTAGGTAATGGCTCAGTCCTGTAAACTCTGTTAGCTTAGAGCAGCCAATCAAATTTACTAGCCTTTCCCACTTAAAACTCTGTTTCACTTCCCTTTTAGGTTCTGTAGCAAGAACTACTACTTAACTAGTTACAGCCGTTGTGTACCTCAGAGAGTAGCCTGCACTACTGAGTCAGCAAATGGATGCAGGAGACGACGTGAGGAAATGTTTTAAGTGTAACTTACTTTTACCACCGATGTCCTCTCCCAGAATCCTCCCAGTCACCAGTGTGACTATCAAAGCCAGGGAGTTACAGAGCGGGACAGCCAGGGACAGATCTGAAATTGAACCATTTTAACACAAACAGTTTAAAATGGAAAATCTTGTACAAATTGTAAGATGCTTTTGATTATTACAAGACAGCTATTCGATGTTTAGCTGGGTCACTAGAGTAATCAATAGCATTGATCCTCCCAAAATCCCAATCAACCCACTCCATAAAAGCAACAGGAACTAACCTGCAGATGCCAAGGTGAGGTAGAAGAGGAGAGATCCACCTTGATTGAGCAGAAATGGCACCATGTACTGTGGGAAGAACATGGGCCTGTCAGTTGTTGCCAACAAACCCACCATGCGCCCCCAGCGAGTGGGCAGCAAAGGAGCCCAGCCTTGTGCCATGTCTGGCAGCGGAAATGCAGCACAGGGGCGATTCCGCTGCCAGTCACAAGCCGCTCAGTGTTTTAGTTCCCCAATCTGCAGAAGGCACACTGTGCTTATGTCATGCAAAACATGAGGGTTAATGACCTGCCGCCTAGAAAAGTGGTCTCAGTTCTGCATGGGAAGAGCAGTGCTTGAGGCAAGTAAATGAAATATTACTGAGGATAAATAATTCTGTTGATAGATGGAATATTTAGCAGTTTAAAGAATAGCATCGAGTCCAGAAGTAAACAGGTAGGAATGATCCCAAAGGCAGTTTGACACCCAGCTAACTCCCTGGCCCAGGAGCCTGGACAGGGTTGTACCTTGTAGTTGAGGCCCAGGAAGTGGATCTCAGCCAGCAGCTGCTGCAGGCGGCCCTGGCGCCGCACCTCCTCCAGCCCCTCCGCGCCTGTCCGTAGGAATGGCCCGGTGCTGCCCCACAGCACGGCCACTAGCACCAGTGCCATTGCTTCTCCTGTGGCACAGCCTGGGCTCAGCTGCCTGATGGCCCCAGGGGAATGCCAGTCTGCCATCACGGCCCTCGGAAGGCCCACTCAGCCCATCCTCATCTCCCCACAGAGGTGGGGGAAAGATGGCCCAATGCCATCCCCATCACAGATCAACCTTCCCCTGCCCAGCTCACTGCTGGTTTTCATCGTGAAGGGCCCTGGCTCTGGGCTTGCTCCCGCATTCCCCTCGCGGACAAACCCTGCAGCAAGTCCAGCCAAGGGACACATCCCCCTCAAGGAAGGCCCCTCACAGGGCCCAGCCTGCGACCACACTCCCTGGAGGAAAACACCTCAGCCAGCCGAGTCCGCGGCCACATTGCTCCCACAGAGAAACCTGCGGCCACTTTCTCCCTTCAGGGGAGGCCCCACAGCAGAGCAAACCCACGGACACGTTCCCCCCTCCACAGGGGCCAGGCCGCAGCCCTGCTCCCCCCTCAGGGAAGACCCCCCCAGGGCCCAGCCTGTCGCCATGTCCCCCTCTCAGGGGTCCAGCTGATGGTTGTTTCCCTTCCCGAGGGAAAAAAAACCACCAAACAGCCCGTTATCCCGCTCAGGGCAGCCCCTTTCCCCTCCCGGCAGACGCTCTCCTCACAGCCCCGGAAGCTCACCCACGGGCGCCATAGCGGCGGTGACGCATGTCCGGTTCCCAGCATCCCCTGACCCGGAAGCGATCGGCCCCGGCTCTCTTGCCTCAGCGTTGCCGCCATGGTGAGAGCGCGACCGGGACCGGGGGAGGGCTGGGGGGTGGTAACCGGTGGTCTGACCGTGCAGAGCCCCC
>VXAK01011583.1:12437-22700 GCA_013399435.1 Arenaria interpres | reverse complement strand
TGTCCCCGGAGCCCCGGCCCGGGGGCTGAGGCCGCGCGCGCCGCCTGAGGCAGTAAATGGTGTCTCCCCCCTCGCAGAAGCCGATCCTGCTGCAGGGCCATGAGCGCTCCATCACACAGATCAAATACAACCGGGAGGGAGACCTGCTTTTCACCGTGGCCAAGGATCCCGTGAGTGCCCGTGGTGAAAACCGGCTCCCCCTCCCTCTCCCCCCGCGCCGTAATCGAGTCCCATTAATTAACGCGTCGGGTGCCGGGTTGGTTTTTTTTTCCCAGATTGTCAATGTATGGTATTCGGTGAACGGAGAGAGGCTCGGCACCTACAACGGCCACACAGGAGCCGTCTGGGGCGTGGGTGCAGACTGTATCCTTTGAGCACAGAAACCAGTTTGTCTGTCCCCTGTGTTTTCCTTATAGTGATTCACTCCCTCCTGCTGCACCGGTTCCTCTTGAAGAGGGTATTTTGTCTAACTCTTCTGCTGTTTTTCCCTTATTCTGTCTCTTTTTGGGTGGTTTTCTTCCCGGGCCGCTGTTTGGAATAGCGTGTGCTCCGTCTGCTCTTGTTTGTGAACCATTGCTTTTGCTGTGGTGGTCCTGGGACCTCAAGGAAGGTGTTGAAGTTGCACAAGGTCTTCTGTCTTCAATGTGGGCAGCAGGTAGCAGAGACAAATCATGCAAAAGTTGTGTTAATATAACACCTGGAACCTTTTTGCTTTAATATTTGGAGAGGAAAGTTGTGGGGTTTGTAATGGGAGCACTCGGACACCGTGTCTGTTCTGGAGTATTGCTGGTCCTGGAATGGAATTTGTCCGATCTCTGTTTAAAATGGCTTTTTAATCTTGTGTATAAACATTCTCTGGGAATTTAGAGATTAGCTTTTTGGGGCTGAGAAGGTGCTGATATTCCCTAACTGGTGACCTAGGGGACACACGACACGTGCTCACCGGCTCTGCGGATAACAGCTGCCGTCTCTGGGACTGTGAAACGGGTAAGAATCGTAGAATGGTTAGAGTTGGAAGGGACCCCAAAGATCATCTAGTACCAACCCCCCTGCCCTGGGCAGGGACACCTCCCACCAGACCAGGTTGCTCCAAGCCCCCTCCAACCTGGCCTTGAACCCCTCCAGGGATGGGGCAGCCACAGCTTCTCTGGGCAACCTGGGCCTGGCTCTCACCGCCCTCACAGCAAAGAATTTCTTCCTAATATCTAATCTAAATTTCCCCTCTTCCGATTTAAAACCATTACCCCTTGTCCTGTCACTACACTTCCTGACAATATTACGCTACAATTCCAGACAGTAAGGCTCTGCTCTTCCCACCTCCCTGCCTTTGAGGCAGCTCTGGTTTGACCTGACACCTGCTGAGCGTGGAGCGTGTGGCGGCAGTGTGACGTGTGCTTGGTCACCCCTCTGAGAGAGGTCTGAACCCGAACTCAGACTGCGGGAGGGGAGGGTTTGTGTGTATAAATATTTTAGTGAGTATTTACTGAATTTACTCACTTTAACTGCCCAAATAGTCAAAGCGTGCAGTTAGAGCTTGCAGGTCACTGAACCTGCTTGTCAGCTACGCCTGATGCTCTCATCCTCCCTCTGACCCGGCTGTTCGGCTGCTCGTTTTCATTAAACTTGCAATAAATCACCCTCTGGAGTGATGGTTTCTGCTCTGTGTCCAGGAAAGCAGCTCGCTCTGGTGAAGACCAGCTCAGCGGTGAGGACGTGTGGCTTTGACTTCGGAGGAAACATCATCATGTTTTCCACCGACAAGCAGATGGGCTATCAGTGTTTTGTGAGCTTCTTTGACCTCCGGGACCCCAGCCAGATCGGTGAGGAATCCGGGCCAGTGCCTGCACCGGGGAATAAGGGGAAATGTTGATTGCTGGAGCCGGTGCCACTGTGTCTGTCTGTCTGTCTCCTTCCTTCCTGCAGAAAACAACGAGCCTTACATGAAAATCCCCTGCAGTGATTCTAAAATCACTAGTGCTGTGTGGGGCCCTCTGGGAGAGTTCATCATCGCCGGACACGAGAGCGGAGAGTTGAACCAGTTCAGTGCCAAGGTCAGTCTGATAAGGAACGGCATCTCCCTCGGGCAGCAGCGCCTGGGGGAGGATATAGCAGCGTTCCTGTTGTAGTCATGGGACAGAATGGGGGCTTTTTGGCTCAAACCAGCAGCTTCGTGAAAGGATAGTTTAAAATAAGCGAGGCTGATGTACCAATGTCTGCTCTGCTGCTGACAACGGCATCTCCTGAATTGTTTTTAATGGAGAAGTCGTGTGTACGCTCCTTTTGCTTGCCAGCACCTTGAAACTGCCTTCTTTCCCCTTCAGTCAGGGGAGCAGCTTTCAAACATCAAGGAGCACACCAAGCAAATCAACGATATCCAGACCTCCAGGGACATGACCATGTTCATCACTGCCTCCAAGGACAACACAGCCAAGGTGAGGCTTCCCGGGGGAAATGCCATGGACTGTTGGTATTTGCTCGCTCAGGGCTGTGGCTGTCGCAGAGGTTTCCTCCTTAGAAGTTTAAGTGTAAAGTCAAAGCTTGGTGGGGAAAGTTCAGTGAGAAAGGGGAGGTGCCTCCACACTAAATTAAGAGCCAGGCATTGGAAACAATTTCACTAAAATTGGGGCTGCAATTTGCTACCTCTGGAAGGTGATAGAGGTGAGATTTACCTTATTTTGGGATTGTGGGGAAAAGTTTTTGGGATTTGGGTGCCCAAGAGTGACTGTGGAGCTAACATCGGCCCAGGTGAGAGCCAGCAGCCAGATTTATGTGAGTTAACTGGGCTGCCAGCCTTCTTGCGGGATAACTCTCCCCCTTTTGCCTCCTAGCTTTTTGATTGCACGACACTTGAGCATTTGAAGACGTTCCGGACAGAGCGACCGGTGAACTCTGCCGCGCTCTCCCCCATTTTTGATCACGTAAGAATGAGCTCGTTCATTGTAACGGTCTTGCTGCGACTCCTGCCTTGTCCCAGGTAGCTGGGAAGGTGGAGTGTCGCCAGTCCAGCTAAAAAAACACGACTGTGGGATGGGGCCTGGGGAACTTTTTTGTGGTTTGGTGCAGGGAACATGGCTTTGTGTCCTCTGGTCTCCAAATGAGTGTGTCTGGGAGGTGGGAACTTCCCCTGGGGCTGGAGTCAGGCCTGCTCCTGAGTTTTTGGGATCTGCTGGGTCAGCAGGAAGCTTCCTCAAGGCTCGGCTCCCTCCTTTCCTGCCCGAGTGGGGTGGAAGCAGCTCTTTGAAGCGTTGTGGCTTCTCTCCTTTGCAGGTGGTGCTTGGTGGTGGGCAAGAGGCCATGGATGTGACCACGACCTCCACCAGGATTGGCAAATTTGAGGCCAGGTCGGTCCTTTTCCTCTCGCAAGGTCGAGTCCTCACCTGGAGGATTCCTCACAGCCCAGGGGGTGATGTTCCCAGAGCATCTTTCTCCTGGTGGTGTTGGAGGAGTCATTAAACTGGCAGAGCTTTTTTGAGGAAACGCTGATTGTGTCCCTAACCGGGCTCACGACTTCTTGTGATAATTTAAATCTTCCTTCTCCCAGGTTCTTCCACTTGGCTTTTGAAGAAGAGTTTGGCAGAGTGAAGGGTCACTTCGGTCCGATAAATAGTGTTGCTTTTCACCCTGACGGGAAGAGGTGAGGATCTCTGTGGGGGTCTCAGTCTCCCCCAGACAAGCCAAGCCCACCTTTTGCTCAGGATAGGGGCTCACAGGAGCTCTGCAGCGGGAAAGGAGCCAGCACCTTCCCTAATCCTCCCGTTCCAGCCCTGCTGCCTCCCCCGAGGCTCGCTGGGGGTTCACATCTACTCCCTGTCCCACATTTTGGCTGCGTCACTGATGCTTTGTTTTTTTTTTTGTCTTGTGACTCCTTTAGTAGTTTCTGGAGGGGGTTGGGTATAAATCTGGGTATAAATAAGATGCTGTGAGCTCCTGACACCATTGGTGACTTTCTCTTGTCTTTCCTCCCATGCAGTTACAGCAGTGGGGGTGAGGATGGCTACGTCCGCATCCATTACTTCGATCCCCAGTATTTTGAGTTCGAATTCGAAGCTTAAAGGAGAATTTCCTCTCCTCTTCCACCCCATCGGCTCCTGCACAGAGCTCTTGTGAGGCCTGACATTAGTCTGCTCCAGGGGGGGCAGCGGGAAACAGCAAAATTGGGGTGGGGGGGTGTGAAGGTGGGCAACCAGAAACCCCTCCAAAGGGCAGGATGGGCTTTCACAGGAGGTGGTGAGGGTGAGGGAGGGATTTGGGTTGGCCACCTGCCCGCCCCAGGGGGCTACTTGCTTCCTGCCCTGCTGGGTATATTTATACATCAGGGGAGAAAAAAAAAAAATCATCAGGAAATAAATAGAAATCTTTTATAAACATGAGGAAAAGCACCTCTGTGGGGTTTTTTTATTTATTTTCAGTTTGGAACGAAATTAACCCAAACAATTTGTTTTCCTCAGCTCTGAGGGCAGTGCCTTGTCCCCCTCCACGGGCAAGAGAGCAGGGTTGTGACTCCCAGGGCTTCTGCCCACCCCGGGGTTAACTCTGTCCCGGGGAGGATCCGCAGGTTGGGAGCGGGTCCAGCCCTGAAGTGTGAAGAGGCTGGAAGCGCCGCGCCCGGTCATTGTTTTTCCTGATGACACGCACGCGCCCATTTCTGGCGCTTTTGTTTATTTGCTGGGCTGACCCTGAGCCAACTTTCCTCACAGAACAGTTATTTCCTGCCCGAGGACGCCTCGTGTTGCAAATCCTCCCCCTTCCAGTCGGTGGCTGGCTGTCTGGAGGGGGTGGTTCCTATCTCTTTCCTTCCTCGAAACTGGGTTCGAGGGTAGATTTCCCGAGCTGGCTCCCAACTCGGAGCGACTGAGGCAAGGCTTAAAATCCTGCCGGGGAGGATAACGGGCAGGAGGCCCCTGCTTGTGATGGAAACCTCGCAAGCAGGGGCTCCTGCCCGTTCTCCTCCCCAGAATAGAGTCTGTGTTCCTCTGCTTCGCAGTGTCCCGCGAGCTCCATGGGGCCTGTGTCCTGCACAGCACTTCCCACTGGAAGCTGCAGCGTCACCGGTGGGGACTGAATTTTTCCACTCTCCCCCTTCATCTTTCATTCTCTGTCCAGGCAGCGGGGTCAGAGAGGGACCAGCTCAGCCTCTTCCCTGCGTTCTCCTTGATGGGGGCATCGTCACCCTCCACTAACCGCTGGATCTCTGCCCAGGCTTCATCCAGGTGCTGGGATGAACGGATCCATCGGAAGAATAAACCTAGGAGAGAAAGGGAGCTGTGCCGTAGCCCTGCCCAGAGCTGGGGGGAAAAGCAGAGCAGCTTTCCCTGTTTCCCTTGCCCCAGCCCAACTTGGGAGCTGGAGCTGGGCTTTGGGAGCCCTGGACTCAGCTTACCCTGCCAGAGCTGGATGCTCTGGGGCTCCACGGAGGGCCAGATGACCAGGCCGTTGTGCGAGTAGAGGGGGTTCAGGTACTTCTTCTTCTCGCCAGGCTCATTCAGCCAGGCCCAGAGGGAGTGTGTGGTCTCCTTCACTTTACACAGACACCTACGGGAGAGACGAGGGGGCATTTCACTCCCTGCCAGGGGCCATGTTTGCCCCAAGCTGTGACCTGGAGGGTTTGGCTCTGCCCCCTGTCCGGCAGCATGAAGGCAGGGCCAAGAAAGCCAATGGCATCCTGGGGGGCATCAGGAAGAGTGTGGCCAGCAGGTTGAGAGAGGTCATCCTGCCCCTCTGATCTGCCCTGGGGAGGCCCCATCTGGAGCACTGGGACCAGTTCTGGGCTCCCCAGTTCAAGAAGGACAGGGAACTGCTGGAGAGGGGACAGCAGAGGCTACAAAGATGATGAGGGGCCTGGAACATCTCCCTTACAAGGAGAGGCTGAGGGACTTGGGTCTTTTAAGTCTGGAGAAGAGAAGGCTGAGGGGGGATCTGATCAACACCTATAAATACTGAAAGGGTGGGTGTCAGGAGGATGGGGCCAGTCTTTTCTCAGTGGTGCCCAGGGACAGGACAAGAGGAAATGGGCACAACCTTGAATATAAGAAGTTCCACCTCAACATGAGGAGAACTTCTCTCCTGTGAGGGTGGCAGAGCCCTGAAAGAGGCTGCCCAGGGAGGTGGTGGAGTCTCCTTCTCTGGAGACATTCAAAACCTGCCTGGACACGTTCCTGTGGGACCTGCTCTGGGTGGCCCTGCTCTGGCAGGGGGTTGGACTGAATGATCTCCAGAGGTCCCTTCCAACCCCATGTGATTCTGGGGTGACCCCCACCCTGGTCCTCCACTCGCCTCTCTTTCTCGTTGTTGCAGAGGAAGGTGCCGTAGGCGGAGGCGTAGGCGTTGTCGAAGAGGGTGAGGAGGAGGCGCTCGCCGAACTCCAGGGAGAAGGGGAACTGTCGGCTCAGCTGCCACACGCAGTCGAGGAAGAGGAGGAAAAGTGGTGCCTCCTGTTTCAGCCGGGCGTGGGAGTAGGCAGAGCGGGAGCAGCGGAGGTGGAAGGGGTGGCCGGCCTGCGGGACCCCCAGGGGGGAATAACAGGGGTGAAAGGGAGCAGGGAGTGCCCAGCTGGGCTCAGGTCCTCAGCCCCCTCAGGACCACGGGTCTCACCTGGATCCACTCCCGCTCCAGCAGCCCCTGGAAGCCCACCAGTGTGCGGCAGGAGGGGTCCAGGATGACCTGAGCCAGCGCCGTCACCAGCAGCGTGGTGTCCGTCCCCTCCGCCCCGTGCACCAGCACGCTGGCCTCCTCCCTGCGGGCAAGCGCGGCCGGTGGGGGCAATGCCAGCGAGCCCGGGATGGCGCCCAAGGTTTGTGCCACACGGAGAGCCTTGCAAGGGGAAAAATGGGGTTCCCCCCTTACCTGTCCAAGCACTGTGCGGCCAGGCAGGCCGTGCTCAGGGCCGCCTTGACGTGGCTCAGCCAGCGGCTGCTCTCCAGCCGGCTCAGCCACCGGTCCATGTTGATGGAGGTGTCGTTACAGGCTTCCACCAGCTTAATGAAGCTCTCCTGCAGCGGGCGGCCTCTAGGAGGGAAGGAAAGTGGCATCAGGGGCTCGGTGAGGCTTTTTTTGGGGGGAGGGAGGGGGTGGTTAGAGTCCCCTGCCATTGGCAGGGCAGCGTGATCACCCATGTCATGAGAGCGCCAGGCCTCAGCGCAGCTCCTCACCGTTCCAGGGGCCGGTGCAGCCTCTTCCACTGCGGGTAGGAGGACTTGGGCTCTGTGCCCCCCCCAGTCATCCGAGCCTGCTTGGCCGCCTGGGCTGACCGCGTGTCGATGACAAAGCCCCGTTCCCCTTCGTCCAGCACCGTCCCCAGCAGCATCTCGTCCTCGCGGCAGCGCTTTCGGTTGGGGCCCGTCAGCGGCTGGCTGCTGCGGAGCATCGCCTGCGGGGCGAGGGACGGCGGGCAGCGAGAGCCAGGGGGACCCCATAGGATGGGGGGGCCTTCGAGCTGCCTCCACTGGAGGTTTGGCAGTGGCGGGAGAGGGGACGAGGGGTGGGATGGGGATATGGGACTCACGGTGCCGTTCCGGGGGTGGTAATAGCTGAGGACGGGGAATCGCCCGCCCTGCCGGAAACGGGCCGCCTTCTGCAAGGCCTCATCGCCCACTGCCGCTGGCACGATGACAGCGGGAGGGTACGTGGGGCAGGTGGTGAAATCCCGGTTCACATTGCTCAGCCGCCACTGGTTCGTCTGGAGGAGACGCAGAGTCGGGGGGGGCTGCCTCGGGACCCCCAGCAGGCAGCCCGGCATGGGTCAGGGGGGTCGTTTCTCTCCCCCCAAGCCCAGCAGGGTCTCTCCCTTCCAAGCTGACCTGTGAGGAGATCTGCTGGAAGTACTGCTCAAGGGGGAAGAGGTGCCATCCTTCCTCGAGCCTCAGGCTCTGGGGTCTGTAGAAGAACGGGTACATCATCATGACGGAGTCCACCGAGGAGAGGGCCTGGAGCGGGAGCAAAGATGGAGCTGGTGATGTGTTGGGAATGTCCCCAACCGCGTCCTCAGAGATCTGCAAACCCTGCTCCCTGTTCACAGTATCACATGGCGTTGGAAGGGACCTCTGGAGATCATCTCCTCCAACCCTCCTGCCGAAGCAGGTCCACCCAGAGCAGGTCCCACGTGAACGTGTCCAGGTGGGTTTGGAATGTCTCCAGAGAAAGAGACTCCACCACCTCCCTGGGCAGCCTCTTCCAGGGCTCTGCCACCCTCACAGGAGAGAAGTTCCTCCTCGTGTTTAGATGGAACTTCTTAACATTCAAGTTTGTGCCCATTTCCTCTTGTCCTGTCCCTGGGCACCACTGAGAAAAGACTGGCCCCATCCTCCTGACACCCACCCTTTCAGTATTTATAGGCGTTGATCAGATCCCCCCTCAGTCTTCCCTTCTCCAGACTAAAAAGACCCAAGTCCCTCAGCCTCTCCTTGTAAGAGAGATGCTCCAGGCCCCTCATCATCTTTGTAGCCTCTGCTGTCCCCTCTCCAGCAGTTCCCTGTCCTTCTGGAACTGGGGAGCCCAGAACTGGTCCCAGTGCTCCAGATGGGGCCTCCCCAGGGCAGAGCAGAGGGGCATGGCCATGTCCCAAGGACAGGGCAGGTCAGAGCTGGCACCACCAGCTCCATGGGCAGCTGGTGCCAAGGCTGTGCCGGGAGCTGCGTGTTTACCCACGTTAATGACAGACCCAGAGCAAACACTGCAGGCGGCCGCTTTTCTCCTGCCCACCCTTTGCAGCCCGGCACGGCTCGGACTCCTGGGGAGCTCACCTCGATGGAGCTGGCGACGTTGAGACACTCCTCCATGCCCGGGATCTCCAGCTGCAGCACCTTCAGGTCTTTGCACCGCAGCGTGATGGTGCCAGAGGAGCCGGCGAGCCTGGGGGGAGAGGCAGGAGAGGCGGGGGCGTCAGGGCTGGCTGCAGGTCCGTGGACACAGACAGACACACAGACAGAGCTGCCCTCTCCTCCTGGGAGAGCCCAGCGGGGCGAAGTGGGAGGGCTGTGCCAGTGTGGGTGCCACATTGCTGGGTCTCCGGTGGCATGTCTGAAGATGGTGGTATCTCCACCATCTCCCTACCCTGGCTGGGGCCCAGTGGGCTGCTGGGGGGGTTAACAGAGCCAAGAGAGTCTTAAAAGCCAAACCTGGTGTCCCGCGGGGAGTCGTTAGTCCGGGGGGGCTGGTACCAGCCTAAATTCTGCACTCTGAGGCAGAGAGGAGAAGAGGAGGTCAATGGCTGGTGCCGCGAGCATCCCCGGCATGGGGCATGAGGAAGAGGAGGGAGGAGGCTCGGGCAGGCAGTGCTGTGGGGTGGCCATGCTCTGCTGCGGGACACCAGGAGGGCAGTGGGGAATGTCCCCCAGCAAAAGCAGGGGTGACAGTGCTGGAAGGGAGCGTGGGGAGAGAAACCCACCTCTTCTCCACGGCATCCACGTTGCGGATGAGCAGCCAGAGCTCCACGGTGCTGGGCTGGGCGTCCCCCCCGGGGCAGGAGGAGAGGAGCAAGTGGTGGCTGGTGATGCAGAGGGTGCCCTTCACCGCCGGCAGCCCCGCGCACGACAGCAGCACGTTCTCCACCGTCGCCGTCTTGATCAGCTCGGAGAACTCCATGGCGGGTGCTGGCGGCTGCCGAACCCCGGCACAGGGACCCGCTGCCGGCGGCTTCCTCGGGGCTGGAGGGAGAAAGGGGAAATCCTGCAGCAGCAGCAGGGCCCAGCCTGGAAATCCCCCCTTCCCTCTGCGTCACGTCCCGATGGCCTCAACCTCCCCCTTCTTCATGTTTACATTGTCACCTATAGCATATGGGGCTTCCTCGCTGCAAAACACGGGGCAGCGTGACTTATTTCCTTCCCCGGCAACGCTATTATCGCAGATGGGGAAACTGAGGCACGGGGCAGGGGGGTTGAGCTGGTTCTGGGCTCCCCGGGGGTGCTCAGACCCCGAGCCCGGTGCTGGCTGAGCTGCAAGGGGGGGGATTATTTTTGGTGGCTGGTGAAAATGGAACTGCTGCCTCCCAGGGAGCAGCTCTGTGTCCTTTCCTGCCTGTGCTGGGGCTGTACGGTGCTGCGTCAACCGCTGCTGGACCCCTGGCACCAGCCCGACCCCAGCTCCCAGGGGCTCTGCCTGCACCCCCAGCCACCCCCGGGCCTTGGGGGATGGAGCAGGAGCTGCTGCCAAGCGCCCAGGGTGAGGAAGAGGAGGGTGGGCAGTGGCAGCACTGCCTGCCCTGGCCACCCCTGTGCTTACCTGTGGGGCTCGGCGGCCGGCGGGGGCCTCCGGGTGGTAGTGGGGGGG
>VXAK01011580.1:42553-60155 GCA_013399435.1 Arenaria interpres | reverse complement strand
TGTTGGCTTAGAGGTCCTTATATCTTTTAATTAGTTGTCCTATTATTACCCTAGAGTGCTTTAATTTTAAATGAAAGATAATAGCTGCCTTATCTCTAAGGAAACTGGTCTTGATTTTATTAACTTACAGGACAGAAGAATAATTGGCACATATCATTGTCCAGAAATGTATTCAACAAAGGTATCTTTCATTGTTTTTTAATATTTTTATCCTCAGAGACTTAAAATTCAGGTCCTGACCACTTATGGTCATTAAAGATCCCATGGCACTTTTTTATAGCGTCGTCATCTCAGGCATCTGGCCAAATATCAATTTATCTAACTGTTCTGCTTACCTAACATTTCCCACCACCACTCACCCACCCCATAGTTTCAATTGGCTACAGCATTCTCCATTTCCTCAACTAAAATATAGTGTATTGTTCTGCATTGTCAGTCACCATGTTTCTCCTCAGAGGTGATTGCGCTTCACGGGGAAGTGAAGTGGTTCTTCTTTCTAATGCCTGTAAAGCGCTTTGGGATCCTTTTGAATGGGTGGTGCTGTGTACGATAAATGTAATTCATTATCATTCTACCTCAGGCTTCACTTAGTGACAAAGGCATGTTTTATTTAGAGTTGGGCGAACCTGCTTGGTGAAAATAACACTCCCAGTTCTCTCTAATCTGACAAGGAACCTTTTGTCAAAGGTTGAAAAGTATTCTTTCTTTTGCTTATTTTTTCCTTTTTGTTTCTTTTATTTCCACATCCATTTCTACTTCTGGGTTGCAATGTTGGGAGTTCTTCAGATTGGGAATTCAAAATACCATGAAAAATGCAGTTTTTGTTATGGTCAATCCACTGTCCCAGGTGCAGGAGGGCCAAATTAGTGCTCAAGAAGCACCTGAACTTTGTGGTGCTTACCTGGCTTTTCTAACACTTGAAGGTTCGCCCATCACTAATTTTTACTGTATTTTGCATTATTTCTTCTGAAATATTCTTGGAATATTGAAAAATGCTGTGTTCCAACTCTGATATCAGTGTGATATGTGCAAAGAGGACACTTTGCCCTAGAAGATAGTTTAGAATATTGCTAAATGTTTTTTCCGCCCAGCATCACTAATCTTACTAACTACTGCCAAGAATACCAGATAACTGCAGCAGTTTGCTGTGTTAAGAAATTTACAGAAATTAAAATAGAAGTGACAAAAGAATCAAAGCAAAAAGCTAACTGAAGGAGTGGTATCATGTTGCTAAAACATGTCTGTACCTAACTCTAGTAGACTAAAATAACCTTTCTTGCGTTTTTGTTGCCTAGAAATTATATGAGTGTGTAAAGAGCACTCAAATTTCTAATATTACTTAAGGTGTGAAAAAACTTGTTGGCACTAGAATCTTTCCAAAGACAGTATCATAGAATGCACAACGTTGAGGTGAAAAGAACCCAGGCTCAGGGGTAAACCCATTGCATTAATGTATATTATGCTAAACTTCCCCTGATGTCATTGGAACAAAATTTTCTATTCTTTTCTTAAGTCAATGTAAAACTATGGAAAACGTAGTTTCCAAATGGCTTTGCACCCCTCTTGTAAGATACACCCCCTATTTGTTTTTAAATGTTCTTGGGATGAATGAATGCCAAGTGCCTATAATTGCTTTTATTTTAAGGATACTGAAGGTCTTATTATTTGTCTGAGATATTATAACAAAATTGACAGCCAATTTTGTCTTACCCCAAAAATCACATAAGGATTTTCTAAATAACTGCACTCATTATAAAAAAATGTTTGAAAGCTCTCTTGAGAACTTTCATAGATCTATTGGAAAGCTTTTGCATATGTTTGCTTTTGTTTGTATTACAATAGCAGAATACTCTTTTTGCCCTAGTTTTGTCTATTGCAGATGAGAACTGATTTGATGGCCTCCCTGGTTAGAACATAGTGTTTCCTCACTGTGCTCAGTATCATGCTACAGAGTTCTTAAAGGAATTTTTCTTGAGTTCCAGCTCAACTTTCCCATTTTCCAGTGCTGCTTAAAAAAGATTGATTCCCCTAACACACTATAAAATTCAAAGATTTCATATGGCTTTGAGGAAAAGAAAGCAAAAATAGATTATTTTGGCTGCTTCACATTGAGTCATTGCATTTAACCTAAAACTAAAATATAATGAAACTAGAGGGGTGCAAACTCACACAGATTGGGGGAAAAATAAAATAAAAAAGAGAGGGAAATCTGGCACCTCAGCGATGCCAATTTTTATGCATCACTTGAACAGATGTAATCACTCAAATGGCAGTGTTTCAGTGGGTCTGAAGTACTTCTGTGAGTATCTGACTTCTCAATTATAATACTGTGCAGTGGATGATCCTGAAAAGCAGCAGTTTTCAACCCAGTTCTCTCACCGTGCCATATGAAATATTACATAGGGTTTTTTTAATAATTGCAAATATGGTGCTATATTGGGTAGCGCAGTGAGATTCCTGCTGCTGTGTGCTGTTCTACATATTATTATTTAGAAATCCGCAAAAGTCACAGTTTGTGCACTCAATAATAATTATAGTATATATGATATACATGATAAATGAATAATGCGGCTGAGTTATTCTTAAAGGAGTTCTAGGACAGTTTCATTCTTATTTGGCCTGCAGTGTATTTGCACTACCATTACTAAGTCAGTGTACCTAATTAGCTGCTCATTAGCTATTATTGCTTTTAAAGTATTTTTATTTAATTGTACTCTGTAATCACACAATTCAAAGTATATACTTAGAGGGAAGGCTGAGGAAAATTAAAACTTCCTAAATAACCTTATATTTGTTTTCTATAAATGAAAGTTCTGCTGCCCATACTTCAGATCTACTCCAGATTGCCTAAGAGTAAAATTTATTTCCTCATCTTTGAAATCCACTTAATTGTATAAGGGGTTTCCTTACAATACTGCATTAATATTTTTTTCACTGAACTGCCTTTAAAAAAATATGTAGTAGCTAAAAATACCCATTGAAACAACTGTTCAGTGCACATTTGATGTGATTATACTCTTTATTTGTTTTTCCTTGCTCTAAATTGCAGATCTTTGCTATTCCAGCATTAAGGTCTCCACAGCATGCACTGTATTTATGGAATTCATAAGCACTGGGGAATGGAGTTTCCACATAGGTATAGTTAGACCATGTCGGTGCCTTTCCCCAAGTAACCACCAGTCCTGCTCGGAGTATAGGGACTGAAAATTTGCATTCTCTTGTTCAGTGCTCTGGGCCTTGTTTTATAGAGGCGGAGAGACCTTGAAAATACGTGGGTTTTGTCAGAGCAGAAGCTTTCCTTTAAAAGGAGAAAAACCAAAATAAAGCAGACCCTTTTCCATTTGATTGCCCTCCAAAAGCCCCCAAAAGCTCAATGTTGGCCCCAGATACCCTACCCAGTGGCAGAATCTCGCTTTCAGGAGCTAAGCGTGCACTCCATGTCCAGGTATTGCTTCTGCTCGCTGAACATGGGATCCAGGGAAATATAATTTATTCCCTTTTACTATACTGGCCTTATTGCTTCTTGAGTTCACAAATAAGTGACAATAGTCACATCTATGCATAAAGACAGGCTGACATCCAATGAATTAGTAATATTAGATCTAGCCCTTGTCAGCATGGCTTCAGTTTGCAACTGATTTGGCTTCGTTTCTCTCCTGTTAAATCTGCTTTCTTATTTTTTACAGATGGATCCACATGAAAATATTTTGTTGAGCACTCTTGAAATTAAAAATGAGATGGCTGCCTCTGAGGCGGTGATGGGGCTTGGGGACCCTAGAAGCACTATGCTGGCCTATGACACTTCAAGCATCCAGTACCGGAAAGCTGGCTTACCCAGACACAGCTTTGGTCGCAATGCCCTGGAGCGACATGTGGCACAGAAGAAAAGTAGGCTACGGAGACGTGCATCTCAACTGAAAATTACCATTCCTGACTTGACTGATGTAAATGCCATAGATCGATGGTCGCGCATATTCTTCCCTGTTGTTTTTTCCTTCTTCAATATTGTCTATTGGCTTTACTATGTGAACTAAGAAACAAAGCCACACAGGAAGCAAGAACTGGATTTCTCTTCAAATCGGTTGTACAGCCAAAAGTGGGACTTAGAAAAATTCTATTCAGGACAAAAAGTTATTTTAAAACACCTTAGTTGCTGGCCCACTGTATGGTCTGTTTTTATAATGTTTTGGTTGTATCTGATAAATTGTAAATATGTTAAGTTGCAGTATGGACATATCCCCTTATCAAAATGTAAGTGCATTTTGAGTGTGAAGGCAAATTGAATTTTGACAATCACTTCTATTTCATTAACCCTCGCTCGCTTTTTTTTTTTCATCTTTTTTTTTAATGGCCATTTGAGTTTAGTGATACAAATTATAGAGTGGCATTTGAGAAACAAGTTCTAGTTTCAACAGCAGTACATACCATTCCCAGGGAAACTGCATATCTGAGACATGCATCTAAACTTAAGAGAGTGTACAAAGTTGTTACCATGCTTATGAAACATATACACTTTATCTTTTAAATGTGTAAACTTGAAAACAAGTAGTGCCTATCATCTTTCCAAGAGGATGATCGTCAGAGGTTTCCCAACCATATTCAGGTATTTCCTGTTATTTATTGAAAGAACTAAACCTTTGACTGATAATATTAGGGTTGGGTGTTTGCACAGAAGCTGAAGCAAAAAGCACTAGCTTTGTTTGGCTTTTAAAGAGAGAACATATGCTCACAATCACAATGACTGTCATCGTGACCAGTAGAGGAATGTAGCAATGGTATAAAAATGCATCAACTCTGAATGCGTAGATATGCTGCGGTTTTGTGTCGGGGAAAGGAAATCATCTGTCCAAAGTGCCAAAACTGGTTGGCCAAATAGTAATTCTCTAGGTGGCTGAAGGAAACCAATGGTGCCCTGCCTTTCTAAGGTACGGAGGGCTAGAGAGCAATTATAAACTACAGAGCCAAGGAGAGGGAAGGCTACGAATGTGTAAAAGCGTGTGTATGTGTGTATATACATATATATATATACTCACACACACTGTGCAAATGAATGTTGTCAGTTCTAATACATACCTTAGTCCGAAATACTCATGTGGAGTTATGTGAGTTCTTCCAAGTTTGCAATTTTTCCAGTGTTATGCTTGCTACTGTTATGCTTAACAACTTACATCCAAGTTGACTAAAGGTATCGTACCTCTTTTAACAGTAAAGATCCGAGCATATGTACTTCAGTGCAAAAATACTGACAGGGTACTTTTTTGGTCCAGATTTGGTAATGCCATTTCCCTTTTTATTTTGTTTTCCTTAATGCACTGTTTTAAAGGGAAAAATTTGGTAGCCATCACTTTTAGAGTTTAATTACGCTCTTGAATGTTTCCTGGTTTAGGATGATTTCCATTGAAAAACTAGCAAATTTCAGGTGTGCTTTAGGAAACTTTTTGAAATAAAAGGTGGAGTGTTTTTTCATTCCATGGAGCTATACTCTTACAGGCAAAACAGAATAGGCAAAAAATGGAATTTTATAGGTAAAGCAGAGTTTGCCATTTAGTCCAATGTGGAACCTTTTTCGTGATTTAAAACAAAACCAAAACAATTTGTTGGAACCATATAAAAAGTATGAATTCCTGATGGCTTGTACTAAATGGGATCCCCAATATTGTTTGACATAAAATATTTCATGAAGTAAGACTAAATCTACTGTATCTATGCTACCTCTCAGCTGTTTACAAATTTCTGAAGGAAACTAGAATTCAAGTATCTTCCAAATAGGAAAGGATTTTTTTTTCAGGCAGATACATTTTCCCCATTTTAGTATTCCTTTGGCAATACTTTAAAATAGTTCTTAAGAATATTTTTCATAAAATATTTTCTTTGGATTTTTTGTTCTTGCTTTATAAGAGTCATTTTCTGTGGGATTTTTTCCCCATTTACCAGTGAATGGCAATGATAGGAGGAAAGCAGTTCTGGGAACTAATAGGCCAGTTTTCTGACTTTGTCTTGAGCATATCATATGCTTACTTCTGCTTCAAATGGAGAAACTAGTGTTGAAGCTGAAATGGGATTTGCCAGGCATACGCGCCACCTGTTGTTTTGAAGGGAGCTGTGTTCACATACTGCCTCCAGGTTCAGACTCCACAGGCTTTCATCATGCAATTAGCTTTCCAAGTCAAAATGTTGCTTTTTGTTCACATACTTAATTACTGACTGCATTTCATGCATAACACTTTGTAGATGCATTGGAATCTCAGCAGATAGGTATGAATCATGTTGGAATTTTTTCCCAATTCTAAGAAGAGCCACATCAAAATTCAGTATTTCTTTTCAAAGTCTGTTCTTTAAAAATGATATTAATTATCATAAATAAAAGCAGTCTTACAGTATTCTGTACAAGCTTTTATTTCATTTTGGAAGTTGCTGCCAACTCCTTTGTCATTTCACAGAAGCATAGTGTGAACTCACATAGGAGCTCACAGCCTGTTTGTGGTTGATACATATCAAGTATAAAACCATACAGAGAATATGTTGATTCTCTGCATTAATTTACTGCATCAGCTACTATGAGAACCACAAAGAGTGAATCCTAGAACTGCACATTAATTTATCTGAAGTTACAGTACAAGCCATAATACTCTCTGATGTTGCTGTTCAGAGAGTGAAAGAAAATGTCTGGTTTCTGCTCAGGTGTCACTAGGAAAGATATATTATCTGGGGGAAGAAGCACTTTCGCTTTTACTATGTCCTTCTGGCTATTAATGTGATGTATAAAATTAGTGAAAGAGAAGGATTCTATCATTTTGTACTAAGGCTTAACACTGTGATACAAAAAGATGGGGGTGAGAAAGATTGGCGAGGTACTGTCAAGGGAAAAGTATAACTTGAGCCCAGGGTGAGCACTTATCCTCTGAGATACTTGAGTGAAAGCAAGAAATTATGCCAACATACATGAGATACGGAGTTTGCTATGTGTGCTACCCTCCAGGTAAATTGGAAAAATTTGGGTTTTCTTTAGAATTGACTGAAGATGAATATTCTGGATCCTTTTAACCCTGTTGTTATTAGTTTCAATAAGTAAAATATCAAAGTTAATAATTTAGATAAATCTTGTAATATAATTACAGTTGCACATTTTATTGTTCTATTAGACATGATAGCCAGCAATTAAGGTGTTTTTCATCTTTGTGAAATTCATGGGCAAATTATGACTATAACATGGCACAGTTTTAATGAAATCTTTGAGATCAATCTGTAAATATATACTGTACATGACTGCTAGTAAGTATGATACACATTTTCAGAACTGAAAATTCATGCAACATATTTCTGTGTTTGCATAAGGAATGTTATGTTTCTATCCTATCGCAGTTTAATGACTGGGAAGAAAGACTCAAGCAATGACATTGTGACCATTTCTTTTCTCATTCCCAGGGGAGGAAAGCAGAGTCTTAGATAACAGCATGTCGCAGATTTCTTCAGAGAGTTTTTACATGCTCGTACAAAGGACATAAAATCTGTAAGGTACAAAAGCACAATGCATAGAGAAAATAAGTGGTGGCTTACACCTGGGGAACAAATCTTATTTATTTCAGACAAATATACATTAGAATTAAAGCTCAATTAATTTTCACTATAATTATTAGACTGTGTTCCAATTCTATATTATAACACAGTACTAAACATTAAGTGAACAGATGTTAAACATTATCCAACTATATGTACATATGGACATACACCTAAATGTCTATATGGACATAAGTGTGTATATATAGACATACTGAGTGTATATATGCACACACATTCATATGTTGGTGTGTTAAAGGAATAAGCTAATAACAGTTTTGTTTCTACCATCAACCAGTGTATGAATATATTTTTGAGACAAAAAGATAAATGTATTTAAAAAAACCAACTTACTATACAGGGTAACTGGGCATTTCTATATCAGCAGATCGATGCTTATAATTCGTATGGAGCATTGCACCGTTTGACATGATGATAGTACTGTACCTCCTAGCATCTGAAATTAGACTAGTCCTCACATTGCTTGCCTATTTCTTCTCTCTCTTTTTATAACAGCGTTGTCCACTAGTAAGTTTTCAAAACCAACAAATTCCTTAGGGAACCAAGAAAAAAAGGCAAAGACATTAACTATTTCTAGAAAATGATCTAGAGTGGGATGGCCAGGGTACAATACTATATCATTAGTGATCATAACATTTTGCTATGTGTACATAGAACATACAGTGTGAGCAACCATAACTTAAGCTGAACGTGTGTAAATATTATCAGATTTCTTAAACATTTTTAACTTCTAATTTGTACTTTATGGTAAGGCAGAAAGCTAATTCTACTTATGGTTTAGGTTAATGTGTCCTAAAATCATGTAAATAATTAAATAAGCTGTAAATGAGCAGTTGATAGATACAGTAACTGTTTAGTGACTTTTTTTTACTAAGTACAATAATTGCAGTGCTCTAGCAGAGTAATTTAAACACCCTTTTGCATAAAAAGATTTGGATTCCAGATACAAAAAAGTACAGAAAGTACTGCAGTGTAAAATAGCCGTTGTGGCAAAGTTACTGCTAGCACAATCGATTCTTTTGTACGGTTAAACTATTCAGGCAACAGAAGATAGTAGCTTGGCACTCAGTACTCAGATTAGCATGAAGAAATAGGGGCTGGTTTTCACTTACAATAAGGCACCTTTATGTTGCTCCAGTGAGCGGAGATGTGAAGGCATCCAGGGTAAGTGAGAATTCAGCTGCTGGTGATTTCATCACAGAAAGCCTGCATATTGTGTCTGTTGGTTTCTGAAATCTGTATCTCTTATGGTATCTAATAGTAGACTTATATTTTTCTTTACAAAAAAACAAAAAAGGATGTTTGACTGTCGTTAGATAGCATAGTCCCCCAAAGCCAAAGAATCTTCACTCCAGAAATTGTTTAAAAGGGAAATCTAGTAAGTCACTGCTTAACACCAAAGGTAAAGCTTAATAAAATGCACTAGGAACTTTGTCTAAATTTTTAAGAAACAAATGGAATGTTGATCAAAAATACTGCCCTATTCTACTTTGTAACAATAGTAATAATTTAAATATCCATTAATATAAAATTGAAATAGATCATCTCTACAAGAATATGCAACACTAACATTTCATAAGTATAAAATTATTTTCTTTGTAAGTGCTTTGACAAAAAATGAAACTTAAATGATGAAAAAATTTCACCTCTACTTTCATACTAAGGGTTGTATTTTTTTAATGTTTTTCAGACATGAGGTCATCTATTCCAATTTGATAACATTTTGTATGTTTTCACTGTTACTGTCATTTGACAGATACTCACCAGGCTGTATTGTTCATGGTCTGTCCTGTTACTTTCAGTTGAAGACAAAAAGAACATTTGAAACATGATTAATTCTAACAAGCTGAGTATGATTTGACTTCTATCACGTTTTTATTTGCATGGGTGTTTAAATGGTTCTGTTAGTACTGTCTTTGCACAGTTCTGATTTATCTTTTTTTACTTAGTACTATTTACTTCATAATGTAGTAATCATCAGCCTTACTAATGACCTTGTAGCCTTTCTTATATGCACATAATGCACATTTTCCAATGGCTAGAAAATGCAAAATACTAGTGGATATCATTGCATCAGATCTTCATGTCTTTCTCAAAAGGACTGCTAACCTCTGGGATATATGAGGTAGTAAATGATGATTGTAAATGAGTAGCACATAAGAGATATTTTCTTGAATTTAAAATTATTGCAGCCAGTTTCAGCATGTAAATATATAATAATGTTGGCTAGTGTGTAATTCTTGAACTAAAAAAATATAAATAAAGAAAACCTAAAAGATGTACATGTAGTTGCGTTATGTTGGGCAGGCTTTTTTCGCCAAGCTGCAGAAGATCACAGTTCTCATCTGAAGTGAATATCTATGAATTTGGGTCAGAAAGGGATACCAAGAAATTGGGCATTGAAGCATCCAAAGTGTAGGTTTAATGTGTGAAGGGGTAGCCATAACGTGGTGTTGATTTGCCTGTGCAGCAGTCGGGGGAGTTGAGCGTCTGGGGAACAGAAGCAGTGTACGGTGAGGTGCTTAGTGCTACTCGATGAGAAAATGCTGAGAGCAGAGGAACAGCTGAAAAACCTCAGAAGTTCAGTAACTCCTCAGTGTCAATTCTTGCGGATCTGCTGCTGGTAAGTCGCTGGTGTCCTCCTCGGAGAAATATGGCAACAGCTGTTCATGGTGGGATGGTTTTTCCTATTAGAGAAAATGATCTAAACAGTCTCAAATCTGGCTGTGTGGACTTAAGATACGGAAGACCCAAGTTCAATTCCTCCCTCTTCGGTCCTGGATGACCAAATTATTGGCGCTTTCAGGATGGTGGATTTAGCAGATTGTCCTGTTGGAGTGTTTGTGTTGCATTAAAAAAGAATTCAAGATTAACAGACCAGGAGGAGAGTGCAATCAAGCATGGTCACGAGAGGCATCTGTATTGCTGTATTCCATCTGCCAACTGTTTTGTACAAAACTTTATTGGCAGTATCAAAGGCCAGAGGCTGGATCTTTTCTTCCACTAATACAGCTCTGTTCCTGCCGCCTCTTTCTGTCCTAGTGGATCTTGAGCGTTAAATAGACTTCAGAATTAGACTTGTTTGTTTGCTCTGCTGAGGGAACAGTTCATGTTTGTTAGTTTTTCTTGTTCTATGCCAGCCCAGGTCTAATAAAAGAAAATTCATAGTTGTGTTTCCAAACCCCAGGTATCGCTACGTGGGGGAGATGGCAGGGTATTTATTGGTAGCTTTAGCTGTACATACCCGCAGGTTCTGCCACAATTTGATTCTTTGGTTGATCCAACCAGGGGGAGCAGATGGAGCACCAGAAAAGAGAACAAATGGCCGTCAGCAAAAGTCTGCCAAAGGCTAAAACTGCCAAGTCCTCATTTTTGTCTGGAAATGCAGACAGCAGTTGGTAATTCCTTTTGAAGTTGTCCACCTGGCTACTCTCTGTTCTCAGCCCCACAACAGCACAGCTTAAATGACTGATATGTTCTGTATCGCTTTTCTGTGGATAAAGAGCACCAGTTCTGCAAAGGAAGAGCTGCGATTGAAGATGGGAAGACCTGTGAGTCCGGCATCTGGCACTGAGGTGAGGAGCTGCTGGTTGCACAATGCTGGCTCTGTATCAGGAGACATAGAACAGGAGAAGTAAAATATTCCAGATTGTTAAGGAAAACTCAAGTATGACTTCATCTCTTCACAGTTTAAAATATATCACATCTTCCTCTGAAGCTCCCAAACAGTAGATCCAAGTTCTGAAAAAAAGACTAAAATGTCAGCACAGTTGTTTAGTTACAAGTATGTGATGTGAAGTGCTGTTGGCCCTTATTTTCAGAGATTATTACAAGCTAGAAAGCAAAGTATTTAAAATTTAAGACTGGTTCATGATTTCAGGGTTTAAAAATATTTATACTCATTGGCAAGTATCATTTCCAAATCAAAATAGAGCAAATTGTCTATCTACCTCTTCACCTGTCTGTATCTATAAATGCGTTTAATGTTATCACATCCTAATAGGTGTTATATCAAATCCACTGGCACAAAAATAGACCAGTGCTGCAGAGTATTTGAATAATTTATTTCCTTTATTCTATTCTGAGCTTTAACGCTTACTTCATGACTTGTGTAACATAGTCTCTCCTTCCTTCAATTTACTTGCCTGCAGATTAGAAACATCAGTATCAGCTTCTTATTGGTAAATTGTACCGTTGAGTATATCTTGACAATCTAAAATTAACAAAACATGTCAGAGGGATTATCTAACATCACTGTTCTCAATCTAACATCACTGTTCTCAACTTGGAAAAATCAATATTTTAAAGAACGAAATTATGCATCTGTCAGATATTGAACAGCTGTGAAAGAATCAAATAATGGGAACTGGCTTCTAACACAATGTAACTGTTGCATATTAAAAAAATGTAACATTAACAACTACAGAGCAAGTATGTTCACTAATGCAAATTCTGTGGTTATCAAAATTAATGACCAGCATGACATTATTAATTCGTAATGCTTGTTATTCTTGAAGGATATTTGGAGTGACTGATTTATTATGATGTTCGTATGAGTCTAGGCAAGCAATAAATTTTAAAAAAAGGATGGCTATATTCAGCAAAGGGGGTTGGATATTCAGGTGATGTAAATGGTGTATGTACATGGAGATACGTTTGCCTTGGCTCAGACCCTGGCCCAGGCAGGTTTTTCTGTGTGTGTTTTGGTTTTTGTTATGATTTCAGGGCAAAACTTTTGAATACATCTTATTCTTAGACCAAAAGTATTTTTTCCCCTCTTTCTGACAGAATGTCGGAGCTGACATATTGCATTCATTTTGGCACTCTAATGGCTAAGGGCATGCTTCCAGCTGAGACCACTTTTTTTAAACCTTCTCTTAGTTAGAAAGAATATAGCCAAGGAAACACAATCTTCCTGAAGTTCTGGGTCTTCGATTGACTTACTTAGGTTCCTTCACAAATGTTTTAAAAACTAAATCATGTCAACTATCCACATTTCTCAGTTTTGGTGCTATTAATTTTTCAAATGGTACTTGAGTAGAGATATGTGTGTATCTATAGATATGTACAGTCACACATACTTGCATTTCTAAGCTTGGTTGATAAGTCTAATGACTTATGCTTTCTAAGCCCATGTGAAACTAGTCTGTGGCATTTGAGATCTCCTTACTAAACATTTCCAGAGATTTTTTCTGAAGAGTCTGATCAATCATATCAGTCTTTAGTCTTCAAATTATTTTTTTTAAATTTTACGGCATTGATGTTGATGAAGGTACTCTGAAGAGAGACCACAGGCAGGCACAGGAGCACAATGTCATGCAGGTTACAGGGAGTGAAGTCCTGTCCTGTGCTCTTTCACAGCACCGAAAGGGCAAGATATGCCATGATAAACCCACAGCACAAAAGCTAATTTGGTCAGGGTAGGATCAGTGCAGTTCCGTTATTGAGGATGATATTTCCCCTTCTGTGTCAGGCAAAGAAATTGTTTCTTCAGGTGAGAGGACATTGACAGGAGAAGGAATGTGGATAATAAACAGCCTGACAGCTACATGTCAGGACAGCAAGATTTATCTGCAAGATTTGCAGACAAATTGAATTGGGTTTGCTGTTCTTCTGTATTTTATGTTAAGAAAGATTGAGGCTGTTTTATTGTTCTTGTTGTTAGTCACCATTCAAAAGACACCTGAAGTAGAAATATGTGCCAAACAGACAGAAAAAAAATTCACTGAAAATAAAAAGTAAAAAAACCCATCAAACCTTAGCATGGGGCAATCCAGCTAATACACATCCCAACCTCCCAAGCAGCAACAAAGCGTAATCCTCGTTGCCTAATTTATTTTATTTTCTTTTTTCCCCACTTATAAAATACTTTAAAATTAGAAAGGTTTAAGACTGTAGGAAGGACAAATTTCTTCTTTCCTCTCCTCCCCCTCAATTTTAATGTTTTCTTTCTTACACGTTTGGAAACTTAGCAGGAAGACCTTGGCTAATTCCAGTGATTTATACAAGCCTTAATTGGTTTTTGAAGGGTCTCCAGATCTCTCTAAGAAAGGTTAAGCATTATTTATTTGCCTTCATTACTACCCAAAGAGATGTGATTACTGAACAGGTTTGACATTCGAACTAATTAAGGATGAGAAAAAGAGAAGGGGGGAAAAAAAAGGCTTTATATGAGATCCAAACAAAAATTTACAAAAGGAAGAAACAAAAAAAAAGGAAAGGACAGGCAAATGAAAAGTAAAGGATGTTTTCTCACTCATGCTGTAAGAATTTTAAAGTAAATAGAAGCTGCTTTTCTGGCATAGTGTGTTTCTCTGTCATTTAACTGCAGCCTAGCCATCCATCACCTGGTTTTTCTATTTCAGATTGCTTCCAGGGAAACCATATGAGGTAGTATCTCCTGGTGTTGATGAAAGGAAAAGATGTCCAGCATAAGCCTACACTTCTTCCGTAGGTGTGTATTTTACATCTGACAATGCCTGAAAACAAATACCAAATCCTGCTCCCAATTCTCAGGTGAGCAGGCTCAGGCCCAAAGGTGCTAAGCACCTTGTTGAAAAACAAGTGTTTCCATCTACTGTGCACACCCTGAAAAACACTTGAGTGGTTAAAGTGATGGAGGAGGGGAGGGAAGAACTTCCTCCTTTAATAACTGAGATAACAAGACAAATCTTTGGGGCTGTAAATGCAAATGTTTTGCTTATATTGTGCAAGCACTTATGCATATTGCTGAACTCTATGCAAAATCTGTACAGTAATGAGAACCGAGTTGGCTTTGCTCATTTGTGCCAGAATTAAAAGTGAATTATTTAATTCTAATGAAATAGAGTGATATAGACATTGGAAAATATAAAAAGTCATCTTGTAATGCCCCTGCACCATTCTTCCTCAGCAGAGAAGGGAGGCAGAATGCCTCTTACTAGTTCCTGTGCTTATGAGCTCCATCTTGGAGAAAGAGAATTGTGCGCCAATGCTTTTCTAGTTTAAAAGCACATGGTAAGCATGTCCTTGTCAGTAATTTATAATGCAAAAAGTAATAGATGAATTTTTTGTTTCTTAAAAAAAAGATCTGAATTTGATCTTTCCAGATACATATTTCCTTTTTGAAGACACTAAACAATTTTTTTGTCTGTATTTTATATCCCCATTGATAGTTGGACTGCTCAACTGTGACTGCATGGACAAAACACAGTATTCTTTTTACTAGAGTCTACCTCTATCAGAAGTATGTATGGAAAAAATATATGCACTGTGGATATTTACTCATTAAAACACGGTATATGCTATACGTGGATATTTTATACTATTGTAAACTCTTGCAATATATTTGGATTGAAATTTATGTAAAATATTTATTTAAAGGATTTTTTTAAAAACAAAATTGTGTTTTCTACAATGCAAAATGGATGTTATCATGTTAGTACATTATTTAATACTTCAATTATTTTTTAAAATGCTATTTTAATGTCCTATTGCTATTAGTTTTCTTTTCTGGGAGATTTCATTCTTCCTTTCAATTAAAATATTTTTCATTTTTCATGTCAAATTTTGGGGGTTGAGTTAAAAATTGGGGTTTTTTTCCATGAAGATGTCTGGAAAAATAAATTCTAAATACATCAGTTTAGCAGTCAGCTTACCTCTCAAATAATTAGATTTGTTACGATGAGGAATCGGGATAGTAGGAAAGGACAAGGGGGATGTGATGTGGTGGGGTGTTGTTTTTTTTGTTTTGTTTTTGTCTTATTGTTGGGGTTTGTTTGTTTGGTTTTTGGGGGGGGTGTTTGTTTGTTTGTTTGTTTGAGGTTGGACTTGATGATCTCAGAGGTCCCTTCCAACCATGGTGATTCTGTGTGATTCTGTGACAAGAGGACTCTTATCAATGCTTTGACATATTTTTAAACTTTCTAAGTTTGTATACCTTAATCATGGTCTTAAAGTTCCTGATTCATTATATACAATTTGTAATTGATTTGTAATTGATTTAGCTTACGTTGCATTTAAAAGCTTGAAATTCATATGTGAGATATGCTGAACGTATAGCTCTGAGACCTGGTAAAGCATGAGTACTAGGTTCCTGCGTGGTGATCTCTCTGCAGACTTGGCCTCCTCAACTCTGCTCTCTACATCAGGTAGGACCCATGAATATGCATGTTTATGAAACAATCCAGTGTTTTGCACTCTATTTGTTTCACTCGGGTCACTTTGCTTTGAGAAATTAAATGAAGATTACCATATCTTTTGCATATTGTGAATTTAGAAGGACGCTTTGGGATTTCTAAATACATTAGTCAGATAGACAAGGAGCCTGCTATCAGATAGGGATTTGCCTTAGGTTTGCATCCCCCTTCTCTCCTTGGCGAGAGAAATGCTCCTCTGTTGTCCCAAAATGGTTGGGTGTTATGTGGCAGAGTGAAGGCAGAAAACTCCCTGTAGTCACAAGTTAAGGACATGTCACTGATACCTGCTAACAATTTGCAAAAGAATAGTCCTAAAAATTTACTGTGGCCCTTTTTCCTCTCAACTATTGTTAAGTTAGATGTTAAGTATCACACTGTTAATATTGTAATACCTGTGCCTTATCATTAATTGACAACTGAAACCCATGGTGTAACTGGAGCACTATTTTTACTGTTATCTTGAAGGACCAAGTGACACAACGGGAGAATGTTAAATGGAATTTTCCCTTCAGAGATCCAAGTTAATTTAATGTCTTTTATAGTTTCTCAGGTCATCAAAGGCCTATAAGAAATTAGAATCTAGAAATTAAGTTTCCAGGCCTGAGGAGAAGGACTTGGGGTTGTTGGTGGATGAGAAGCTCAACATGAGCTAACAATGTGCCTTTGCAACCCAGAAAGCCCCTGGCACCCTGGGGTGCACCACCAGCAGCGTGGCCAGCAGGGTGAGGGAGGTAATTCTGCCCCTCTGCTCTGCTCTGGTGAGACCTCAGCTGGAGAACTGCCTCCAGCTCTGGGACCCCCAACATAAGAAGCACATGGACCCGTTGGAGTGAGTCCAGAGGAGGGCCATGAAGATGATCAGAGAGCTGGAGCACCTCTCCTGTGAAGACAGGCTGAGAGAATTGGGATTGTTCAGCCTGGAGANACAGGCTGAGAGAATTGGGATTGTTCAGCCTGGAGAAGAGAAGGCTCCAGGGAGACCTTAGAGCCCCTTCCAATACCTAAAGGGGGCTCCAAGAAATACAGGACTCTTTATCAGGGAGTGTAGCGATAGGATGAGGGGGTAATAGTTTTAAACTGAAAGAGGGGAGATTTAGATTAGATCTTAGGAAGAAATTCTTTACTGTGATGGTGGTGAGACACTGGAACAGGTTGCCCTGAGAAGTTGTGGATGCCCCATCCCTGGGAGGTGTGCAAGGCCAGGCTGGATGGGGCTTTGAGCAACCTGGTCTAGTGGGAGGTGTCCCTTCCCAGGGCAGTGGGGGGTTGGAACTAGATGATCTTTAAGGTCTCTTCCAACTCTAACCTTTCTACTATTCTATGATAAAGAGCAATGATTTAATCTAATTTTTTCATTAATTGTAGAGTGTGTAGATCCCTGCACTGAGAGGACATGCTAAATACACCTGTGGTTTGGAAATGAGCACCTTTAATCTACTGATCGTTTCTCATATTTCTGTGCATGTTGTTAGGTATGAGTCCTCAGTAGCTGTGAACAGAGCAAACAAACACCCACAGTCTACCTGCAAGGACTATGTGAAATAAGGAAGTTACAGATATGTCAAAAAATAGAGTGCCTTTGTAGACAGCTGGTGCCTAATTAATTTGCAACAAAGCTGAGGAAGGCAGTGCCTGTGGCCCTGCAGGTATCGCTGTATTTTGTTACTGCACCAATTATGATAAGGTGTTGCCAGCACAAAAAACAGTAAGGCATTTGCTGTGCACTTGGAGGAAAGGGATGCTAGTTATTAGTCAACTGAAGAAGTGTACGGCAATTCTTTGTATGTTTTCTTTCTTTTAATTTCTTACTCTCTGAAAGACAAAAAGAGAGAGCTTCCATTTTGGTT
>VXAK01011580.1:21154-42512 GCA_013399435.1 Arenaria interpres | reverse complement strand
TTTTTTTTTTTTTTTTAACCAACCAACCTCCCCATTGTTTCTATCTGACCTTAGATAAGTTAGATCTTCAACAGGACATTTCTAAGACAAATAGGAAATAAGACAAATAGACCAATATGCCTTATTTCTTTGGAACCAGCTCCTTTTCTGACTGCTATAGTTTATTATGGTTAGTCCATTATAAATTACATGATGTCTCCAGGGACCTGTTCTCTACTTGAAATATCACAAGACTGCTGTCATGCATAATGCTGCAGAGAGCTGCTAAATTTATATCCACTAAAAATGTGCTTTACGTTGCAGAGTGACCCACTTTAACTTTGATGCATAAATGGGTTGCTTTTCCTTTTCTTTTAAGTATTATCCGTTATTTTCAGTTTGTCCAGAGTTTTAATTTGCTCAGAAAAGGCCCTTGGAAAATCTGTTATTTGTGCTTGGTGTATAGTGTGATTAGCATTATTTTATAAAATTGGACATACTTCCAAATTCCCCTAGAGACAAAGCATGCAAAGGGCAATTTTGTCTGCCAGCCCATGTAAATTCTATCTGACTACGTAAATAGACAACAGTGGCATATTGGCTCCTGGAGCTTATGGTTTCTTTTGCTTCTAAACAGTTTGCACAGCAAGTAGAGAGAAAAGACCGTGAAGCACAAGTTACCCTAATATATAGACAATAGCAGATTACTTGGATATGTGCCTTATGAGCTTTTTAAAAGCTTTTTTTTTTTTAAACTTTTCTTTTTTTTGAAGTACACCAAGAATGAGAATCCTTGCAAATTCCAGCCTGTCTCTAACAAAATTTTAAAAACAAAACATAACTCTCTGATTCTGTGTTAATTTTTCACCTTCTTCAAGGGGAGAAAGAGCAGACTTATGCTTAAAATGCCTTCAGGATACTATATACTACAAATTATTATCTACAAGAAGTGCATCTACAGGAATTCAGCCATAAAACTTTAGTGTATAATAAGGAAAATATATAGCAAGCTATGAGGCTACTAATTGATATGGCTTCCTGATGTGGTTAAACAGCTGATAATATATTCCACTGAGCAGACATTTTTAAGTGAACATAGGGGACAAGAGAGGCAAGGAAAAATATAAAAGATGTCTGTTCTGATATTTTTTTCTGAATCATCTTAAGATGGTGAAAAAATGGCCACCAACAGTTATGCTCCTTTAAGGCAAGAAACATCTCCTTGGTAGTAAGTGATTCTACACAATCTAGGCAGTTGGACTAGATGATCATTGTAGGTGCTTTACAACTGAAATATTCCACTCTACCCATTGGTCCTGAAAACCGCTAACTGAAGTGATGTGCAGTGATAATGGACTCTTACAGACCATGAGCTCAATTTCCACTCTTGGGCAGGTAGAGATGGGGGATGGAGGCATGTCCTATTCCTCCAGATGTCTATGCACCATGTGTTATATTTAGTTGAATGTTGGGCTGGTATTATGCTACAGTGATGGTCTTTAAAATAGTAAACATGAAGCTGTCCCACCTCCTACCCCTTCTTCTTTCTAAGAAAATAATCCTCTCTCTCTAAAACAGAAGAGGACTGGGGAGTTACTTAAGAAACCAAAGGGAAGGACTCAATGTCTCTGAATGCTCATTCTCTTTCACCGTTTATGAGAGTGCAGGGGAGAATCTCAGAAGTCTCAATGTCTAGATTAAAAGTTCAAACTCAAAATGGGTACCCTGACAACATTGTGTGTCTGGTCCCCTTACTTTTCAAATAGACTTAATTTAGGCGTGTCTGTTGTCAGCAATGCACAGTTGAACTTAAAACACATTTTCAAAATGTAAGGTCTAAATAAGGTTTGTTCATCTCAAGACTTGAAGGGTTACTAAAATACATACTAAGCCATATTCTGTAAGAAATACTTTCCTTACTTAGGCAATTTCCTAAACGTATCTTTCTCTGTTTGCCAAAGAGAAACCCTCTTTAGGTGGAGGTGTTTGCAACTTTTTTTGGCTTTAGAACATTGCATTGAGAAGATATACCCAAATGAGACTCAAAGAAATGCACAATATAAATACCACTATTTCAAATTAAGTTAGTAAAAATGTCAGGAGTCTGGGGCAAAAAGTTATGAGGATTTAAAATTTGAACCATTCCTTCCAGGCTGTGTGAAGACTGGGAGCTAATAAGCTCCTCTTGATCAACTGGACATCAGGAAAGTTCATGCATAACCTGAAGGTTCATAAATAATAAAAAAGGTTTTTTTAAGCTGATTTTAATGAAGAACCAGAGCTTTCACTCGTTAGCTTTTGAATGGAAAAAGGTTAATGTAGACTGTAATTACTGATCTGTGAAGACATCTGGAAATGTAGTGCCATGTTGCTTTTTTGTTTGGGTTGCTCCTGGATAGGAAAATAGTTCAACAATTTAATGAAGACTCGACTCAGAAACACAAGAATTTCTTTGCTAGATCTGATGATTACATAGGAGGTACTTAAAATAATCCAGGAAAATGCTAAAAAAGGCTCTTTTCAGGCTTTATAAATATCAATACTGTAAGAGGATAAGAATATAAAACTCAGGTTTAGCAGGACTCTGCTGCCATGAGTGGTAGTTTTCTACTATTAGAAAGCGTCAGCTTTGCAGAAGAGGACCTGGGAGAGCTTGGGGACAACCAGCTGTGACTGCAGGTCTGTAGCGTGCCCTTGCCGACTGTATATTGGACAGCATTAGCAAGGCTATGGCCAGCAGCTAAAGGGGAAAGTCTCTCTTGACGTATGATGGCTGTGTTTAAATAACACACGTTGGCCAAAAAGTCATCTCTAAAAAAGAAGGTGATCTGTTTATAGACTATTGCTCTATAAGCAAGTTGTTCATTTTGCTTCATTTCTTTCTCATTTGATTGATAATAGTATAGAAAATTCAGTGCAACTGAGATTGCTTTGAGTGTGACACAAGCAACATCATTAAATTCATTGTTCATACAAGTACTTCCCAAAATTGTGCATTTACAGTGTTACATTACTGTGGTATAATTAGAGGAATAATTAATACAGAAAACTTTTATTTTTCACCAGCCCATCTCTTTACTCATTTTTTTGCAAATCTAAAATGAATGTAATGTTAATAAAAGGAAGTATCTAGAACAATTCATATTACTTTGAAGCAGTAAGCCACATTTAAGGAAAAATTCTGTTCAAGTTCAAGCATTTAGTTTCATCACCTGAAATCAGAGCTTACTTATCTGCAAAAGCGTGATTCAGATTCTTAAGCACTCTATATTTTCTGAGGTTTTTAGGTTTTTAAATTAAAGGTAGCCTTTTTTTTTTTTTTTTGCACAAGCAACATGTTGCTGCGTGATTTGCCATTGCTTTGGCAAAAGCTGAATGCACGGATCAATTTTACTTGTTTTGTCAGGCTGCTGTTCTGCATCTTAATAGCTGCTGTCTTAACCACTTCTCAGGTCCCTTGTCCACCAATATAATATCACACTATTGTGACTTTTTAAGGATAGTAAAGTTACGACTATACTCCTCCCAAGTTTCATTCTAAATGTTGCGATTTTAGGATGGAAGGAAAAGGTTTAGTTATAGAGTAACAGCCTGTTGTCTCGTTTGTGTTTTTCCTGCCTTGCTTAGAACTTCTATGTGTGTGTCAATAAATGTGTTGATAAATAACATTACCCAAAAATCAGCACAGAATTTTGCTATCTGATCACCATAGCTACTCATAAGGTAGTTAGATGATGAAGCCTGGGTGTAGGTGGTAAAGAACAGGGAGAAGGAAATAAAGCAGGGAGTTACTGGCTTAGATCTGTACCTCAATCCTGAACAGCACTGATACAATCTGAGGTCTTCTTCATTTGCTCTGGGTTCCCCTACTCATGATCCTCTGAGGTGAAGTCTACAGGTAAGGCTTTAGCACCTGAGGAACAGAGTAGCTTGTATAACCTTCGTGGGTCAGGAGCAGAGGCAGCCCAGGGCACAGGGGGGTGACCCCTGCAGGAGCCACCATGTTGCACCGACCTAAAGCTGGAGCTGCAGCAGCTGCAGAGACCTGACTAAACTCATGGTGATCAAGGAAATTTCTCAGGTGCTTCACTGAAGGTGTTTGTGGGCTATCGGAAACTAGCACTGCTGTACCGTCAACAGCAACACCGCCCTCTGCAAACGTGATACTAAGGAAAGCTGACTCACTGGAGGGGTGCTTTCTTGTTGGGTACACCAGCCCAGCCTTGGTGCTTGCAAGTGAGTTCAGTTTGGTAGAGCAAACAGTTTGGTGGTCAGAGCATTAGCAGTATTGCTACAGAACTATGAAACTTGAGAGAGAAACAGACATGTATTTAACTACCTCTAGGACTCTACTAGGAGTAGATGGGGGTTTCTGTGTCCTCTTTGATATCGATTGTGGTCTCCTAAGTTATGAAATGCCTGCTCAAACATTCAGCACAGGACTTGAAATAATCCTTTCACTACGGATACGGTTAGACCCTGGTGGTGTTTAAATCCACATAGATAGAGCCTTAAATTATCAATCCTAGTTACCAGCTGGAGATTTTCAGTTTTGGATGCGCTATAGGCCTGGCCTACACAAGACCATCTCATGCAGCATTCTACCTCTGACAGGTGCCATGAGCAGGTGTAAGGGGAAGAATATGGGAGGGCAATTGTAGAGCCATATTTGCTACCCTCGAGTGAGTTGTGGCTCAAGAATTTATTGAATCAGAGACAGTATCCTGTGCTTCATATACTTCGTGGATTCTCATTCCATAAATTAGTATACGTACTTTTTGAATTTACATAAACTTCTGAATCTATGCCATACATTAGCAATAATCTCCATAGTTTAGTTTGTATGAAGATGTTTTTTCTTTTGGTTTGAATTTGGCTTCTAGTCATTTTATTACAACAAACAATAAATGTTGCTGTTAAGCTTTTCCATAGCACTCATAATTTTATAGATCTGTATCGTACCTCGCTTTCATCTCCCTTTTTAGCCAACCTGGCCAATGATGCTACTGAAGTTTAAAATACGAGAGGAAAGATCACTGACTTTCTACTGTACCTTCAGTATTTAACTGTGTTAGAAGAGTTAACAGAAGTATCATAAATACTTCCAGCTATAGGAGTGCTCTCTAATAGGGTTGTTATTTAGGAAGCTGGAAACAAAAGGCAAATAACCTAATAGCAGACATAATATTTAGCAGCAGCCTTATTTGTGTTAGCTTTAAAGTGTTTGCTTTAGAAAGTGATTTGATAGTATGTGATGGTCTGAGCCACCATTCGTATGAAATTCTGTTGATACAAATACACACTGAAGAGATCTTAGAGACAATGGTCATGTGAATATACTGGTAATTAAGCAAGAGAAGACAGAAATGGCAAGATAACTAAGTCTAGGATGTGCTATGCCAACTGGGGTGACAATTTTTACTCATCAAGGGAGAAACCATTTTGTTTGGAATGCTTTCAGCTACTTTATTATGACTATTCTTTGAAAACTCGCCTCCTATAGGTGCCACTGGCTCAGCTGCACTTCAGTTAGCGACAGCAGAAAAACTAGTTGCTTTTACTTACTAATAATAATGATTTTACCTATCATGGATAGAGGATTGGATAAAAAACACAAGGAAAAGGGGCAGAATGATAGCAGCTACACTTTCCCTGCCTTAAATTTACCAATGAGGGAGAGGAAACACACACCCTACGTGGGAAGAAAACCAAAGGAAATCAAGGGGCAACAGAGTAGGGACAATACAAAAAATTCATTTTGATGGAGAGACTAGAGAGAAGAAGCTCTAGTGCGATGGTGAGGGGCACGTGTCTGAGGTCATGGGCTGAAGATAATGGAAGTCTTATTAAAACTCTATGGACATTTCCTTGGAAGATCCCTGCTTTACCACTGCAATAGTTGCTCCCACTGCCCACTGGTGTTCTCTGGACTTTCACTCTTACCTTTCTTAATGCCTTAAAGGCACCACCTGTGGCTACTTGGCTGGGGTTTAGAAGGATGTTTGGAAAGACAGTCTCGGTTTGGACCAAAGGGTCCAGCGTGCTCTCTGCAAATCATTCCTTGCCTGGAGCTGATTTTGCTTGAGCTCCCTGCGGCTATGGGGAAAGGTTTCATTAGCATTCAGACAAATTGCTTGCTTGTTTATCCCAGTTTGGAGGAAACCTGTACTCTGTGGGACTCTGTTTGGGCTTTGTCTATGTGAATGTGACTCCTCTGGGCCATAGGATAAATCTTTAGAAATGGTAGGGAAGGCTGCCTGAGAAATAGAAGGTCTGTTAAAATTGCAGAGGTTTGACATTTGTTCTTTATTTCTGCACAGAAACAAATTAAGACCGTGCAAATTAAGTTTGTGAAAACATCAGAGAGCGCAACAATGGAATAACTGCTGGGAGCCTGAGGTTCGAGATGTTGTTCTTCCTGATTCGTTAACGTCATGGGCAATGTTCCAAATCACCCTTCGTTAGTTTGATGAATATTTAAAGAAGCATGGGAAGTGGCACAGAATACCAATATCCCAGTGATGAGGACTTCCACCAAAGGTGTGAAAGAAATGGATATTTGTCCCTGTTCTGTGTAAATCCTTGCTCTCACTGGAAGTCCCCACTATTCTAGCACATTTTTGCTCTGAACAACCCTTCTTCATTATGTGTCTCTGTGCAGAAATTCTTCAGAGGATCTTCATATATTAAAACCATTTCTTTTGAAAATTTATCAGCATATTCTAATATTGAAGAACAATATATCTTTCTGTGAATGCTTTGGAAAGCTTCACAATCACTGAACGTTTCAACAGAAAGACAAAATTCTGTAAAGAAACCTTATTGGAAGTGGGTTTGATTACACCGTACCTCATCTCAAAGAAATGCAGTGTCGCTGGCACACTGAGGAAACATAAATTAATACCTTGATTTGCAGCATGCTAAAAGATAAATGGTACTTTGTTATTCATTCCATGTTAAAAGAACTCCTCTCTCAGATTCATAGCAAACATATTCTTAAAAAATCACAGAAAACCTTATGTGCCTGCAAATGAATGCTTGGAAGGCAGGAATAATGATCTCGATTCAGTTCCATGGAGTGTAGACATAACTGAATCCTTAGAGAAATTAAATATACAAACACTGAGTTTTAAAAAGCTAGCTGGATTTGTTTGAATCAAGCCAGCAATATGCAGGAAGCAGAAATATTTATCTGTTTAAAGGGAGAGTGACAGAGAGAGAATCTGATCCTGTGTGAGATAATACAAGACTGATTTTTATTTTGTTTTTAAATCAAGTTTCTATTTTTTCCAAATTATTCCTTGTCTAAAGCATTTCTAGTAATTCATCCCACTCAGACTAGATGGGCCCCTCTTGAAGTAAGATGTTATTCAGCGTGCTGTGAGAAAATCAGAAAGTAGTCAAAATTAAATTGGCAGTTTCTCATTTAGCTGATATTTAGACACAGGGAAAGTTAAATGTCAATGTATAGAGACTTCAAAGATACAATCTTCATCTAGTTCATCTTCTATGAACTTTTGCAGTCTGGAGGACATAAATTTTTCATTTAAATACCAGAGTGAAGGACAATAGGAACTACATACAGAAGGCTTCTGATAACCGACTAAGTACTTCTCTAGATTTTTCAAGTCACTGCAAGTTAACAAATGCAATCACTTCAGTACCAGTCAGTGCAAGGCATGATTATTACATGGATGATTACATCTGTTACCACCTCATTTCAAAACCCACAAAGTAGACTTCAATGGTGGCTTTCGTACAGTGACCCTGTGGGACAATGGCTCAGCAAAACCTGGGACCTTGATTTTATAGTGACCCACAAATCTTTATTACCTGAGTTAGGAATTGATAATGTGAAATACTCAAGACTTCCTGGATTTTATNTAAAAAAATAATAATCAGAAAACATCAGTTATGCCCATTTCCTTTGTGGTTTTGATTATTTTGTGGGTTGTTGTGGGTTTTTTTTTTACATATATGTAGCTTTCTGCTTTTCATCAAAGAATAATTTGGTAACAATAATTATACACCAGAAGACCTACAACTTCATGTTCAAGGCTAGGGTTTTAATGACATGAGTATTTGAATAATGTTGATCCTAATGGCTACTTGGTGCTTTTGGATAGAGTAATTAAGCTTCACAGGGAAAGAAAGGAGTACTGCCAAAACATTTTAAGTGCTATCTCAGCAATGTGGAAGTCTTGGCATTTCCCACTGTCATTTTTCATTCTCAAAGTACCATAAACATATGCTGAAGAAGTATTTCAAGTACCCGGAAATAGTAACACAGTACACTATCAGCTCAACTCCTCTGGACATTCTCACTTATTTTTCTAAATTAAGACACTATACTCCATGAGAAACTAGTGCTGGCCCAGGTAGTCATCACAGAAAGAGATACAATCCATCCCATTACTGTCACACAGATCTATCGTATCCCTCCATCATCTCTTTTCTGGTAATCAGAATAGGAGTAATCCTCCTGCCCTCTCCCCCCGCCGCAGCCACATATTACACTGCAGATATCATACAAACCGCTGTATTCCCAGAGAACAAACTTTAAAGTCTAGTTTCCTGTTTTCAGATTTCTTAATTTGCCCCCATATTTAATTCAGAAAGCAGGATCCGGAAAGGGATGAGTATATTATTACAGTTTAGCACCAATGTTTCCATTGACTCAGTAAGTTACTGAATTCCTAGAAGAGATATGGTTTACATATATTCTCCAGCATTTGGAGTGTGGGTGGAAGGCATGCTTGAACTAAAGGTGTTAAAATGACACTATTAAGGGGTTTGGATGATGTTCCTCCTATGAGAACAAAATAACTTCAGCCAGGTTTTTTTTGGTTTTGTTTTTTTTTTGTCTGCAAAAAAGCAACAAGAAGGACTTGCTACTGTCCTTGAAAAGGCAGGAGTGTATGTGTGTCTCTGTGCAGATACACATCCATACATTTATACCCTCATATATCAAAAGAATATTTCATTACAATGAGAACAAGGGTGATTGAAATGATTTCTATTGTATCCTTATATATTTTTCCATGCTTGCTTAGAGCTACTCTCACTCCTAAGCTGGTTAATACAAATGGGAGCAGGAGAGAGGTCCTGGTGCCCCCTCTTTGTCCTCCCAATAATTTCTATATGTGCTAAAGGAAACCTCCTTTACACACACGTTTATATACTGTACAGGTAGCTGTTTCTGCTTTGCCCTGTAAGAGTAGCGCATATGACAATATGGCACTAATTCTCAGTGCTGTTTTCTCTCTTTCTCCCTATTAGTAAATTTGGGCTGCTGGAATGGCACATGAATGATTCTGATAGAAGGCTCAGAAAAAAAAAGATGTTTGACATAAAAATTGGATTTCCTTTATGTTGTCCATCAACAATAACTATGCTGAGCTGCCTGCATGGTCCTGTTGACAGAGAGAAATTGGAGGTCCAGGTAAGCAGACGGCAAGGGTTTTGATATGAAATGATCAATAAACAAGGTTTTGCATTCTATGTAAACAGCTCAAACAAATATTTCTGAAAAGATCAATGTGCTTTTACCAATGATGAAGCTGTCATTGATTTAGCAGCAGCATCTCCTGGTGTCACAGCTTCGTGGAGCCACGCTTCTGGAGCAGTCTCTGAGAGGACTCTCTGGGTTACGATCTCGTCCTTATATAATGATCTTCTTCAGAAATCATTTTTAAAATACTACTGAGTATTTTTAACAGATGTTTTCTGAAGCTGAATTTTAAAGCATAGTGTGGATTCAGCAACAAATGCCCTGACAAACTGGAACAGAGAAGAGAAGAGAAAATACCAGTGAGAACCCAGTGTCTGTACGAGGTTCAGTGCCAGCACTAGCCAGAGCCACACAGGCACCTATCTCCAACCTCATGTTTATGATTCAAGACACACTTATTGATGTACATCAACAATTTCTCCTCCAAACAATGTTAAAAACAACTTCCAGTTATATTTTCAATTACGTTATTTTTCATTTAGACATATTTGAAACTACAGCAACAACAAATCTCTTGCTCATTCTCTCCTTTTACCTTCAGGTTGGTTTTGTTGTTATTGGTTTTTTGTTTTTCTTTTTCTCTCTTCACACCAATACTGCAGGTTTGCGTGTTTCAGAGACAGAGAGAAATTGATATCGAGACGTGCTGAGAATGCATTGTAGTTACCAAGGAAGTGGTTTCCCAAGCAACAGTAACCACATGAAATTTGACAGAATTTTTTCCTCTGTAAGTGTATCATGTTTGCAGCTTTGGAGAAGGCAGAGTGTAGGAAGCAGAAGTGATTTTCTCATTGTTAACCTTACTCTTTGAAGAAGATATGATAATGTTTCTGTCTTTGTTAAAGAAAGAGTTAATTTCAATTAGAGCTGAATCTTGTTTTTATGCGTGTGTTGTGGATTTGGTGGTTTTGGTTTTTTTTTCCCTGCAAGCAGACAGATTGTGGATGTGCCAGATAGTCCTTCAGCATGTGGGCAGATGCTAGAGGCAACATTCTCAGCTGTTACACACTCAGTGATGATATTTACCATTCAAGAAAGCCATGCCAGCACCTTGGTTTGCTCCAGCAAATTGGATGAGACAGTTGCCAGCTTCATGATGTCAAAAAGTGTAGGAAATATGCACGTTTGGTATTAGTGGAGGGATGTGAACCAAGGGAAATACAGGGGCAGCAGTCCTAACTCCTCTATGGTGGGGCAAACAAAATGACCATGTGCCAGCTGGGCCTCAGTCAAAGAAGACAGCATTATAGTTCTTCTGTTTTCATTGAGAAATGACAGTGACAAAGTAAATGTAGCTCTCAGGAGACTAGTTTACTTAATCCTAGTTCCTAGAAGCAAGTAGAAAAGAACAGGTTCAACAGCTTAACAAGTAGTGCAATTGAACATATTTTCTTAATAGAAAATATGAATAAATTCTACGTGCTTCTATGTATTATGTTTGTTACGTGGCAAGACACTGCAAAAGCACTGTTATGAAGGGCTCAGTCCTGTATGACAAAGAAAAAGAGGACTCATTCTTCAGTTGAGTTATAGGAACTAAGAAAATCTAAATTTCTTTCAATAGCTTCTCTTAAATTCAGCAATGTCTCTTTATATCCACTTCACACTCATGTTGAAATCTAAAAAAGAAAATGTGATATTTACGTGAGCAGAATCCTGAAGGAAGGTGTGTGTTTGAAGTACAAAGTATATTACTGTAATACTCATTTAGGTCCATGTTGCGTTCCTTCCTTTATCTTTTCAGAAAACTTTTTTTTCCTGCTTTGACTAGGATAAAAAGATTTTTTTAACTGTCATAAAAGATTTTAATTTTTTTAACTCTCACTTATATTCTGGATTGCAGGCCACCATGGATAATGAAACAGTTGAGCTACAAAAACTTTTAAAGTATATAAAGAAACCATTAAGTATGTTGTGAAACTGTTAAGCATTATGGTATGAGCCAGCCCTATTCATACCCAGCTGTAATGGACCTATCTTTTGCCTGTAATTGTAGGTCTCCAAGCAGAGACAGCAGAGCGAATGAGCAAGGAGACAGTTGGGCTTTACTGGCTCTGGATCCATTGCAGCCCTGCCAGGTACAAGATGGTTCACAAAAAACCTTACTCTTTTCCATCATTTGATTGTTTCTACCTTCCTGAACTACTTCATACAACAACAGCCTTTTTAACCATCTCTCAACCCTTCTTCAAGTTCCAGAACTAAAATACATCTTAGCTAAGTATCATGTTCTTTTCAGAGAAAGCCACCTCTATCCAAGCAAGCCTCTCACTTTACCAGGAAATAAGCAGCGGACACAGACCTGATAAGGTTGTACATTCAGTTCCAAGTTGTGAAAGTACATAAAAAATCTTTTCAGGTTTAGTGGATGAAATGTTTGAGATGTAGGATTGTTTATTTAAAAGGCTGGGATTCACTCATAGTGTGGTGTTATGTGTCGGATAATACCTCTGTGGACAGAAAGTCAAAGAACACTGCAGTGCCAAGACCTGGAATAAAGTATTTTCTCCAGGAAAAAGTCGAGTGAGAAAGGTCTGAGCCTGCTGCTGTAACTGGAGTAAATGAAAAGCTCTTCCTTCCAGAAAGAGGAGGAGCTCCTCTTCAGGGTATTTTCTTACATAGCTATGGATAAAAAAGTTTTGTCAGAGGCCAGATGTGAAGGTTGATTTAAAATTGATAATTCAGAGAGCTTTTAAAAATGGCATTCAAGAATCATTTCTCTAACTAACCTGCCTATTCGATCTGCTAACTATCTATCACTTTACCTTCTCCTTCACCCACTCTCCCTATTCTTATCTGTCAATAGACAAGTTGCTTCTTATTTCTCTTTATTCAACATCATCCACACTCCTTTAACTCCACAAATTATGATCTACATTCCTTCCTCCTCACTGTCCCCCTCTCCCTCGCTGCAGCATTCATGCTACAAATACAGTTTAGGCATTTCTTCCGACTCTCACCTCCTTCGCTTCCACCAACTGGCGGAAACTTCCAAACCAACTTCCAAAGTCCAACTGGACCTACAGTCAAATTTATTCAATATTTTTCCTTCTTTCATTCCTAGTTATCACTGTTTATCTTTTTGTGGAAATGAAATAACACTCGGGTCACATGGTTTAGGCTGTTCACCCTAAATGCCTGATGTTGAACTAGTATTTTTATGAACTATCTAATGCAGTGCCAAAACCTGCTGATTTGAGTGTATTATGGGAACAGGTGGTCCAGGCATAAGCAGCAGTGGGAAGCCTTTAACTAGGTATTAAAAAATGGACTCTTGGCTGGAGGACAAAACCTGAGCAGAAGGGCAGAATTCATTTTAACCCCTCTTCTTTTTCAAATTCTTCCCTTCCCCTTAAAGATTAGCACCTTTTGCACAAGAATATTTAGTGACTGTTTTGCTGAGAACAGGGAAACTGCTGTCTCCCGGGAATGACAAATGTAAACATAAATACAGAATCAGATGTGGTGGTAAAGTGCCACAGATTCAAGTGGCACCCTGCAGTGAAAGACTGACAGATTTTGCTTTAAAGTAATTTGTGTTTTCTTTTCTGCTTTTGTTATTTAATGGAAATTGATTTATATCATTAACCTATAATTTAAACTGTTTGATTTCCTTCCATATGATAGACGATTCTTTTATTAAAAAAAAAAAAGAGGAAAAACCCCAGTGACAAAAACAAAACAAAAAACCCAAGAAAATTTCTGGTTAATATTTTTCAGGTCTCACTACTACCTTACAGGGGTAAGAGGCCTTTTGCAGACGCTGTTTGTGATGGAGAGTATAAGTGCCTGATTAGCTTTTGCAGCATTTCTTGAGCAGATACAGAGCAGCACCTGCACAGACTGCTCATCTGGGTAGGAGAAGAGAGAGAAGATGCTGTGCAGGATCTCCTGACTGTTGGACCATGCATCATCTCTTCTAGTAAGGAGGAAGGTGGGGGTGGCATTTTACTCTAGAGAAACATAATATGCTCAGCTTTACAGACATTTAAAAAGCAACCTGGGAGAGGATGCTGCAAGGGAGGTGATGGCAGGTTTTCTGCAGCAGGAAGGGTTGAATTCACAACCAAGCTCCCAAGGGGAGGGAGGGACATTGCCAGGGACCAGCAAAGGGACCCTGTGAGGTTCATTGGGGCCTTAAAGCCACTGAATAGTAGAGGAAAGGTGCTGCCCTATGAGGACACAGGGAACAGGGCAGATAGGCTCTCCCGAAGACAATCGCACCCAGCTGACCACAAAGCATCATTATTTCTAGAATTATTTTATTCTGTTTATTGTGTTCTAATAAAACCTGCCTTCAGAGAGACTGGAATTCAGGGTAGGGGGCATATTTATTTCAAGGAAATGTGGGGCAGACTTGCCTTAAGGCTCTGGACAACTCAGGTTCCTGCCATGTGGTGTTTAATATTTTATGTTGGGGTTTTTTTCTCCCTCCCTCTGCTGCTACTGTTTAGGAGGATACTGAGATAGATTGTACTCTGCCCAGCTTGGCAGTTCCCTAAGTTTTGTTGTAACAATTGAAACATCATACCAGAAAGCAGCGATAGGCACAAACTGGAACACCTGGCTCTGCTGTAGTCAGCTGATTAAATATGATTAAATATGGAGAGTCAAAACCATTTCATAGTCGATGAATCTGTTCCATCACATCCTCAACTTTTTCCTGCACCATTCTCTCATATTACCTCTTGAACTTAATCTGAGACAACAGGTGAAGGCTTCTGACACTGTGTCTAGTAGCCTTCCAAGATGTTTCTAGATGTATCACGTATGTTGCTGGTACATCATAGGATTGTTGAGATCTGTGAAATCTCATTCTGTAAATTCACCCTAAGCCCTCTGTCATCCCAAATTGCTTGATTCCCTCTATTACCAGCAGTTGTAAGGCATTACATACACTGTTTTGTACCTGATTCTCTAACTGCCCATGTACATGTGGTTCTCAGCTTACAAAAAGCAAGGCTGCACACTAAGTGTGCAGTTCTGCAAGAGTGTATTGTCTGTGCATTGTATCGGATGAGAGTTAAAATTGCTGAGAGATATTCCACCCCCGTTTAGCTTCTGAATTACTCCACAATTCATCAGTCACGATTGCTGGCACCTGGGAAGGAGCAGAAATGAACAGCCAGGGCAAGACAGCATTATGGCATACTGATTTAGATCAGTCTTAAGTGCAGTGGAAAAACATCTTGAGGTTTCATATCAGTACTGTAGAAACACCAGTAAATTCTGTTTTGCTCAGGGGATGATTGTCTAGTCATTCTGAAGGGACGTATTACACCTAAAGTTGGCAAGAGGCAGGCAACAGTTCTGCTGCAGTATTAAAACTTGCACTTTGAAGCAATTTTCAGGTTGATGAATTTCAGCACCTCCTTGTGGGGTCAACTTTGAATATGAGTGAAACCTCTAGAAGAGAGCAGCTATCTACAAATATTTGTGTGTCCTCATCAAGATTTTGATCAGTGAAAACAACATCCAGGCAGAAGGTCTCCTTGAGAAAGGTTTGTAATAAAGCTGAGTGCTCTGTAAGCATCCTGAAAATGTTTTAACCAGCTGAAACTGATACCTCTTGAAATTGGAAATTCAGATACTCCCTTCCCAGGGAGCCTCCTACAGAAAGTGGCCAGAAGTTGAAACCTCATAATTCTGAGTTACAACATTTGCAGAAATGTTTTGCAGTGACAGGCATTAACCAGAAGATTGTCTTTGGGATACAGGACAGCAGGAAATATTTTTCTGCATATTCATAACTAACCATTTTCTTTTCTTTTTTAAAAATTCCACACTATTTCTTCAGTAGTAATGTAACAAGTCTAGTTTTGCTTTTCAGCGAATGCCGTAGACGTGTTTCAATATTTTTCCTGGTAGTAAGAGGTGTAGTTGACTTCTGATGAGGATGTTTGTGGCCATGGATATGGTTCATTACTGGAGACAGGCACTGCTTTTATGATTTACTCAGCTTGTACAGGCAGCCAGAATAGTTGAAACTCTATCAAACTGCACATTTGCCAAAATGCCATACAGCTTCTATATGCATGTTGACCTGAATTATTACATCCATCTGCTGCTTTTATTTCATATTGGATTTAAACAGTAACATTGTTTGCTGAATGCCATTATTTCAGAAAAGCCTAAATTCCACCAGCCTACTTTTCAACAATTCCCTCCTCCCCAATTGGAAACACCATCTTTCATCCAGCCTATTGAGTCAATTTTGTTTTTAAATGATGAGGTACTGGAAGGAGACTGCTGATAACGTCTTTACACATTAAAAACCTTGCTTGTTGAAGCTGTGGTGGAATAATAAAGCTATAATAATTCATACATAATCTGTGACATTTATATTCTTTCATTACATCTGAGGAAAAAAATAATCTTATGAACACATTCAGAGATTTCAGGGCTTAAAAATAGAATTTGTCATTGAGTCAGAAGGAAAAAATGTTAAGAAGGTTGTTTGGTGGTGGGGTGGTTTTTTTTAATGCAATAACAAATGTTATAAGTTTTCTCGTAGAAAATATGAAGTTGTTGTTGCTACTGGAATAAGCTTTCAGTACAGTCAGTTACCAGAAGCTTCACTTTATTTTCTTAGATGAGATTTCTGTTTTTTCTGGTACATGAATCTGCTTGAGATACAATGAGACAACTCCTGTAAACAGGGTTATTTGCACTGAAGTTGGTAGGCTAACCTGATTTACATAAGGTGAAGATACAGTGGGGGGATAGCTCTTTTAATCTTGGGAGAAAATGTCTCCATTTTCACGTTAATGCCTTCATTCTCACTTCATGAGCAGTTCATTCAAGCTGTAGAGATGGGAACTAATAACAGAAGAAAATCTGAAAAGTCACCATTTCTGCATATAATTTATAACAGTAACCAGACTTACTAGCTTTCAGCCCCAATTCTCTGGGCAGCTAATCACTCTCCATGTTCCCTGTAAAGACTTCTCCAAAATTCGCCTCTAGAATCTTTAGGGAAGCACATCATTAGGGCATTTTCATAATATGGAAATACTTTTTGTTTACTTGTTTTCCTCCTATTTTACATAAAGCTAGGAGGCTGAAGAGCATTACTCTTTCATGTGTACAAATCCTTTACTCAGGTCTGTAGGGTACACAGTATCTGTGACACTTGTGGAAAATATTACAGTTCTGAAAAAAACTGTTTTGCCAATTTTAGCTCCTTTTGTCCTAGGCGCACTAACGTACTGTCAAAGTGTTTCCAAAAGCTAACTGATAAACAACTAGTGACAATCTTCTGTTCTTGGACTACCTATGAACCCCCTGTCATTTTTCACAGATGTATCCGTTCACATTTACTTTGTGCATATTGTGTGTCTACAACAAATGTCAGCCTGCCACAAATTATGGCCATGACATATTTTCTGCAAATGTATGCATTATCACACCCTTTCTGCCACGATGTTGCTGCCTGGGACCACAGGACCACAGCGGAGGTCACAAGACAAACATCTGCACAGGTACGTGTTTGGTTTCCAACCAGAAAAATGTCATCATTCTGTAATATCTCAATTGTAAGAAAAAGAAACCACTCCCTTCACCCCCACAATTTTTTTGGGGGAAAAGTGGTGGTGGTAATACTTGCAAAATGTGCCTGAATTAGCTTTTATTTCAAAACAATAATGTGGATTTAGAGCATTTTGAACCACATAATGGTGGAGACATGGTCCCAAGGGCTATACTGAACCCTATCTAAAATAAAACTCTCAGACCACGTGTAGTGTAAAAGTTGAGGCTTCAGTACCAATTGTTTTGTTGTTGTGTTACTATTGCTCCAAATCATTTATTAATGTGAATACAATAAAAATTCCTTTCAAATGCTATTTAAGTGTACTAACTTAAGTGATCCTTTTTTAGTAAGTTTGGGTTTTTTTAAACTTCCCAGCTTATATCATTGAAGAGACATAACTATATAATGAAAATGCATTTGAGGTGGTTTAACCAAAATTATAGCAAAAATGACAATGAATTTTAATTACATAGACATGATACTGTAGAATTCATGGCTCGACAATCTGCAAAGATTAACCTAAATAGTACAGGACTGCTTTTCTCTTTTTTTCCTTGTGTTCTGTTCTTTTCTCCAAGAAAAGAGGGGCTTTCCTGTCATGCTCTGTGATACATGATTTACTACACTCAAGCATTTGCTGAGTGCTGCTGGCACAAATCCTGAGAACATTGAACAGTACTAAATGATGGGACAAGAGAGAGAAGTAGGTATAAGGGCTGGAGAAGGAGCCTGTGTGTGTGAAATGTATGACAAGTGGGAGCTATAGGCATTACTGACATGAAAAGAAAGATTGTGGAGGTGCTTAAGAGTTATTGAGAGAGAAAAATAAACTTTTACTTATCTCTGAAAACAGAAAGGAAAATCCTTTATATATTGTTTCTCATAATTTACTTGAGCCGTGTTTATTGTAAGACAGTATTTATTAAAGACAATCATAAAAGATCTTTTTTAGCCATGCACTGAAGGTAAAGGCTTGTCACCATGTTCACTTAAATCTCACTTCAAGCAAAATAATTTCCTGGTTCCTTTCCTTTTAACAGCTATATCTACTTGGTTACTCAAGAGGCTTTTGACATGCTTCCCTAGCAAAACCTTTGTTCCACTAAGTGTTTTGGCTCAGTTGTTCTTTTATAGAAAGTTACTGCTTCATTTTAAAATAACATCCTTCTTAAATCCAAGGAGCAGTTAGAACCACAGCTGGTTTCCTTCTTGCGTTTCCTGATCTTTTCTTGGTTCTATTACACCCAAAATGGAATCTATAACGTAAAAATGCCCTTCTGTGTATAGGAAGGATGGCTCTGTTTTCAAGAAGTGCTAAGTCATGTTCTTTAAATGGTATTAGCTTGTTAATTCCACATGTTTTCATTGTGACAAATTAATCCACTTCAAAGTACATTCATTCAAGAATTGTTCAAACAATAATTTATGAATGGAGCTTTTATCTTGAGGATCCAAGAAATAATACAGACACATTCTGGCAACAGCAACTGCTTTAGTGCATAATTTCTCAGAAAGATTATTCCTGAAGTCTAACCGATAAGCTTAGACTTAGCCATTTGGCGTTGAAATTTAAATAAGTATTTTTACTGGCAATTTTCTACCAAGTGACCTTCTATCTAATTCATAATGTATCTAAGGATTGATGGACACATTACTTAACTTTGGTTTCCATTTAATATATTTTCTAGAACATTTGCCTATGTTTCATCCTTCATGTTAACTGTGAACTGTCTGCATTATATTTCATACTTATGTCACTTAGTGTCCCTCACAATAATGAAGATACAGGATCTTCCAGACCAAGAACTTATGATTACTGTATTTATTACTCATATTTTAAAATCAAAAAAAGTGATAGAGCTATTGGAAACAAATTTAATTGGGATGCATTTCATTAAATAAAGCAATTAGAATATGTAGAGCAATAAAGGTAATTCCCAGGAACAGCTGTTCGCAGTAAGTCCTCAAACAATAAAACACTTTCTTCATTAACTTCCATTTCTTTCTTCTTGTATGGATAACACCGTTCCCTCCCAGAAAAGCACATAATCTGGTTTTGAGGCATTTGGTGCTGTCTGAGAGATCATGAATTTTCATTAGCTGAGAGTTGAGGTTTATTTCTGTTTAATGGAAACTCACATTTGAAAGTTACTGTAAGTAACTGGAAAATTCAGACACCAGTTGAGCTACGCCTGGTAAAGGATGAAGAAGACAGAAGTGTCCTTTATGTATTAACATGCTCATTCCATGTGCAAGCCAGATATTCTCCTATGCTACTTCTTGCTGGATCTTGTATTTCTTCTTATTTGCAAGGGGAAACAAAGAAGAAATCTGATCAGGATTTCAACTAATATACAAAACTAAATCCAGGATTCAGAACAAATTACAAGTAAGTCCAGTGGTAAAATTCAAGTTAATAATTGAGCTCACATATCAATGAAGCCTTAGAGAAGCATAGAGTTGGGACTTTGATTCAGAATTGTCTTTGTGAAGAGTTACTTTTTGAAAAATAAATGACTAAATCCTGGGGCTCTCAGTCAATTTTGGCTTATTACTGGATACTGAACGATACAGAAGGAAGCACTAATGACTTCTAGTACTACAAAATACTTGAAGGTTTTAAGCATATATAACAAGGTTCTGAGGTAATTTCTTGAATAGGAATTGCACAGGGACAATTTAGTATGTTTTAGAGACTGTCATGTAGAAGTGCGCATTCATATCCTTTGCAAAACCATCTTTACTGATTGCAGTATCCATTACAGAAATTCCAAATCCCTCCTCTCTGAATTTCTGATCTTTCTCAGACTATTGAGACTAATTTTTGACTCTGTACCTACAATTTCAGAATCCCATGTCTATTTTTTCCATTCATGATCCTATCAATTTCTCAAGTGTGTTTCTTTATTTCCACAGATTTTTTTCTAGTAGATGTTTTAATTTTCTTATGATGTTTTTAGTAATTACCTTTGGACATTAAAAAACTAATAATTTTGCTTCCACATCTGTTGAATTGTTCTTGTTTATTCTTTGTTTTTTCCTTACTGAGTTTCATTCTTGACAAAAATTCTAAAAACAAAATCTCAATATTTTGTTGTATCAGTAGGATATCAATAGGATGGTGAATTGTAGAAGTTAGTTCTACAAAAGGCAGACTTTTGAAGCAAATATTCACCCTTTCTCCTCCTGCATTATCTTCTGAACCCCACTGGAAAAAAAATATCCAAACCCATGCATTAGATTCAACAAATGTGTGCATGGTCACATCAGTGCGATTCTCTTACCCCCGTGGCAGAGGGGTTGGAACTGGATGATCTTTAAGGTCCCCTCCAACCTAAATCATTCTACAATTTTGTGTTACTTAATTTTCAATACCAATATGAAAGGTAAATTACAAATTGTTAGTATAGCTGGGAGTTGTGTGTTTCCAAGTGGAGAATGCACAGGTATTAGCACATAAATTCACACGTATAGCCTTGGGAAGATTTTCTCAAATCCCTGTCTTTTCTTTGTTTCCTGCTGTGCCCAATTACTACCCCGATTCTTAAGACTCTAATCAATCTTCAAAAATCATCTGTTTTTCTATTCGTATGAGGGTACCCAATTTATTACAACACTCCATTCCCATTTCTTATCTTCAACTCTGAAGCACTTTGAGATCCTTTGTATGAAAGACACAAGATAAAGCTAAATTAAATGAAACTGAATTCAGCTGAATCTATCTGGCTAACCTAACAACTTTCAAACTTGACAAGAGGAGTTAAGATAGCAAGTTAAAGTGATATATTAGACAGGAAGACACTGTCCCAACCACTATTTAACCTTTTGTCCAAAACCTTCAAGGGAGAACAGATCATTGAGAAGAATTTCCTGGATTATCTTTGATTTGCTGCTATTATTGCTGCTACTAAAACCTCAGAAACAGCTTTTGGCCGTTACCATAACGTTCACCTGGAGATTCAGGATGTTCTGAAGAGCACTAAGATCTCACTTAAACTGACAATAAAGGAAAAAATGACTTAAGTGAATGTGAGGAAGTTAGAATGTATTGTAGAGGAAAATGACACTTTTTTTAAATCTAAAGGGAAAAAATAGATTTAGAGAGAGGGAAATTTAGGCCCAGTTTATTCACATTGATTAACAGTTACCCTATTTATGATTGTACATTGAATTCAGGCATTTATTTTACGCGGAGCTATTTTATCACAGCAATAACATAGTATTGTTGCAAAGAGGAGCAATTATCCTGGTAGATAATTTATAAATCCTGGTAGATAATATATAAACATAATTTATTTTCTGAAGTTGAATAGCCCTGTATTTAAACACAGTACGGA